>SJYV01010568.1:524884-556033 GCA_006410875.1 Neotragus pygmaeus | reverse complement strand
TGCTGTGATTCATGGGGTCGCAAAGAGTCAGACACGACTGAGTGACTGAACTGAAAGACTTGAAGAAGATACAAATTACAAGATCAGCTCCTGAATAATAAGAAATTAACTGTTTACTCAAGATAGTGGCAGTCCTGTTGTGCCTAAATTCTACCAGAGGTGACTTCAGGGAGGAATCAACTTTCTCTACTACAAAGAAGTAACCCATAGGTTTGTACCTTAATGCTCTGACTTCATGTCAGAGGAGAAAAATCTCAACTCAATTATCCTACCAGAACATACCCATTTGTTGACACTGGCAGGCTACAGCATTATGAAAAATTATAACTGGAGAAAAAGACCAAAAAAAAAAAAAAAACCAACTGTGGAAGTCAGAATACTTAAGATGTATCTCTTCATAACTTGGATGGTTATTCTTTTATTTGGGCAAAGCATACTGAAGGTTTTTCAGTGTTTGTACTGCAACTCATCCATACTTATGATATAATATCCAAAAAGCAGCCAGCAATCCCAACTTTTAAGGCTGCCAACCACGAAAAATTACTTAGCACAACAATGATCCTTCTTAACCATAAATGACATTATCTGAGGCCAAACTTCCTAGATAGACTTGGATAGAAGCAGTCCTTTACCCTAGGGCTATTGACTGTGTAACAGGCATACTGAGGGGCATGGAGAAAGTAAATACTAAATGTAAATGGATTAAGTTAACTCTTCCAATACCTCAGATTTTGAATAAATGGACTTTTTTTTTTAACAACAGTTCTTTGAGTTAAACAAGCCATTTCTTGCTATGTGTGCTGTGTAAAAAAAATAAAATAAAAATCCTGGAAAGTGTAGGACACTTAAAATTATGTTTTTGATTCCAAAAACTCAAGGTTCCAAAGATATAGGTTATATAGATAAATCTCAACTAATCTCAGTATAGAATTTGACTCTAACTCTAAAATAAAAAGAATTATGGGAAAAATATTAGAGTCATATTACTCAAAAACCAAACATTCTGAAAAGAGTCTCATCTTCTTCCCACTGTGTCTAACTTTTCCTTCTAGAAAACTGAAAAAGAATACTTTTCTATTTAATAAGAACTCCCCAAACGACACCATGCCTTCCTTCTTGTACTCTAAATGTATACAACTTTTCTTAATATTATTTAGGTCAAATCCCTTCTTTGTTCTGTGTGCTTTTCCTTGAAAATCTTTTAGTTTATCAATATCGAAGAGCGTGGCACCCAAATGAAGTCTGACAAATGAGGTAAGATGTGGTTAGTGGACTGTTATTAATCTGTCACCTCCTTGTCACTGTGGTTATCTATCTATGCAACCTAAGGTTGAATTAGATTTTAGGCAGACCTATTATATTATCTAGGTGTCATGAGTTCATGACTGACAAAAGACCTTCAGTCCTTTTCATATAAATTAATGTTAATCGTGGTTACTCTACATTTGCTCAGTTGATTCTGAAATCATTATAACATTTTTTAATAATTTTATTTATTTATTATTTTTGGCTATGCTGGGTCTTCGCTGCTGCGAGGGCTTTCTCTAGTTGCAGGGAGCAGGGGCCACTCTCTCTAGTGGAGCGAGAGCTTCTTATTGCAGCAGCTTCTCTTGTTGCAGAGCACAGGCTGTAGGGAGGACAGACTTTAGCAGTTGCAGCATGTGGGCTCCACAGTTGTGGCTCCTGGGCTCTAGAGCACAGTCTAGTGTGGCACACAGTGTGTGAGATCCTCCCAGACATGGAATCGAACCTGTGTCGATTTCCTCCTGCATTTGCACACATTCTTCACNTTTAGCAGTTGCAGCATGTGGGCTCCACAGTTGTGGCTCCTGGGCTCTAGAGCACAGTCTAGTGTGGCACACAGTGTGTGAGATCCTCCCAGACATGGAATCGAACCTGTGTCGATTTCCTCCTGCATTTGCACACATTCTTCACCGCTGAGCCACCAGAGAAGCCTCTATTGTAACATTTTACATTAATCTTACTAGATTTCATCTTGTTAAATCTGGTTTTCTATTTTAACTAGATTTGGCCTCTTGATTCTGTCATCCAGTAAATTAGCTAAACCTCCAAAGTCCACATTAACTCCATATTTCCTAAGCTCATCCACAATAATGAGGAGGCCAAGTTTCAAACACTTGCTGCACATAATCAGCGATTCATTGACGTTCAAAGATCCTGATTGCAATCAGAGAATCTCTCTCTGTTTTTCGATCTTTCTTGACAAGAGCTAAGTATCTTCCGCCTCATTTCCAGGTTCGAAGGAAGCACTCCTTTTCATGTCCCACCCTCCTACTTTGAAGACCCCTTCATTTCTCTAGCCCAGCACTGCCCTGGAGAATTTCCTGTGATGATAGAAATGTTCTATTATCTGCACGGTCCAGTAGAGCAGCCAGTAACCTCATGTGGCTATTGAGCACTTGAAATGTGCTTAATGTAACTGGGAAGCTGAGTTTTTTATTTTAAAATAATTAAATTTACATTTAAATAATTAAGGTGAATAATAGTTACCAAATTAGGTTGCACACGCCTAATCAATTTTTCCTGTTAGTCAGGATCCAGTCAGGAAGGAATTTTTGTGTAAATAGTTAACTAAATTTAAATTTGTTGAGTATTTAAAAAGAGAACGCCGGTGCATCACCCAAGTATCAACTCCAGCTTCCATGCCCTAGAACTGAGGAAACGACAACAAAAGACTTCAGGATATATGAACGTAGAAGTTTGGAGGCAAGGCATCCATGAGCTGAGAACTTAGACCTCTGAAGATGGAAGGGAAATGGGCATAAGTTTCTTTTCCATTGTAGGTCATCACAAGATACTGAATATAGTTCCCTGTGCTATAAAATATATCCGTGTTGTTCATCTCTTTTATAGATAGTAGTGTGTATCTGTTAAGGTGGTTTGGCAAACGTGGACAAAATGGCAAACCACCTTCCGCTGCCATGTCACGAAAAAACTGCTGCTGCCGGGGTGAAGAAGTGTTGCTTGGGGATGGGCGCGAGAAACAGGAAGCCGGTGGGAACCAAAAAGAAGCAAATCCCTTAAGCCTCCTGCACCCTTGTGGTCCCTCTTGCGCCCCCTCTTGGCCTCTCTGCTGGTGGAACCTCACAGCACAAGTAAAAAGTGGTTAGCAGAGTCCAGGTCCCAGCATCACCAAGCTGACTAAGCTAAAACTGACACACATTCTTATCTGCTTCTCCCTTCTCCACTTTTCTCTTACTGTCCCCAGGCCCAACCATATATGGCCCCAGGGAGAAAAAGCAAACCAGCAAATATGCCTCAGAGAACCTTTCAGACTAAAACCTATCAACAGTGAGAGATAGGGGATATAAATTAGCCCTCAGTGGATGCATGAGAAAAGAACCCACAAAAAACAACTGGAGTTAAAGACTGGCAGGATACCTGTGAAGATATCTGTGAAGATACCTGTAGATCAGCGTCGTGAAGCAGTAGGAACTGGTGAGGACCATGGCGAATACGTGCCCATCTAAAGGGGGCAGTAGCTGTCCAACCCGCCAGAGACTGCAATGCGGTCATACGAGCCCAGTTCCCAGATCTCCTAACTATCTGAGAGATGCCAGAAATCTGGATTTTTATGTGAAAGCTTCCAATTTCAAAATGTTGGCTCAAAAATGTTTTAAACAGTGTATAAGCCAAAGGAAACACTGAAATGGGCCAAACCTAGACTGTGGCCGTGGTTTGGGACTACTGCACTGCAGCATGCAGCTGAAAGGGGACCTGGGGGGAATATAGGGACCTCAAGTATCATATCACATGGCCCATAGGAAGGAACAGCCTGGTTCAACGTTATGTGATAACCCAAAATTTAATGCGCTGTTAGCTCCTCTGTTACGTTTTGTTCTGTTCTTCCTTTCGTTTGCCTTTCTTTCTTATTTTGGTTCTGGTCATTGATGATGTTAAGGCAAGTCAGCCTAACCTAGCACTGCCGGTCACTAAGATGATCATTCCCTTCAATATGGAGTTAATTTAAAATGAGCACTTTGGGAGAAGTACCCTGTATAAATCAAATATGTAATCATTATTCTGAGGTTTTGGAATTTACTTCAAGAGAGTTGGCACCTCTTTAGTTTCACTGCGAGAGCAATAGCCAATCATTGGGACGTTTAGTAGGCTATGTAAACTGGAGGCGAATTGAAATAAGTAACATATATCTATGTATGCATTGCATGTACACTACAATCACATATTAAATCCCATAGTCTTGGGTGGAAACATCTGTGCAGCTCTGGTACAAAATGGCAATGTATACTGTAAAATAAAATGTGGAGTCATTAAAACTGGAATTCAAAGTTTTGGGATATTTGTCAAATCAGTAGGTTCTTTGATGGTTGATTCGTTATCTCTTTCAGTACCAGAAAATCTTTTTTCCCATATGGAAGCTTTACACATTTTCCTAAGCCACATGGAATAGACACACTGACTTGTATGCAAAAGATTTGTGGTCTTCACAAAGCCATCATAATTTTTCATGTGGTGTAGATGAAGCCATAAATAAATATATGTACACATATTGTATAAATTGTCATATGTTTTTGAATATCTTACTTGGTCTTACTCATCAGAAGTAAATCACCACATAGACCCATATTTTGAAGGCACTGTAAACAGTGGGTTTCACCAAATACAGGATTTCTCTTCCTTCTCTACTTCCAACCAATTCAAGTAAGTACTTTACCTCCATGAACTTTATCTACACTGCAGTTTGCGCACGTAGAAGAGGAACACTAGANCACTGGAATGGCAGAACAAGGAATGCCAAAAAGCATTATTTTCAGTATACCTTTCACTTGCATTTTACACTACTATACAAAACATTTCCTTTATAGACCTGAAGGCACAACAATGCTTTGAAATCCTGCCCCAAAATAGAAACTTATGTGTCAAATTAGAGTATCACTTTTTGCTTGTGCTCACTAGTCTATTTCTGAGCCTTTTGTTATTATTATTATCATTGGTTGGTCTGGCCTATCTCTTCTGTTAGATTTCCATTTACTTTCAAAATTAAAAAGATACAGGCAATAGAAATATGCTTAAGTACCTATACTTAACTGCCATTCTGGAAAGATTAATACCATTTATTGATTCTGTTTTCTAATTCAGTCTTAACAGCTTTAAGGATGTGACAAATGATTGATGTCCAGAAATCTTTCATTTATTGTCTATGTGTTTGATCATAAATGCTTTTGCTTTCTGCTAATAATAGAGAGGTATATTTATAGTATTAATAAATATCTATTTAGAGGTTTAGTCAGTTTGCAGCCAAGGGGATATTTTATATATTAGTTATGCTATAGTCACCATGAACACTTGTGAAATGAAGACCGTTACTAATTGGTTTTGTTGTTTAGTCACAAAGTCATGTCTGACTCTTTTGCAACCCCATGGACTGTACTGGCCAGGCTCCTCTGTCCATGGGACTTCCCAGGCAAGAATTCTATGGTGGGTTGCCATTTCTTACTCCAGGGATCTAACCCCTGTCTCCTGCATTGACAGGCTGATTCTTTACCACTGAGCTACCTGGGAAGCCCTAAATGGATTTAATTACTTTTAAGTGGCAATTATAGGAAGAATAAGAGTTAGAAATTTTCATCTCTTACAAGAAATTAAATATATAGTTCTAAGCTTAGATGGTGTAGTAACTGGCATATGAAACAGAGGTTGAATGAAAATAAGAATGCTATGAGATTGTTTTTGGAACTGTATTAAGACAATGATATCTCAACTTTAGTAACATATTGATAGGAGCAGTTATGACAACTATATTGAAAGATGTTGAAGTGTATATCTTAGTGCTAGTGAAAAATATTGGATAACTGATATTTCTTCACAGTGCTATATTTTTATGCACTATTTGCATTATTCATTACAGTTTATCTGTTGAATATTGTTGATAATTCATTGCATCCTATTTGTGTGTCATCATATGTCAATTCAGATGCTAACAANAAATATTGGATAACTGATATTTCTTCACAGTGCTATATTTTTATGCACTATTTGCATTATTCATTACAGTTTATCTGTTGAATATTGTTGATAATTCATTGCATCCTATTTGTGTGTCATCATATGTCAATTCAGATGCTAACAAGTCTGCTCTCTTTTGCCATTTCATAGCTCAGAGGCTTAAATGTGAACCTCTATGAGATCTGTGTTGAAGCTTTCAGCTTTCTTCTTATTCTATTTAATAAAACATTGGTTTAAACTAGGGCATCCATTTAGAATTCAGTAAGAAACAAACTTAAAAAGAATAAATATAAATATGATTTATAGACTGGATTNGTGTTTGTATATTTAAGTACTTAATTGTCCAATTTACAAAAATAAAAGACTAATGTTTAAGTAGTTCTATATGTAATATACATGTAGAAGAATTTACACATATGATAGATATCAAGTTCTTTTAAACTTTTCAATATTACTCGTAACTTTAAAATCACAAGTTTAAATTGATTATGCAGACTGCACATTTTAAGTTAGAATTCCTTCAAGTAGTTTGTGGTATATGTATACACAATGGATTGTTCAGCCTTAAAAATTAGAAAACCCTATAATTTGCTTTACTGATGGGCCTTGAAGGCATTATGATAAGTCAGACAGAGAAAGAAAAATACTGTGTGATCTCACTTATTATGGAGTTTAAAAAAACAGCCACCAAACTCATCAAAGAAGAGAACAGATTTATAGTTACCAGAACCAGGGGGAAGGGCAAATAATGGGAAAGTGGAGGAAGTTGGTCCAAATGTATAAGCTGTCAGTAAGATAAATAAGTACTAGGAATGTGGTGTATGGCATGATAATTATAGTTAACACTGCTGGATNATTTATAGTTACCAGAACCAGGGGGAAGGGCAAATAATGGGAAAGTGGAGGAAGTTGGTCCAAATGTATAAGCTGTCAGTAAGATAAATAAGTACTAGGAATGTGGTGTATGGCATGATAATTATAGTTAACACTGCTGGATGACACATAGGAAGGCTGTTGAGAGTAGATTCTAGGAGTTCTCTTCACAAGACAAATTTTTTCTCTTCTTATTGTATCAGTGTGAGATAATGGATAGTAACTAAACTTATTGTTTCACAATATATGTAAGTCAAAAGATCACGCTATACACCCCAAACTTATACAGTGATGTATGTCAGTTATTTTTCAATAAACCTGGAGAAAAAACTAGAATACTTATCTAATGCTATTTTAATGACCGATGATAGACATTAAGGTTAATAACCATAATCCACATTCCTTCCTTCCATATTCATAAGAATGTGCTTCCCAGTCCATTGAAGTTAGGTCTGGTCACATGACTTGTTTTGGCCAATAGCTATGAGCAGAAGCAACGTGTGTCACTTTCTAGCTGGAAAACTTCAAGAGTTGATCCTATGTTCCCTTCCCCCAGAAATGTGTATCAGCGATGTTCCAGTTGGTGGTGCTGCTCTAAGGCTTAGTCCCTGATGAGGACAGTATGAAGCATACTTTCCTATCATGAATAGAAACATGGATAGACCTTGAGAACATTATGCTAAATGAAATTAACCAGAGAAAGACATACACAGTATGCTCACCCTTGTATAACAAATCTTTTTTAAAAAGCCAAGTTCATAGAAATAAAGAGTAGAATGGTGGTTGTGAAGGGCCAGGCAGATGGGAGAAATGGGACCATGTTGGTCAAAAGGTACAAACTCCCAGTTATAAAGAGGATAGTTTCTGGGGATTTAATATACATGTATGATAGCTATAGTTAGTAATACTGATTTATATACTTGAAAGTTGTTAAGAAAATAAATCATATATATTCTCACCATACACAAAAAATGATAATTTTGTGAGGTGATGAAGGTGTTAACTAACCTTGTTGTAATAATTTCACTATATATGTGTATCAAATCAGCACATTGTACACCTTAAATTTACACAAGGTTTTATGTCAGTTGTACCTCAGAAAAAAGTGCCAAAATTTTTTAAAAGCATATTTTCCTACCTGTCCTTGAGAAATATGTAGCATGAGCAGGAGAAAACTTCTAAGTCTCTGTGATTTGGGAGTTATTCATTCACAGGGTAATCACACCTATCCCTACTGATATATAGAGCAAATTCTCTTAACTATTATAAATACTTTTAATACCAATGTAACAGTATTCTCAAGCAAAAAACTTACTGTAGATTTAGTGTTATTAAATATTTCTATGCTTAATTCTAAATTTTCCTTAGACTGAAAGATGCTTGCCCACTGAGTAAGTAATAATCTCAAACATTTTGAAGTTATCTCCTACGGTAATAATTTAGGGGGTCTTCTTAACCTGAGACAGTAAGAAAGAAGGACTAGATCCTCTTTATGTCCACTGAGATGGTTAACTTAATAAGGCCACTTGACTGAGCCACAGGATGATGAGATATTTGGCCAAACATTATTCTAGATGTTTCTGTGAGCATGTTTTAGATGAGATTAAGTCAGTGGACTTTGAGTAAAACAAATTACTCTCCTTAATGTGGGCAAGCCTCATCCAACCAACTGGCAGCCTGAATAAAACAAAAGACTGATTCTGCCCCGCCCCACTCCAACAAGAAAGAATTTCTCCATCAGTCTGCCTTTGGGCTTTGTCTATAACATCAGCTCTTCCTGATTCTACTGCATACTGCCTTTGAACTCTAAATGGAACTCTACTGGGTCTCTAGTCTGTCAGCCCATCCTGCAGAGTTTAGACTTGCCTCCATAATAACATGATCCAACTCCTCCTAATAAATCTCTTTATACATTCACATCCGGTCCTGGTTTTCTGGAGAATGGATACACCCGTGTTTCCCAGTGTGCCTGGATCTTTGAGATGGTTTCCATTTGTCTGAGCTTTGAATGGAAACAGACTGGCAATCAACTTCTTCTCACCCTGCCTCCCATCTATCTTTTCTTTAATCTTAGGAAGTATGTGATTTTGGTGAGAAAATTAAAGAATGCATTTTCTATTCTATTCCCTTCAGAGTTTATTTGTTCAAACAATTTTTATTGCACTCTTCATACCAAAAGAAGAGTTGAGGTTGCTAATATATGTCTTTGTAGAATCTGATATGCAAACATAAAAGGATTCTCTTCTTGGAACATTGTCTTTTTACAATGAGTTAGTGTGACAGGTAAATAGATTTAGGAACAATTTTGTAGATCAAACTACTGCTTTATACCATAAGATCAACTAGAGGAAATAGTTAAGAATCTGTCCTCCACTTACTCATTAAGAGAAACAGAGAACAGTTTGTTCCCCAGATGCAGAATAAATTTGACTAAGCTAGAACAAAAATTAAAAGGACAGTAAAAAGCAGAGCAGTTTTTTTTTTAATAGAAATGAGAGATCTCTTGCTGTATTTAAATCCTATTTACCATTCATCTGATAATAATGTGTACCAAGGAGAGACAATATTTATTAGTACTCATTCAATCAATTGAGCTTGCTGTGTAGAAAAGAGATTGAGAGCTAAATTCATTTCAGAGATTTTAATATTATGAGAATAAATAGGTAAAAGTAGTTTTATGCTGTCATTTAAGAGTTTTTAAAAACTATTTCTTCAAAGTAAGAGAAGTGATGAGGTGTGGAGGCCAGACAACAGAATTTGAAATGATAAAAATCTGTCTCCGTTGTTGTTCTATTACACAGTGGTGTGATTTTGTTAAGATTCAACCTTCTTGCCCACAAAAGAAGCTTCATAATTTCTCTGCAGGTTTATTATTAGAAAGAAAGCTAATAACTGGAAAATGCCTCTGAGTAGGGAGTAGGTCCCGAATGGATAGATGCTATTATTTTACACAATTTTAAAATTGTAACTTTACCCTGTGCAAGTTGCATCTCATTGCCATGAACTCATGGAATATATAAAAATGTGTTGTTTTGTTGGATTTTTATTCTAATGAAGTGCTTTGCTGGAAATTGTATAATCTGCCTTCAGGTTTCTGGGTCAAAATGAAATGAAAAGCCATAATTTCTGTTTCTCTGATGAGGGAATTAGAAAGTGGAAAAAGAAATATTCTAGACCAAAACTAGAAGAGGAGAGGGATAAAAAAACAAATATTGCAACAGATAGTCCTTTTCTCAAGGATGTGCTGTACCCACATTTTACTGCTGAGGTCTGAAATCTTTCTGTTCCAGATGAGAATTAGGTAACTTGCTTTTTCTAGGAGGAGCATTCATGCTGTTTTAAATAAAGAAGGGCAATGCGTTGAAAACTTATTCTAGAGGCAATGACAGAGTGGTCAAGAGATCAGCTTCTGAAGTTAGGCTTCCCATGGCTGTCGTCTAGCTGTGTGGTCAGTGTGAGCCCAGCTCCTCATCCGTGAAGTGAAGATATTAACAGTCTCCACTGGGCTTCTCTTCCGGTGGCTCAGTGGTAAAGAATCTGCCTGCCAATGCAGGAGACACAGGTTTGATCCTAGATCCAGGAAGATCTCAAATGCTGCAGAGCAACTAAGCCTGCTCACTCACTCACTTCAGTCACTCAGTCATGTCCGACTCTGCAGCCCCATGGACTGCAGCACGCCAGGGCTCCCTGTCCATCACCAGCTCCTGGACTTTATTTAAGCTCATGTCCATTTAGCTTAAATAGTGGAAAAGGCTACCCACTCCAGTATTCTGGCTGGAGAATTCCATAGACTGTATGCTAAGTCACTTTAGTCGTGTCCGACTCTGTGCCACCCCGTAGATGGAAGCCCAACAGGCTCCCCCGTCACTGGGATTTTCCAGGCAAGAACACTAGAGTGGGTTGCCATTTCCTTTTCAAACATGAAAGTGAAAAGTGAAAGTGAAGTCGCTCAGTCGTGTCCGACTCTTAGCGATCCCATAGACTGAAGCCTACCAGGCTCCTCCGTCCATGGGGTTTTCCAGGCAAGAGTACTGGAGTGGGTTGCCATTGCCTTCTCCGCTAGACTGTATAGTAACCTTTATTATTTGTTATTATTGTGGATCAAACAAACAGCAAAAATGCAAAAGCTCCTACTCTGGGAAAAACACATAGAGGGACTAAGGGAGAAAATTCAGAATCAAAACCAATTCTGAGAGTGTTCTAGATGCCGACTAAATCTACCGATAAGCCAATTTTCTCCTTCTCTAACATTTTTGTGTAGGTTAAGTCAAAATAAAACAAACACCAAAGACACTAAAGATAATCTCAAATAAATCTATAAAGGGCATCTAGAAACCTGCAAATAGTATGTGAAATGGAATTCAAGCCCTGTTTTTGTTCCATTTTAATATATGCCTCATTTGCCTTGTTTAGTTAATGGCTGTGTTAGTCAGCTTTTACTGCAATAATGCTGTATGAGATAATCCCAAAATCTCACTGGCTTACAACTAAAAGTCATTTTTTACATATGAGTCTATGAGGCAGCTAAAGTGACTATATTTCATGCTGCGCATCTTTTCCCCTCATTCTAGGATGCAAAACATCTTTCCATCTGATGTACCCAGAAGTCCCTGGGATAAGTTCTTCTCTCATGGCAGAGGGCAGGAACCCAAAATATAAAAAGCTCTCTAACAACATAAAGTTAAAATCTTACTTGAAGTATGACAGGAAGTAAATCATATCAGCTCACTTCCCATTGGCCAAAATCAATATTATAACTGCATCTAACTTTAGAACAAGGAAGTAATCCCCTTCCTGTGCAGAGGACATGGTATTTCAATTCAGTTCAGTTCAGTTGCTCAGAAGTGTCAAACTCCTTGCGATTCCATGGACTCCAGCATGCCAGGTTTCCCTGACCATCACCAACTCCTGCAGCTTACTCAAACTCATGTCCATCGAGTCGGTGATGCCATCCAACCATCTCATCCTCTGTCATCCTCTTCTCCTCTCGCCTTCAATCTTTTCCAGCATCAGGGAGAAAGTTCCTCCAATGAATCAGTTCTTCACATCAGGTGGCCAAAATATTGGAGCTTCAGCTTCAGCATCAGTCCTTTCAAAGACTATTTAGGCCTGATTTCCATTAGGATTCACTGATTGGATCTCCTTGCTGTCCAATGGACTCTCAAGAGTTTTCTCTAACACCACAGTTCAAAAGCATCAATTTGTCAGTGCTCAGCTCTCTTTATACTCCAGATCTGATAGTCACATATGACTACTGGAAAAACCTTAGCTTTGACTAGACAGACCTTTGTCAGCAAAGTAATGTACCTGCTTTTTGACATGTTGTCTAGGTTGCTCATAGCTTTTCTTCCAAGGAGCAAGCATCTTTTAATTTCATGGCTGCAGTTACCGTCTGCAGTGATTTCAGAGACCAGAAAAATAGTCTTCTCACTGTTTCCATTGTTTCCTCATCTATTTGCCATTAATTGATGGGACCAGATGCCATGATCTTAGTTTTCTGAATGTTGTTTTAAGCTACCTTTTTCACTTTCCTCTTTCACTTTCATCAGGAGGCTCTTTAGTTCTTCAATTTCTGCAGCAAGCATGGTGTCATCTGCATATCTGAGATTATTGATATTTCTCCCAGAAATCTTGATTCCAGCTTGTGCTTCATCCAGCCCAGCATTTTGCATGATGTACCGTGCATATAAGTTAAATACGCAGAGTGACAATATACAGCCTTAACATACTCCTTTCCCAATTTGGAACCAGTCTGTTGTTCCATGTCCAGTTCTAACAATTGCTTCTTGACCTGCATACAGATTTCTCAGGAGGCAGGTAAGGTGGTCTGGTATTCCTATCTCTTGAAGAATTTGCCATGGTTTGTTTCGATACAAACAGCCAAAGGCTTTGGCATAGTCGGTAAAGCAGAAGTAGATGTTTTTCTGGAACTCACTTGATTTTTTTGATGATCCAACGGATGTTGGAAATTCGATCTTTTGTTTCTCTGCCTTTTCTAAAACCAGCTTGAACATCTGAAATTTTACTGTTCATGTAATGCTGAAGCTTGGCTTGAAGAGTTTTGACCATTACTTTACTAGCATGCGAGATGAGTGCAATTGTGTGGTATTTCAACATATGTTGGCATGGCCCTTCTTTGGGACTGGAGTGAAAACTGACCTTTTCCAGTCCTGTGGCCACTGCTGACTTTTCCAAATTTGCTGGCATATTGAGTGCAGTGCATTAACAGCATCATCTTTTAAGATTTGAAATAGCTTAACTGGAATTCCATCACCTCCACTAGCTTTGTTTTTAGGGATGCTTTCTAAGGCCCACTTGACTTTACATTCCATGATGTCTGGCTCTAGGTGACTGATCACACCGTCATGGTTATCTGGGTCATGAAGATCTTTTTTATATAGTTCTTCTGTGTATTCTTGCCACCTCTTCTTAATATCTTCTGTTAGATCCATACCATTTCTGTCCTTAATGGTGCCCATGTTTCTATGAAATGCTCCCTTGTTATTTCTAATTTTCTTGAAGAGATCTCTAGTCTTTCCCATTCTATTGTTTTCCTCTATTTCTTTGCACTGATCACTCAGGAAAGCTTTCTTTTCTCTCCTTGTTATTCTTTGGAACTCGGCATTCAAATGGGTATATATTTCCTTTTCCACTTTCCCTTTAGCCTATCCTCTTTTCTCAGCTATTTGTAAGGCCTCCTCAGACAATCATTTTGCCTTTTTGCATTTCTTTTTCTTCGGAATAGTTTTGATCCCTGTCTCTTGTGCAATGTCACGAACTTCCATCCATAGTTCATCAGGTACTCTGTCTATCAGATCTAACCCCTTGAATCTATTTTTCACTTTCAATGTATAATAGTAAGGGAATTGATTTAGGTCATACCTGAATAGTCTAATGGTTTTCCCTACTTTCTTCAATTTCAGTCTGAATTCAGCAATAAGGAGTTCATGATCTGAACCACAGTCAGCTCCTGGTCTTCTTTTTGCTGACTGTATAGAGCTTCTCCATCTTTGCCTGCAAAGAATATATATAATCAGTCTGATTTCGGTGTTGACCATCTGGTGATGTCCATTTGTAGAGTCTTCTCTTCTGTTGTTGGAAGAGGGTGTTTGCTATGACCAGTGCATTCTCTTGGCAAAACTCTATTAGCCTTTGCCCTGTTTCATTCTGTACTCCAAGGCCAAATTTGCCTGTTTCTCCAGGTATTTTTTGACTTCCTACTTCTGTATTCCACTCTCCTCTAATGAAAAGGACATCTTTTTTGGGTATTAGTTCTAGAAGGTCTTGTAGGTCTTCATAGCACCGTTCAACTTCAGCTTCTTCAGCGTTGCTGGTTAGGGCATAGATTTGGATTACTGTGATATTGAATGAGTTGCCTTGGAAACAAACAGAGATCATTCTGTCGTTTTTGAGATTGCATCCAAGTTTTGCATTTTGGACTCTTATTGACTATTTGGGCTACTCCATTTCTTCTAAGGGATTCCTGCCCACAGTAGTAGATATAATGGTCATCTGAGTTAAATTCACTCATTCCAGTTCATTTTAGCTTGCTAATTGCTAAAATGTCGACGTTCACTCTTACCATCTTCTGTTTGACCACTTCCAATTTGCCTTGATTCATAGAGATCTCTTCAAGAAAATTAGGAATACCAAGGGAACATTTCATGCAAAGATGGGCTCAATGAAGGACAGAAAGGGTATGGACCTAACAGAAGCAGAAGATATTAAGAAGAGGTGGCAAGAATACACAGAAGAACTGTACAAAAAAGACCTTCAGCAATACATGAACCGTGAACTCCCTGATGTTCAAGCTGGTTTTAGAAAAGGCAGAGGAACCAGAGATCAAATTGCCANAAGAGGGGAAGGGGATGACAGAGGATGAGATGGTTTGATGGCATCACCGACTCAATGGACATGAGTTTGGGTAGAATCTGGGAGTTGGCAATGGACAGGGAGGCCTGGTGTGCTGCAGTCTATGGGGTCTCAAAGAGTTGAACACGACTGAGTGACTGAACTAAACTGAAGAGGGTTGCAGGTAGGATCTTGTTTGGTTGAAGAAGAATAAACAAATTTGGGCCCAGAGCTGAATACCCCTAACAAGAGAGAAGAGAGTGGCCTCTGCCATGAAGTAGCCCTCCTCCTCTGCCATCCTCCAGGCAGTACTCAGCCCCTTCTCTAAAACAAATGCAGGGTAAATATTTAAAGGCAAGTGGTATAGAGCAGTGCCGCATTAGCAGGCTGCCCAGGGCAGCCAGTGTTTCAAGGCAACAAAACACCCTGTTGTTTTTTTCTCTCTCCTTGGCCCCTGCTCTCTCTTTTCATTTCTCCCTGTTTGTTTTATTTAAGGAAATTGAAGTCCCAAAGCTTCCCTCACAGATGTGAACTAAATCTCTGCTCTTCCCTTAATCGCATATTTCCTGATTCAACTGAGCAAACAAAGCTCTCTACTTTATAATCAGCTGATCCTGGCACTTTTATTCCTCCTTCCACACACTAAAGGTAAAGAAAGGAGAAGGAGGAGGAAAAAAAAAAACAGAAAGAAAACATAAAGATCATCTAGGTGTTTTACCAATCATTTAAGTCAGATCTTTCATTATTATTTTCTCCAGTCAGAAATTTGTCTGACATTGTTTCTCTCATGCTGTTTTAAGTGGATTTAAAACCACTTTTTCACTCCAAAAAAGAATTTTAGGGTACACTGATACTCTCAGCACCAGTACTAACTCAAATACTTAAAAATGAGCCAGTCGTATCACTTAAAGAATCTAGATAAGCTAAAAAAAAGGAAATGCTAAAATGTCTCTTGCATTATGATTGCTAAAATTTTTCAGAAACTTGAAAACACTCATTAGACAAACCCACTTAGATACTGTATCTTGAATGATATGCAGGATTCACAGGAGCTTAACTCATTCAGGTAGGAAAACAGAATAACTCTATGAGTCAGAATGTCTGGCAACTCTAGAGATGAAAAAGAGGCTCCCTCTACCATCTAGCTCCGTGTTTACTCACTTGCATTATTTTATTTTATTTTTTTAATTACTAGATTTTAGTGCTTGAGAGTTCTTTACCAGACCCAGTAACTCTGAGTGATTCACTAACAACATAAGACCCTAGGAGCTAGACTGCACTGATAAATTATAGGAAGCTTACACCCCGTGTGATTTTAGCCCAGTTGCCAAGTGCTTCAAAGCAAATGGCTGTTCCTCCATGTCTGCCATGTGGAAGAAGATACAACGGGCAGTTCCTCCAGGTTTATAGTGTTAACTACAAACGGGTACTGCCATCTATCTACAAGGATTAAATCATGTGTGGCTGCAGCTGCTGACCTTCAACACCCCCTGAAAGGAGTTCAAGGTGGAGAACAGAAACGAGCCATGCTGTGCTCTGGGAAAAGCAGGTAGGATAGTTAGAATAGTCTTCAGATAGTTAGATATTTTGGGAAGCCAATTTTCTGAGCCCAATTCTTATATCTCCTCACACCTAGGAAAACACTAAAATCCTTTATTATGATTCTGTTCCTTGTGACTAGCAGAAACCTGCAAAAAAAAAAAAAGTGACTGACTACACATATGCACCCTTCACCAAAATCACATGTACACTAACCTTCCCCCCTACCCCGTCCTCTTAGGAGCAGTTCTAAGCACTATATGAGGTGTTGTCTCCTGGGCAATAGTCCTCATTTTGCTCAAATAGAACTTAACTTTTAACTCTCATGTTGTGTTTTGTTTTATTTTGTTTTCTTGTCTACAATAGGCAAGTTTCATAGAAGTTAAGCTGTAAACTTCTACTGCCATAGCCAATATATTTCTTTAAATATGATGTTCCAGATGGAAAACAGATAGGCCCCAAACTGGCAGATGCACAAATTATTTCAGGCAGACCATAGTCTGATTCATCCCAATCCCAATGCCCATCTTTCAGAAAACCCACGTTTTATTTAACTGTTTTTAAATACTTGAATATCCAAAATGGCTGCCAACAAGATGGTCAGTGGCAGGAGGAGGGTACCCATCACTGACAATGGACAGAGGACAAGTTGAACAGAAATATATACTACAAAACAAAAACAGACATGACGCTTGTCAATCTTGTTCTGGACTTGACTTTAAGACTCTAAGGATTGACAATGCATTTTAGGGGCTTCCCAGCTGGTTCAGTTCAGTTCAGTTCAGTTGCTCAGTCGTGTCCGGCTCTTTGCGACCCCATGAATCGCAGCACACCAGGCATTCCTGTCCATCACCAACTCCCAGAGTTTACTCAAACTCATGTCCATTGAGTTGGTGATGCCATCCAGCCATCTCATCCTCGGTCGTCACCTTCTCCTCCTGCCCTCAACCTTTCCCAACATCAGGGTCTTTTCAAATGAGTCAGCTCTTCATATCAGGTGGCCAAAGTATTGGAGTTTCAGCTTCAGCATCATTCCTTCTAATGAACACCCAGGACTGACTGATCTTTAGAATGGACTGGATGGATCTCCTTGCAGTCCAAGGGACTCTCAAGAGTCTTCTCCAACACCACAGTTCAAAAGCATTAATTCTTTGGTGTTCAGCTTTCTTCACAGTCCAACTCTCACATACATTCATGACTACTGGAAAACCATAGCTTTGACTACACAGACTTGTGTTGGCAAAGTAATGTCTCTGCTTTTTAATACACTATCTAGGTTGGTCACCGAGGTAAAAATCCACCTTCCAGTGCAGGAGATGCAGGAGACACAGGTTCAATCCCTGAGTTGAGAAGATCCTCTAGAGAAGGAAATGGCAACCCACTACAGTATTCTTGCCTGGAAAATTCCGTAGACAGAGAACCCTGGCAGGCTACAGTACTTGGGGTCACAAAGAGTTGACTATGGCTGAGCACACCTGATGTGTTTTAAAGGAGGTAGGAATATATAACTTTTTCCTCCCAATCTTGGGATCAACTTGGGTTTTATTTACGGCTTGCTTTCCAACTAATATGGTGGATTTTCAGGGATGGGTAATCTAGTTGGGAGCCGGGAAATCACAAAACTTGAATATAAATCCATCCTTGGGGACTAAGAACAGAGAGTTGAAAACTCATCTTAGTTCCTGTGGTATTGGAACATTTTTTAACTTGGAACCAGAGAGAGTTTTCCTCACCTGCAGAGAAGAGAATAAAAATAATCCAAAATGTAACATCTCTGTTAACAGTTCCTTGCAGGACCTGGAGCTGCTACAGGAAGTGTCTCATTTGAGTCTGAGGTGCCTCATTTTTCAAAGCCAGCCCCCACCCCTCAAGGCCAGCTGGGCACTACACTGCCTCCTGGAACTCACTCTCACACAAAATGGAATGTTGCAAGGCTTAACCCCGAATCCAGTGTGTGAGCTTTCAGAGTCAGGGCCAAAGCTGCAGCAACAGATCAAGGAGAGGGGTCAGGGCAGGGAGGGAAGGTGTCGGATCTGGAGCAAACTGACCTGGTGCATTAATTTTCTAAGAGAGTTAAGAGCGTACATGCTCAGTCGTGTCCAACTCTTTGTCACCACCAGGTTTCTCTGTCCATGGGATTATCCAGCAAAAATACTGATGTGGATTGCCCATTCTTCCTCCAGGGGATCTTCCTGACCCAGGGATTGAACCTGTGTGTCCTGCATCGCAGGTGGATTCTTTACCATTGAGCCACCAGGAAAGCTTCATGGCAGCCTTAAAAAGCACCACAGACCACGTGGCTCACAAAGAGGAAATGTATTGTCCCACCATTCTGGAGGCTGAAAGTTCACGATCAAGGTGTCCACAGGGTTGGTTTCTTCTGAGGCCTCTCTCCTTGGCTTGTAAATGGTTGCCTTCTCCCAGTATCTTCCTATGATCTTCCCTCTGTAACTCTGAATCCTAATCTCCTCTTCTTGCAAGAAATCAATCATATTACCTTATGGCTTACTCTACAGAACTCATTTGAATGCAATCTTCCCTTTAACAGTCACATTCTGAGGTACCAAATATTAGGGATTTCGACATATAAATTTTGTGAGAACATAATTCAGCCCATAATGACTAGAATCTCCAGTGGACCACGAATGCACCTGAGCTCTGAGTCTCCAGGTCAGCTTCCCTCACCATCTCGATGGCCAAGTACCAGTGGACCTGGCTCAGTTACACAAGGAATAGTGTTGGGGACTTGACCAGTCATGATTTTTGTGTCCCCAAAGCAACAGAACCAGCAAGCGAAGATAATTGAAGGACTGCAAAATCAATCATTTCCCAGGAAGTCATAAAAAGCCAGAGTAGCAACTCCCATTTTCTTGTAAATTTAGCAAAAGTCTAGAGTAAAGGGAAGAAGAAAAAATATACTAAAGGTGCAGAAGACTTAAAAACCCACTGATCCTGAAAATTAAATATCACCTGCAGTTGCAAACTTACCTAAGCCAGTTTGGTTTTGCACACTTAGATTCTTGGACACCCAAGAAGGCTGAGACCACAAAAGTTCACTACTGCCCCACATCTGGCTATGCAATTTTAATGGAAACAAAACTTAGTCAAATTCCTTCATACAGACAGACATCTACTAATAAATACTTATAAACAAGAAAGTGTAAAAGAGTTTATATGACTTGTTCTGCATGCTATATGAAGCCCTTTTAGTGGTCATGATATGAAAGATTCATCTGAAGCAGACTCAACAAGATTTCAGAGGCAGGATTCTATTCTCAGAGAGAACCATGCAATCAGAAGTTCTCCTAAACTGATGCCTGAACTGAGAAGTAATTAGGATATCAGATATGACTATCATCCAAAAAAAAAAAAACTAATTCAGACTTTCATAGAGTTTTATACCTTTTTCCAAAGAATAGAAACTAATCACCATATGTTCAAAATATGTTTGACTTCTTTCATGAGAACTAAAGCCTATTTCTAACGTGCATCATGCTAACAAACAAACAAAAGATTCAGCAATGGAAACCCAAATTTGGAATCAATGTGCTAATTGGTAAAGCATACATAGTTAATCAAAAGGATACAGAAAAAAACAGGGGGTAAGAGGGGAGGGATAAATTGGGAGATTGGGATTGACATATTAACACTACCATATATAAAACAGATGACTAATAAGGATCTATAGTACAGCACAGGAAACACTATTTACTCAATATTGGTACTGATGTAAATGGAGAAGGAATCTTAAAAAAGAGTAGATATATATATATGTATAACTGAACCAGGGCTTCCCTAGTGGCTCAGATGGAAAAGAATCTGTCTGCAAAGCATAAGACCCAGGTTCCATTCCTAGGTTGGGAAGATCCCCTGGAGAAGGGAATGACTACTCACTCCAGGATCCTTCACTGGAGAATTCCATGGAGAGAGGAGCCTAGCAGACTACAGTTCATGGGGTTGCAAAGAGTCAGACATGACTGAGCAACAAGCATTTTCACTTTTCATAACTGAATCAGTTTGCTGTACACCACCTGAAATGTAACACAAGATTGTAAATCAGATTCCAATACCTATATTCCAATTTAAAAAAAGGTTTTCTTAATCATGTAGAGCGTTTTTTAAGGATATAGAACAAAAGATCATGCAGAAGCTTCCAGAGTGGGTCCACTGTCACATAACACTGCCTACCACTATGGATATCCTGCCAGCAGTGTATCTGACCACAGGGAAAGTGAAAGGCTAACTGCACATACCAAATGTCAAGGGTGGTATATACATATAAAGTCAATTACAGAGCCTGTAGTGCCTCTGTATTGCAGCTATACAAATTCATGCCACAGCAATAGAGAACTCACAGGAGCAGGGGGTAGGCCTCCCGGGTCTGATTTTAGGATTGTCACATTGGACACACCATCTCTTGGGCTTCCTTTTCCTCGTGCAGAAAATAAAAGGATTGACAGAGCAAATGTCTGCAGGACCTTTAGATTTTTATGAAAGAACTCCAAGATTCTACAATCTTGCCGCTCACTTGTTTATGCAGTTAAACTATTTATAATGCATTTTCTTTTAGAAAGAAAACTAGTACTACCAGAATAACTTGTTGCTATTCAGATCTTAAAATAAAATTTCTCTAGCCACTTATATAAATGATGCCTAAATATATTGTAAATGTGATTGAGGTGATAAGTTGTAACTCAACAATTTTTAGATCTAGACATGTTAACTCATGCAAGAGTACGTGAGGAAGGATAGGTTTGCAGAACACATGAGTGCGTTTAGTTGCACGTATGCATACTCAGTCGCGTCCGACTCTGCAACCCTACAGACTATAGCCTGCCAGGCCCCTCTGCCCATGGAATTTTCCATGGCAAGAATACTGGAGTGAGTTGCCATTTTCTTCTTCAGGGGATCTTCCTTTCCCAGGGATTGAACCTGCATCTCTCGTGCCTCCTGCATTGCAGGCAGATTCTTTACCACTGCATCCCCTGGGAAGCCCTAACACACTCAGATCCCAGGAAAAAGCTTGAGGATAACTGCATAACTGACAGTTATGTAAGAGAAAGTGAATGCCTAACACTTTGTCACTTATTGTAAGTTCTAGCTAAAGTTTTCCTTTTTATTTTCATTATAGAGTTATTAAAATTCTTGAGGTGGTGAGCCAAATGGGAAGGAAATTCAAAAAATAAGATATATGTAAACATATAGCTGATTCACTTTTCTGTACAGCAGAAACTAACACAACACTGTAAAGCAACTATACCCCAATAAACATTTTTAAAAGTTAAAAAATAAAATATTAAAAAGTTTAAAAACCAAATAAAAATTTTAATTAAAAAAAAGTTTATGCATTGCCAGTTAAAAGTAAAATTTTCAAAAAAAAGTTGTTGATAGCTATGATGAATTGATGAGGCTCAAGATAAACTATTCACATGTCCAATTATCACCAGCTGATTTTTCAACTAGAGTTGACTTCAATTACAGCAGTATATCCAGTGAAAGAAGCATCTCTCAAATTTACACAGTACATCTTGAAGACAGCAAAGTGTGATGGCACATTGCCCAGGCCTTCAGTGGGTTTTACACAGTAAAATTTTGAAAAATAATTTTTAATCCTGGAAGGCTCCTGTATAAATCTGACATAAAGTACAATGAACATATAACAGAGTCTCAGAGTTTTTTCTTTTTTATCTTGACATGTCATTGATTTACAATTTCACTAGCTTCAGATATACAGGCATGATTCAGTTATATATAATTGAATATGTATATATATATTACATATATATTCTTTTTTGAATTCTTTCTCCTTATAGGTTATTACAAAATATTGAATAGAGTTCCCTGTGTTATACAGTGCACCCTTGTTGTTTATTTTATATATAGTAGTGTGTTTATGTTCACTCCAAGCTCCTAATTTATCACAGTCCCTTTTTCTTTTTGGTAACTATAAGTTTACTTTTTATGTCTGTGGGTCTATTTTTGTTTTGTATATAAGTTCATTTGTACCTTTTTTTTTAATTCCACATATCAGCAATATTATATATTTATTTTTTATCATATGTTTGTCTTTGTTATATATCATATGTTTGGCTTACTTCACTTAGCATGATAATCTCTAAGTCTACCCTTGCTGCTGCAAATGACATTTTTTTCTCTTTTTATAGCTGAGAAATATTCTGTGTGTGTGTGTATGTATATATGTATATATATATATATATATATACACATGTGTGTCATATGATATATATATATATATATGTTGATGGACATTTAGGTTGCTTCCATGTCTTGGCTGCTATAAATAGTGCTACAATGAACATTGAGGTGAACAGATTTTTTTTCAACAGTAATTGAATAGTCAATTTATAGGAAAGCATATGCAAACAATATTTAAATCTAATAATAAAAGTGCATTAACATTTGTATTCACATGCTGGTCTATTGAAAGTCAGGGAGAAACTATTAGAAAAACCTTATGATGTTTTGGACTCTTGACATCAACAGCAGGCCAACTAGGATATGTACATGGTGATGAAATGGATTTTGTTTAGTTAATTGCTTATCCCCACCAGATAGAACAGTGCCTGGCACATAGTAGCTGCTCAATAAATTTTTGTTGTATGGATAAATAAATAAGAAGGTTGACATGAATATACTTAGCTTCATTGTCAAAGCTCAGAGAAGAATCCAGATATGTGCATTACACACACTTGAAAAACTGGTTCTAAGACTGAAATCTTTATGCTAAGGCTAAAGGAGATTATAGGTTTTTGTGGCTGCCTCCATTTTGTTTATTTCGTATCATATACAAATGAATCCAGTGAAAATATCTCATGAGCAAAATACCAAACACACACACAATAAAGAAATATTTATTGAGTAGACTAGGGCTTTGCCAACTATGCTTCATGGACCAAATCCATCTATATCCATTAATTTATGTATCATCTATATTCTTTTGGGCTGCAATGATGGAATTCAATATGGAGATGATATGGCCTACAAAACTGAAAATATTTACTATGTTTTTAAAGGAAAGATTTTCTCACCTCTTGTGTAGATCAACTTTGATATACCACAAATAAATTAGAAAAAAAAAATTCATGATAACTATACCAGAAGGTAATGGCAGGCAAACCAGAGTGTCAGCTGTTATAAAAGCTCTTACCAAAATGGATTCAAGCAGATGAATCCTATGAATCCATAACTCACCACGATGAATCTTGGTGGCTCAGATGGTAAAGCGTCTGCCCGCAATGAGAGAGACCCAGGTTCCATCCCTGGGTCAGGAAGATCCCGTGGAGAAGAAATGGCAACCCACTCCAGTACTCTTGCTGGAAAATTCCATGGACTGGGGAGCCTGATTGAGACGACTGAACGACTTCACTTTCACTTTCATGTTTTATTAAGGCATGGCTTTTTATTGCAAATGATTTAAGAGTTACTTGGGGCTTCCCTCATAGCTCAGTTGGTAAAGAATCTGCCTGCAAAGCAGGAGNTAGGCTACAGTCCATGGGGCCGAAAGAGTCGGAGACGACTGAGCGACTTCACTTTCACTTTCATGTTTTATTAAGGCATGGCTTTTTATTGCAAATGATTTAAGAGTTACTTGGGGCTTCCCTCATAGCTCAGTTGGTAAAGAATCTGCCTGCAAAGCAGGAGACCCCAAAGAAAGACCCTGATTTGATTACTAGGTCAGCAAGATCCCCTGGAGAAGGGATAGGCTATTCACTCCAATATTCTTGGGCTTCCCTTGTGGCTCAGCTGGTAAAGAACCCGCCTGCAATGTAAGAAATGGCAACCCATTCCAGTGTTCTTGCCTGGGGAATCCCAGGGACGGTGGAGCCTGGTGGGCTATCGTCTATCGGGTCACACAGAGTTGGAAGCAACTTAGCAGCAGCAGCAGCAGCAGCAGCAGCAGCAATGCAGGAAACCTGGATTGGATCCCTGGATTGGGAAGATTCCCTGGATGAAGGGAAAAGCTACCCACTCCAGTATTTTGGGCTGGAGAATTCCATGGACTGTATAGTCCACGGGGTTGCAAAGAGTAGGACACAACTGAGTGAATTTCACTTGCACTTTAGAATTACATACAGAAACAAAAGTAGTAAATTTCAGAATTTACTTTTTTATATCTACATTTTTTACTATTCTTAGATAAAGTTAAATTATTTCTGATAAGAAAAAAAAATTTTTGGAGGTTTTTTTCTCTAAAGAAAGGTAATCATAGTTGGTAAATATCTTTCTAATTTCACAAGAAGGTGCCAGTTTTCATGTCTCAATTACTGTCTAGTCTTTGTAGTTGTAAAACAAGAGACAAATACAGAAAAACATACAAAACAAATGCATAAGGTTAAAAACACCTGTGCAGGCAGAATTTCAAGGATGTCCTTCCAGGATTCTGATCCCCTCATTATTCAANTCATGTCTCAATTACTTTCTAGTCTTTGTAGTTGTAAAACAAGAGACAAATACAGAAAAACATACAAAACAAATGCATAAGGTTAAAAACACCTGTGCAGGCAGAATTTCAGGGATGTCCTTCCAGGATTCTGGTCCCCTCATTATTCAATCAAATACCAGTCTAAAAAATAATAATAATAGTACCAATCTAGATATTGCTGTGACTTTGGAGATGGAATTAAGTTTATTCATCAGTTGACCTTGAAATAGGGAGTTTACCCTGAATTAACAAGATGGGACCAATATAATCATATGAACTCTTAAAAACGAAAGAGGAAAGAGAAAAAAGAGTTTCAGGGGAAGGAAAAATCAGAGAGATTCAAAGCACAAAAAGAATGCAACCCAGTACTGCTGTTTGAAGATGAAGGGGCAGTATAATAAGAATGTGGAGAGTGTTGAGAAGTTGGGAGGGGCTCCTGATTGACAGTTAGCAAAGAAACGGGATTCTCAGTACTGCAGCCACAAGGAACTAAATTGTGCCAAAAGCTTGAACCAGCTTGGAACCCCCAGATAGGAGCCCAGCTGATCAAGAATTTTCTTTTAGCCTTGTGACCCTCTGCTATGGGTCTCTAGATTCCTACCTGGACTTCTGACCTACAGACTGTGAAAGAATAAGTTTTGTTGTTTTAAGGCTATATATATATATATTTCTACACACACACACATATAGGTAATTTGCCTATGGCAACAATAGGAGACTAAGCCACTGAAACCCTGACCTGAGTCAAGAAATATTTTGCCAGCTACCCAGAGCTCCCTCCCTGTGGCCCATCCCAAACACAGCCACCTCTCTCCTGCCTCCTTGCATTTTATAGTCTTATCACCAACATGACAAACTCCAGATGCTTTCCTTAGTTTAGTCGTACCCAATCTTGTTTTAAAAAAGCAACATATCTACTAAGTCACTTTCAATCTTCAGTGTCCCTCTTCATTCCCTTCTTTCCCACTCACTGTTTCTGTAAAAAACACGGGCTCTTTCACTTGTCTTCTTTCCCTCAGTCTGAATTTTGTTGGTTGCATATGCACAGTGCAGTTCACACCAAGCTTCTCCGCCCCCTCTACTTCCTGCAAATTAGCAGCTGAGTCCAGAGCCGAGATCAATCTCAAATTTGAGAACTTTGGTGAGACTATAGGTAGCAAAGAATTGTTTCATCAGAAGGCACGCCATGTCTGTCTCTTGTGACAGCAGCTCAATGCTTCAATCTGTATTTTACGTGTGTTGCAAACTGGTGATATTATAATTCTATCAGATCTTTTTGTGTGTTGACTGGAATACTCTGTACAAAGATGCTTCTCATCTACTCTTTGTTATCCAACACTTCGTGAGGGAAAGACAGACTAAATACTTGATTCTTCCTTTTTCTAAACTAGTTTTCAAGACAATGAATGGATTCTGAATTATCTTCCCAAAATGACCGATTATTTTTTTAATTATGAATTTAAGGATTTAAATATATTTGATGAGTTCAGTCTATGGCAATTAAAATCTTTAGTAAAACTCACATTGTTCCTGGGTTACTGCTGATTTGTGTTGATGTTTGGTAGAAACCAACACAATACTGTAAAGCAATTATCCTTCAATTAAAAATAAATAAGTTTAAAAAAGCCCTCAAATTGTCTCGTCCTTTACTATTGAGGTGACCTCTTTAAATTGGCTCCTGGTGGTCCCTAGCCCTGGTGATCCCTAATGGCTTTCTTGAATTTGGGGAAAGTTGGCTGTTTTTTTGCATTTCCTGCCTTAGAACCTGGAATCAGCTATTCCTCCAAGAAGCCTTAGTTTCTTGAAGTGGGAAGTAGGATTTCAATACTACAATCTAGATGATGGGATTAATGATATTTTTAAAAACTGGAATAAGTTCAACTTGGCAATATACAGTTAGTGATATTATTATGATTCAGCAGTAGATAAAGTGTCAATAACAATGTTAAAATATGAAGTTTGCATCCAACGTGCAAAACAAATACATTTTACCCTTTTGAAACAACCTGTGAATATGCGACAACACTGGAAGTAGTTGAGTTGTTTTTTTTAATGACTTTGTTGAACATTTGTAACTTTAAAAAATAATATATATTTTCACAAATTTAATTTTAAATTGGCCCAAAAAATCATTCATCAACTTTCTCCAAGTTTCAAATTTTATCACACAGGAATCAAGGAAGTTGCTAAACATTATCATGATTTTAGTTAGGAACAATTTTCCTATTATTNTTTAAAAAATAATATATATTTTCACAAATTTAATTTTAAATTGGCCCAAAAAATCATTCATCAACTTTCTCCAAGTTTCAAATTTTATCACACAGGAATCAAGGAAGTTGCTAAACATTATCATGATTTTAGTTAGGAACAATTTTCCTATTATTCTCCTTTGAATCTTCCAAAACAGTTTAATCAAAAGTACAGAGGTTAAATATGTAAATTTTAAAGTCAAAGTTATAGTCATTAGTTAAACCAACTTTTAACTAAAAAAGCATATCAAGCATGTTATTCACAGTACAAGCTGACCCTTAAAGACTCTTTCCCAATCTGAAATTATATGATTCTATATACCTATTAAACTAATTTCAGCAAATGTTTGAGAGACTAATAAAGAGTGAAAGTGAAGTCGCTCAGTCATGTCTGACTCTTAGCGCTCCTGGCTGGCCCAGTTTACATAGGGCAGGCCCAGGGGCAGGAAAAGACACATTAAAAAGAGGAGCCAAAAGGCCGAGGGTCTCTCTCCCATGTGCGTGTGCTCGCTCACTCTCTCGTCACGTCTTTTGGGTCAGCATGCCCTCACGCCTCGAGGATGTATTTTCCTTTATTTTCTAAATAAAACCGATCTGTCTGAGAACTGTAACACGGACTGTCCAAGAGCTGTGATGCACCGAGGGCTATCACATTTTCCACACAAGAACTTGTACTTGAATGTTTATAGCAACATAATGCATGATAGTCAAAAAGGGTAAACAACTTAAATATCCATCAACTAATGAATGGTAAATGGATATCTCAATGCTAAGGAATGTTATTCCTTAATAAAAACAATGAAATACTAATACACATTACAATGTAATGAACAGATGGGGAGTGACTGCTATTGGGTACTGGGTTTCTTTGTGGGTGATAAAAATGTTCTGGAATTAGATAGTGGTGGTCACACCACTCTATGTAAATACTTAAATCCATTTAAGTGTACACTGATTTTACAGTTGTGAATTATATCTCCATTAATAATGAAAAGATATAGATATCATATTTCCTGTGAGGAGAAAATAATCCGTTCAACAAATGTGTAGCTTTTATAGAAAGTGAAAGTGTCAGTCTCAGTCATGGTCCGACTCTTTGCAACCCCATGAACTATACAATCCATGGAATTCTCCAGGCCAGAATACTGGAGTGGGAAGCCTTTCCCTTCTCCAGGAGATCTTCCCAACCCAGGGACTGAACTGAGGTCTCCCACATTGCAGGCAGATTCTTTACCAGCTGAGTCACAAGGGAAGCCTAAGAATACTGAAATGGGTATCCTATCCCTTCTCTAAAAGATCTTCCCCACCCAGGAAACGAACTGGGGTCTCCAGCATTGCAGATGAATTCTTTACCAACTGAGCTATCAGAGATGCTTTTATAGAGATCTATACAAGTGAGAGTCCCCATTCTAAAGGAGGTCAGTCCTGGGTGTTCTTTGGAAGGAATGATGCTAAAGCTGAAACTCCAGTACTTTGGCCACTTCATGTGAAGAGTTGACTCATTGGAAAAGACCCTGATTCTGAGAGGGATTGGGGCAGGAGGAGAAGGGGACGACAGAGGATGAGATGGCTGGATGGCATCACAGACTCGATGGACGTGAGTCTGAGTGAACTCCAGGAGATGGTGATGGACAAGGAGGCATGCTGGGATTCATGGGGTCGCAAAGAGTCGGACATGACTGAGCGACTGAATGAACTGAACTGAACTGAACTGATACAAGTAAGAAGCTGAGTGGAATCAAGAAAGTCTACAAAGAAAGTAGCATTTGTGAGGGGTCTTAGATATGAAAGCATGGCAACATCTGCCAAAATTTTAGCAAGCATGGCAAATTATTGAAACGAATGTCATCATAGCAATACAGGCTTGGCTATAATATGATTTGTAGCATTCTTAACCTAACAAGTCTTCATTTTTAAGTCAACAATTGGAGACTAAAAATTTCTGCTAAGTAGCAGGTATGGGTAAGCCCCCCCAAAAAATGAGGAATTTTGTAGATTGTACATGTTTCTTAACCCAAATCTCTGATTCTCCTTCCACATTTTCACTGCACAAAATATTGAAATGACACCCATGCATGCCAAAGCCTGCCAAGGGTAAACATTTTTATCTTTTGGAAATCACATTTTGTACTAGCAGAACGTGTATAAAAGCATGTCTTCTTTATCATGTAAAGCACTGAAAGTGCTCATCAGTCCAGCTGGTTTACATAATGGAACTTGCCTTGAGCATGACAGCCACATGTTTGCAATCTCATCCATCTCGGATGTTCATGTATCAATCACTTTTCATATGCTGTCAGAAAGAATGAAGAAAAGCTTCCAATTTTGTCTTTTTTAAATACTACTTGGCTCAATTAAAACTCAACATGGACTTTTCACTTCTCTATTTACCCAGTCAAAAGTGAACTGTGTTTTGAAATCTTTCAGAAAGTGTGCCCACTTAAAGATTGACTTACAAACCTAGAGGTAGTAAATGGTGTAACAAAACATTAAATTGTTACCAGAAATACAACTATTCAGCTATTGTGATAGTTAGAAATGCATTTCCAAAGGCAGTTTCTTGAGAAAATGAATCACCTTTGTAACCATCAGCCTAGTCAACAATTTCTTGAGCAATTCCATTCCTTAAGCACTTTGGACCTTTCTACTAGGTCTGTGGTTCAGTTTCTGTTTTCTTTTCATTCTTTTAATGGTTAATGTACATTTTTGCCTTGAATTGTAGACTGTCCAAATTCCAAAGTTTTCTGTGACCTCATTTCAGGAATGTCTTAGGTCAACATGCAGCCATGTTGTTTAATTAGTGTAGGCATCATCCTTGAATGCTCTAAGTAATACTGTTAGAAAACAGCAATGGAAAGTACAGATTTTGTAACAGGGCAGTAAAAAGTTATCCACGTTACATGCTCTTCTTAAAATTCTCCAGAGCCTCCTTTCATCATTGCTGGTTAAAGTCTTAAATCTTAGTGTGGTCCAAACCAGCCAGCCTCTGGCCACTATTTAGCTTTCCTGTCCTCTTGACACACACTAGAACATAGCTGTACTTGCATTTCTCAAATATTTAATTTCACTTTTTTTAAAAAATGTTCTCTCTGCAGGGACATCTATCTCTTCCCAGTTCTCTGAGTAACTTCTTCTTGTTTAAGACTTAACATTGGAAAACTTCGTTCATCTTTCTCTTCTTAACAAGTGGATCTAAGTCAGACATGAAGGTCAATACCATGCCTTTTTATCTTATCTTTCCTTTCCCCAAGATACTGCTTGTGAGTAATATTTTTTCTAATTGAATGAATAATATGCTAACAAACATATATATGGCAGCATATGCAGGTTAGAAGTGGCACTCAGTTCAGTCAATCACTCAGTCGTGTCCGACTTAGTGACCCCATGAACCGCAGCACATCAGGCCTCCCTGTCCATCACCAACTCCCAGAGTTTATCCAAACTCATGTCCATTGAGTCAGTGATGCCATCTAACCATCTCGTCCTCTATCGTCCCCTTCTCCTCCTGCCCTCAATCTTTCCCAACATCAGGGTCTTTTCAAATGAGTCAACTCTTCACATCAGATGGCCAAAATATTGGCATTTCAGCTTCAACATCAGTCCTTCCAATGAACACCCAGGACTGATTTCCTTTAGGATAGACTGGTTGGATCTCCTTGCAGTCCAAGGGATTCTCAACAGTCTTCTCCAGCACCATAGTTCAAAAGCACCAATTCTTCAGTGCTCAGCTTCCTTTATAGTCCAACTCTCACATCCATACATGACTACTGGAAAAATCATATCCTTGATAAGATCGACCTTTGTTGGCAAAATAATGCCTCTGCTTTTTAATATGCTGTCTAAGTTGGTCATAACTTTCTTTCCAAGGAATAAGCATCTTTTATTTTCATGGCTGTAGATGGGGAAACAGTGGAAACAGTGTCAGACTTTATTTTTTGGGCTCCAAAATCACTGCAGATGGTGACTGCAGCCATGAAATTAAAAGACGCTTATTCCTTGGAAGAAAAGTTATGACCAACGTAGATAGTATATGCAAAAGCAGAGATATTACTTTGCCAACTAAGGTCCATCTAGACAAGGCTATGGTTTTTCCTGTGGTCATGTATGGATGTGAGAGTTGGACTGTGAAGAAGGCTGAGCACTGAAGAATTGATGCTTTTGAACTGTGGTGTTGGAGAAGACTCTTGAGAGTCCCTTGGACTG
>SJYV01010568.1:492128-522819 GCA_006410875.1 Neotragus pygmaeus | reverse complement strand
CACACACACACACACACACACACACACACCAGGGAAGAAGAATAAGAGTAGAAATGAAGAGATTACACATTAGAAAAGAATCAGGAGACAGTGAGTGCCATAAACATATGGAACATGGAATGAGAAGAACCAGTTTTCTTTTTCCTGCTGGGAAGAATCTAATCAGTTTGCTTCCATGTGTGTATTCCACACAAAACACATTTGCTATTTTTTTTTAAGATTTCAGGTAACACACGCCTAAACTAAAGACTAGAGCCATATCCAATTTCCAAGTTCTTCATTAAACAGGTTTCACATTACCTTGTCCATGACTCGATGGACGTGAGTCTGAGTGAACTCCAGGGGTTGGTGATGGACAGGGAGGCCTGGCGTGCTGCGATTCATGGGGTCGCAAAGAGTCAGACACGACTGAGCGCCTGAACTGAACTGAAGCTATGTGGTTAATGCTTCCCATATCTCATGATAAGGTTTCATACCCTCTTCCCTGGGCTGGTGACCCTTAAACCCTAAAAAGAGTCAGACTCCAGAGTCTTGTTACTTCCCACTCTCCTTCTACAGCCATTATAAACTCTAGACTCTAACTCTCAAAATGTTCACTATTAAAATATACTAGCTAAAAACTCTAGGTACATTGGATTTAAAAAAAAAAAAAAAGGTCCCTAACACAACTCCGTTCTGGTAATGCTCTTTTACTCCTCAGATAAATGTCCTCTTAACTGTTTCAGAAAGGGGAGAAGCTTTCCCTGTTGTATATGACTTAGAAATAAGAAAATATTCCATGAGTATACAGACAGCATTGCAGACATCATGAATACCTTCAGCACTCGCTTGTCCCTATTCACCAACTGCAAGAATCTGCAGCTTCTGCCATGAGCTGTCCCCTGGCTGCTGAGGTGTTTTTGTCCTCAAAGCAGAGCAGGTCAGAGCAGAAACCCTGGGAGTCAAGGCCCCTTTCAGCAGCTCTCAACCAGCCCTGATTAACTGACATTAGACAACAATCTCTCCAGCATCCTTGCCTTCATGTGCACCAGCCCTGAGTCATGTTCTGCACAGCTTGTAGGAGGCCCCAGGGGGAAGGATCCCTGGGGGCCGGCAGGGTGACCTCTTCAGTAACTCACCTCCCACAAGCATCCTTCCCTTCCCTGTCTCCATTCCCCACTGCCTGAAAGATACTTCCTGGGATCTCCCCCCAAAAGAGGTGACTTGTACTCAGATCCTCATCTCAAGATCTGCCTCTGAGGGAACCCAACTTAAGTCAGAGAGAATCATCCAAAAAGTTTATAAAGTATTGACTTAAAGGAGGAGATTGATGGGAACAACTTCACTTTAATGCAAGTCTGCCTGGTGGCTCAGAGAGTAAAAAAATCTGCCTGCAATGCAGAATACCCGGGTTCAATCCCTGGGTCAGGAAGATCCCCTAGAATAGGAAATGGCAACCCACTCCCAGTGTTCTTGCCTGGAACATCTCGTGGAATGAAGAGCCTGGCGGTCTACAGTCCATAGCACCACAAAGAGTCGGACGTGACTGAGCAACTAACCCTTTCAAAGATGCATACATTCTATGAGGTAAACTCACACCAGAATGAAGTAAATTAGAAACACTACAACAAGGATCCAGAAAAACTTCAGAAGGAAGGTAACATCTCAAAGAGGCCTCGAAGGATGAATACAAGTTCAGCTGGGGCAGAAGTGCTTAAAGGATACTTGAGGCAGAAAAACCAACAGAATAAAAGCAAGCAAAAAGAAAAAAATTGTAATACACTCAGGATGAAAAGGGAAATGAAGATGAAGCGGCAAAGCAGTTCAGAGCCACGAACACAATACTAAGTCCTCAGAACATCAATTTCCCTGTCTGAGGAGAAAATAAGTGATCAGGAAATTGATACATTACAGTTGTTTAAAAACATATGAGCAGGGACATCCCTGGAGGCACAGTGGATAAGAATCTGCCTCCCAATGCAGGGCACACAAGTTCAGTCCCAATCAGAGAAGATTCCACATACTGCAGAGAGACTAAACCTAAGAGATGAGACTACTGAGCCTGTGAACTGCAACTACTGAAGTCCACACATCTAGAGCCCGTGCTTCACAGCAAGAGAGACCACAGCCATGAGAAGCCTGCGCCCTGCAATGCAGAGTAGCCCCCGCTTGCCACAACTAGAGAAAGTCCATGCAAAGAACAAAGACCCAGTGCAGCCAAAAATAAAAACGAAGAAAAGACACCTAAGAGCCAAGTATATGACAAATTGTCAGAAGTATAATAATACAGATAGTATAAAAATTTTGAACTTCTTAAGTGTGTGTGTGTGTGTGTGTGTGTGTGTGCGCGCTCATTTGTGTCCACCTCTTTGCAACCCCGTGGGCTATTGCCTGCCAGGCTCCTCTCTCCATGGGATTTCCCAAGCAGGAATACTGGAGTGGGTTGCCATTTCCTCCTCCAGGGGACCTTCCCAATGCAGGGACTGAACCGCTGTCTCCTGTGTCTCCTGCATGGCAGGCAGATTCCATACCACTGCTGCCACCTGCGCTAGTACAGACCGATTGTAGCACACCTATTATTTTTGTGTATGTGTGTTTGCAGAGATATAGGCATATGAATCTTAATGCTCTTTCATGAATAAAAGTAAGTTGTTAGGCAAAATGTACAATGTACACTGTGGTTTCAGATTTGTGAGATATATCTGCGTGTAATGAGCATAAGTTACTCTACAAAGCTGGTACTCTCTGGTGTTATGTGTTGCAATGAACAGCACCGTCACCTGCAATTTTCAACCGGGAAAACAGGACTTACCCTTAACAGGTTCCCTTTCTGCGGTGGCCACACCCAGTCCATCTNGCTAGGCAAAATGTACAATGTACACTGTGGTTTCAGATTTGTGAGATATATCTGCATGTAATGAGCATAAGTTACTCTAAAAAGCTGGTACTCTCTGGTGTTATGTGTTGCAATGAACAGCACCTTCACCTGCAGTTTTCAACCGGGAAAACAGGACTTACCCTTAACAGGTTCCCTTTCTGCGGTGGCCACACCCAGTCCATCTACCTCCCAGATAATTCCTGGATCTCTCCATTTTTCTCAGTTGTCTGTGTCACCATTCAGTTGAGCCACCATCAATCAGTTCTCGCCGTGACGAAAGCAAGAGCAAGCATTCACCCTCTCTCTCCCACTTTCAGTCTCTCCTCACAGCCCATCACATCCCTCCCCAGTGTACAGTCCTGCATTGGCTCATCGCTGCCCTGAGGATAAAGGCCCAGCTTGATGTGGCCTGTGCCCACCTATTCAGGCTCATCTCTCAAAATGCCGTCAAGGCACATTGGCCGCCATTTAATGACCCAGAAAAGCCCGTGATCCCAAGCACATCGAGGGGTTTACGTATTGATGCATCAGGTCCCACTGAAGATGGCACATGTCATTGTCAGGCTATAACTATGGACCTAATGATGGCCCATATCAAGGTGGTGTATTCTTGTCGACAGTNTCTATCCACCTATTCAGGCTCATCTCTCAAAATGCCATCAAGCCACATTGGCCGCCATTTAATGACCCAGAAAAGCCCGTGATCCCAAGCACATCGAGGGGTTTACATGTATTGATGCATCAGGTCCCACTGAAGATGGCACGTGTCATTGTCAGGCTATAACTATGGACCTAATGATGGCCCATATCAAGGTGGTGTATTCTTGTCGACAGTTCATCTTCTGCAGACTACCTCTTCGAACCACCAAAGGCTGCATTTACAGTAAGAATGTATCATCCAAATATTAACAATAATGGCAGCATCTGTCTTGCTAGCCTAAGATCACAGTGATCTCCTGCTTTAACTCTTTCTGAAGTTCTTATATTCATTCCTTCACTGTGCTGTAATCCAAACCCAGTTTACCCCCTAGTGCTGGAGATCACACAGATCTAAAAAAACATAGAGAAATGCAACAGAAATCACCAGAATGAACTCAGAAAATTGCCATGTGATACTACCTTAAAATCAGATTAACCTGCATTAGATCTGGAATAAACTTTAAGTTATTGTTGATATATACATTTGACACCCAAGTTCGATCCCTGGGTCAGGAGGATCACCTGCAGAAGGAAATGGCAACCCACTCCAGTATTCTTGCCTGGAAAATCCATGGACAGAGGAGCATGGTGGGCTACGGTGCTGCAGACTAAACAACAACAGCATCTCACACAACCCTCCGTTTTTACCTATTTAATTCTCACTTCTCCTCCACCTGTCAGCCCATCCCCACTTTCTCAGGAAACTGTCCTTGCCCTCCAGACAAAGCCAGATTTCTGTTTGTTCCTCTCCTAACCTTATGTCTCCTTCCTTCTCTATCTGCCATCACCTACCCATGTGCCCACTTGATTATCTATACCTTCCTCTCTTGACCATGAGGCCTATGAAGATGACACACAGCAAAGGCTTAAGAAGTATGTGTTTAAAGAAATCATTCTAAGTTAACCTTTCTCAGGTATCTCATTAATCGTTTCAGATGTTATCTACTTATGCCCATGTATAGCTAAGAAAACTAAAGTGCTGAGAGACTTAAAAAGCTTGCTCAGCCAGTAATGATGGACCTAAAATTTATTCTCAAGTCTGTCTGACTTGAGCCAACACTCCTGGCCGCCACCTTATCCTGCAAGAGTAGATAACTATTATATGATAGGATTTCTATATGGAATATTTTTTTAAAATTATACAAGTGAACCTATAACAAAACAGAAGGCAAACTTATGGTTCCCAAAGGGGAAAGGGGGTGGGAGTCTGAGATTAATATACTCACACTGTTTGCTGTTTAGTCTCAAAGTTGTGTTCAACTCTTTGCAACCCGATGGACTGTAGCCCACCAGGCTCCTCAGTCCATGGGATTTTCCAGGCAAGAATGCTGGAGTGGGTTGTCATTTCCTTCTCCATGTATGCACACTACTGTATATAAAATGGATAACCAGCAAGAATCTACCGTATAGTGTAGAGAACTATATTCAACATTTTGCAATAATCTATAAGGGGAGAGAATAGAACAAATATATGTATATATATCTGTGAATACATATATAAAAAGTGAAAAAAGTGCAAGTGTTGGTTCCGTCATATCCGACCCTTTGCAACCCCATGGACTGTAGTTCACCAAACTCCTCTGTCCATGGACTTCTCCAGGCAAAAATACTGGAGTGGGTAGCCATTTCCTTCTCCAGGGGAACTTTCCAACCCAGGATTAAACTTGGGTCTCTCGTGTTACAGGCAGATTCTTTACCATCTGAGCCACCAGAGAAGCCCAAATATACATACGGGCTATGTATATGTGTATAACTGAATCACTCAGCTGAACACTTGAAACTAATACAACATTGTAAATCAGCTATATTCAATTNTTTGAAAAGACCCTGATGCTGGGAAAGATTGAGGGCAGGAGGGGAAGGGGATAACAGAGGATGAGATGGAAGGCATCACCAACTCAATGGACATGGGTTTGGGTGGACTCTGGGAGTTGGTGATGGACAGGGAGGCCTGGTGTGCTGCGGTTCATGGGGTCACAAAGAGCTGGACATGACTGAGTGACTGAACTGAACTGATTGCCCTTTTTGGCATACTGTATTCAGGTAGGCCTCCCAACCTAATCCTGGACAAGCTGTTTTGGAAAGTACTGGCATTTAATTGTTGATGTGAGATCCTCCTAATTCTCTGCCCTGTGCTATCTGCTCTGTCTGTGAAAGCTCCATTAGTCTCGGTCCCTGATTGACTAAAATAATCAGTGACTTTCTGCCAACTTGCAAATAACATGGGACATAAATAAGAAATTAAACTTTTAATTTTAAGCCAATGAGATTTAAGATTTGTTATTGCAACAAACTTACATAATCTAACTGATACCACGTTTCTGACCCCTTGCAAGGAGAAGAGAGAAAGGGAAGAGGGAAAAGAATATGTGACATCTTTATTTGACTAAGGACTTCCCTGGTGGCTCAGCTGGTAAAGAATCTGCCTGCTGTGCAGCAGACCTGGGTTCGATCCTGGGTTGAGGAGATCCCTTGGAGAAGGGAAAGGCTACCCACTGCAGTATTCTTGCTTGGAGAATTCCATGGACTGTACAGTCCTTGGGGTCGCAAAGGGTCGAACGTGACTGAGTAGCTTTCTCTTTCACTTACTTGACTATTATCAAACAGAATTTTAGATTCTCTGGACATGGCTAATAGCTAAGGCTGAATTTTTCTCTTGGAAGTATTTTCATAAATTATTAGGAAATCCCCAGATGGACTCCTCTTACCCTAACTCTTTGCTTTAGCTGGATGCCCTTGCATGCCCATAAGGCTCAGGCTTTCTCTAGTTTTACTTTCACAGACTCTCCTTTTTAGGGACACTGCATACTTGGACAAAGGCCTTTTTTTTTTTTTTTTTTTTTTTTNCTTACCCTAACTCTTTGCTTTAGCTGGATGCCCTTGCATGCCCATAAGGCTCAGGCTTTCTCTAGTTTTACTTTCACAGACTCTCCTTTTTAGGGACACTGCATACTTGGACAAAGGCCTTTTTTTTTTTTTTTTTTTTTTGGCCATGCGGCTCTGGGATCTTAGTACTCAGACCAGGGATCGAACCTGTGCCCCCTACGGAGGGAGTGTACAGTCTTAACCACTGGGCTGCCCAGGAATTCCGTGGCAGAGATCCTTGTTAAACGAGATCCTTCTTAACACATGCCAATCTTCCTTCGGTGCTGCACAGGTGGTCCTGGAGACGCTGCACGTCTCTCCACCACGAGCAAGGTGGCCACTTGCTTCTGGATGCCCCGGCAGCTCTCTCTGCACTGTGGCTTCAGACAACCCAACCTTGCACCCCTACATTTCCGAGGGCACACACCAAGCTTCAGATTGCCTTCTTGAAAGGAGTGCAACCAGGACTGAAATTAGAAGAGTGCACCTCAAGCTAACCCCTAAGTAGGAATGAGCGAGACTCAAAAGCACTTCAGCACCGTATCTAAAAAACAAAGAAAAATCTTTTCACAAATCTCCTCTCCCTTGGCCTGTTTATCTTTTCCTTGTGAATTTTAGAGCTGTCCAAGGTTCCCTTATATATTTTAAAAATGTCCGTTTCAATCTGGTACTTACTTAAGGGATTTTTAACTATTATAATTTGACATATAGGTTGAAGCTTAAAATTTTACATGCTCTCACATAATGGTCACATATATCATTTATTGATCTCTTGAAATGTGCTAATAATGGCCCCAAATACTTTAATTTTATACCCACTTTCTCTTTTAAGTCTCATGGGATTTCTATGAAGCTGGGTTATTATTTCAAAACTTCTATTGAGGCTCTGAGAGGTTTAATATTCAATTGTTGAGAATTTTGTTTTGTTTGGCTTTGTTTAAGCCACACTGCTACCGTAACTGCCATGAAGTTGTATGTATAGTATTTACTGGGAAGAAATATAGGAAAATAATTTGCCTCATTTCTACATGATTTCCTCACATTTTGGCATACTTTGAACATGATTTTAGAGAGAAAGAAAGGTAATCTTCAGGTTAAATTGCCTAAGTGCTATGTTTAAGCTTATTTTATAAAATTTTGAACATGTGGCCCCACGGGTAGTGATCTGTCTGTATATTTCACGTCCCCTCTTCCTTGCAAAGATGCAAAATGGAAGATACGGCATATCCATATTGGGAAATACCTATTCCAATAGTTAATGTGCCATCTCATTCATAATTTTCTGGCAATAGGTCTTTAAAAGTAGATTCCNCCCAATCAATGCTTGATGATTAAGTTGAAATTAAATTTATTCCATTTAAGAAAGTTACTTATGGCATGTATCTTGGTTTGGGGCCCTCCCAAATGCAGATCCTGAAATAGAGCTTGGGTGCAAGCAGTTTAGGGACTCCCCAAGTGGTTCAGTGGTAAAGAACTCGCCTGTCAATATAGGAGATGTGGATTTGATCCCTGGGTCAGGAAGATCTCCTGCAGGAGGAAATGGCAATCTACTCCAGTATACTTGCCTGGAGAATCCCATGGACAGAAGAGCCTGGCAGGCCACCGTCCGTGGAGTTACAGAGAGTCAGACATGACTTAGGGACTGGGCACAGACCCACGCAGATAGTGTATTTGGAAGGTGATCTCAGGAAGCACAGTGAGACAGTGGGGAAAGTGAGACAGGGAAGGGAGGTAAGCTAAACAGGCGCGTCAGTGAGACAGGTAAATGCTGGAAGGCAACTGGGCTCCAGACCCAGAAGGGAATTGAGGAAGAACCATATGAATGGAACTTCACAAACCCCATGTGTTCCCCACCACGCAGCCATCTCTGCTGCTGCTGCTAAGTCGTTTCAATCTTGTCTGACTCTGTGCGACCCCATAGACAGCAGCCCACCAGGCTCTTCTGTCCCTGAGATTCTCCAGGCAAGAACACTGGAGTGGGTTGCCATTTCCTTCTCCAGTGCATGAAAGTGAAAAGTGAAAGGGAAGTCGCTCAGTCCTGTCCGACCCTCAGCAACCCAATTGACTGCAGCCTACCATCCATGGGATTCTGCATCCATGGGATTTTCCAGGTGAGAGTACTGGAGTGGGGTGCCATTGCCTTCTCCGATGCAACCGTCTCTGCTTTCCTTCTATTAGCCACTCATCCCTGACTTCCCAGGGATGCAGCCTAGAGTGAGGACTGGACACCATGCATTCCATCATCCCCTGACCCCACATCCCACCTACTGTCAGAGGCAAATCCACGCACTGTCACTCTTCAAAACAATGTTCTCTGTCACCCTCGACTTAAAGATTATTAAGCTCATTGAAAACCTTGTTTTTAAATCATTATGAATGATTCTTAGAATCTGGCCTTCAATCATTTTGGCTCACCTTTTCCATGAAATGATTTTAAGATTTTATATTCACTGCAACATATTTTTAAGTTATCTACATGATTTTTATCAAATGTTTAAGTGGTTGCTAGATGTGACCTTCAGTGAAATATAGACATTGAAAGTCCAAAGTAAAACTGCTATTCTATTCAATGTTCCCAATGGAAGGAATCTAAATTCCCGAAGAATTTGGTTCTCACCGTTGTCCATTTCAGTCGTGTCTGACTCTTTGTGACCCCATAGACGGCAGCCCACCAGGCTCCCCCATCCCTGGGATTCTCCAGGCAAGAACACTGGAATGGGTTGCCATTTCCTTCTCCAGTGCATGAAAGTGAAAAGTGAAAGGCAAGTCGCTCAGTCATGTCTGACATTAGTGACCCCATGGACTGCAGCCTTCCAGGCTCCTCCATCCATGGGATTTTCCAATATAAATTTATGTGTCTCTTGTTTTATCATGTTCCTTAAAGTCTTATTCCCATTACATTTTCCCCACAGAGTTAATTCTAATATAACAACATTATACTTGAAATAATTTTGGTAAATAAACATGATAATTCCTTTCAAAATGTAAATAAATTGACATTTTTAAAAATTTCCTGTGACTTTACAGTTCAAATTTTTTTTAACTTTTCTTCTGAGGTGTTCACATACACTTCTCATTTAGTACATAATTAAACAGAATAATGCAAATATCTTTTAAACATTGATAAATATATAGCAATTCAAATGCTAGCAGAAATGCATCTTTTTTCTAATTGGTTCATCTCTTCATGAATGGATATTATTTTGTTGCTAAAATAAGACAGAGGCCAGCATTAGTGTTATTTTAATAAATAGCACTGAGAGGACTTGTCAAAAAAAAAAAGGTAGCTGGGAATAGAGTAGATTTTGTTATAGCAATATCCTTCAATTCTTTAAACTTTTCCAGAGTTACATCCTAAATATAACATAACATAGTAGTCTATCATCACAGATTATTATGAATAATCTAGGGTAAGTCTCAGGATAATTTTAGAGCAACTTGGTTTAAAATAAAGAATTAGAAACTGTCTGAGTTGAAAGGAAGTTTTTGTCAGTCATTAAAGCACTTTGCTTTCTCAGTATCAGTATTTCACAGAGTGCTTTGGTTTGGCCCTCAGGAGTTTTTCCATCACAGCAAGAATAGCCGTGAATAAGCAGGGAGATGGGGAAAAGGGAGGTGTGAAAAGTAAGCATGAAACCCTCCAGAAGCTAAGAATGTCTGCAGACAGATCAGCTCGACAAGAGCATGCAGGGAGTTCAGAATCCAGAAGCTGATTGGCTGAAGCCACACATGTCCTTGCATACTACCTTGGGAAGTCTGTGAATCCCAAGGTTACACACATGTACACACACACACACACCGGTTTACAGTTCACTGGCTTAGGAACCAACTTTCTGACCCCCGAGTCCTTTTGATCCTTGCCTTGTGAAATTCAAAGACCAAGTTTTTGAAACCCCCAAACTGAAAACAAACTCTGGTTTGGCTGATTCACCCTCTGGGCAAGTTAAGAAAACTTTAATGCCCTGGCAGTTGCCTCAAAAGAAGGAAAGGGACAGGGAGCAAACAGTTACCAGGAAAAAAAAAATACATTAGTTAGCAATTCATAGCTGTGCCTTGCCACAAAAAAGAGCTCGCTTAAGATTACAGGTGAGCCGGGTACATCCCGGGTGCCACAGGTGTCAGCAAGTCAAAGTGATTTGATTTGTTGGTAGTTGTTGGTGGGTTTAAGATTAGTGGATGAGAAAAGAAGAGCATCTCCTAGCAGAGGCCAGTAGGATAATAAAAGATAGGGATGCTGGAAATCACCAAGGATCTTAAGGGAAAAGTGGAAAGAAGGGTTTTGGTGATGTTCATATGAAAGACCAGAGGGAAACAATATAGGAAAAGTTAAAGGAGGCAGCAGGGAATCAGTGGAGATTTCTGGGTCAGGGGACCCCATGAAATGGCCATCTTTAATGATGTATAACCTTCAGCATTTTATTCCACTTGCCATATGTTAGGAAATAAAATCCACAGGTAGAAAAAAAATTTTTTTTTACACGGCAGGTCATGCCTTTGTATAAATTTTCCAGCGATTGGTTTAGATTTGTGTGAATGTTAAATGTGCCTTTGTTTCATATGTAATGTGTATGTATACATATAATAACCATTTGAAATATTCTGCAACTATTTAATGATAACAATACATGTAGAGCTTCAGGCAGTCTGGGCCAATTGGGTCCTAAACTAATGACTTCTTTACTGAATGTTTTATTTATTGAATTCAGGGTGCTATTCCTCCCAATGTAGGGCAAAAGGTCTCAGTTAGTGCTAAATTACCAAGGTTTTACCTGGGAATTCAAAAAAAGAATAACACTAAAATTTGTACATTTTTTAAACAATTGCCATAATAATGATAAAGACTGGGCTTCCCTGATGGTCCAGTGGTTAAAAATCTGCCTTCAAATGCAGGAGACACAGGTTCGATCTCTGGAAGATTCCGCATGCCCTGGAGAGACTAAGCCTGTGGGCCACAACTGCTGAGCCTACACTCTAGAGCCCGCTCTCCACAACAAGAGAAGCCACCACAATGAGAAACCCGGGCACCACAACTAGAGAGTCCTCCCCCTGTTGCAACTAGAGAAAGCCCGAACGCAGCAACGAAGATCCAACACAGCCAAAAATAAGTTAAAAGTTTTCAAAAATAATAATGATGATAAAGACTGTACTTTTGTCTCATCCTGGCCTTGATACCAAGAGACAGAGAGAGTCTGGGATCCTTTTCTATCATGGCATGGAAATAAGTATTCTCCTGAAAGTTCCTGCTGATAAGTCGCTGCAGTCGTGTCCAACTCTGTGCCATCCCATAGATGGCAGCCCACCAGGCTCCCCGATCCCTAGGATTCTCCAGGCAAGAACACTGGAGTGGGTTGCCATTTCCTTCTCCAATGCATGAAAGTGAAAAGTGAAAGTGAAGTCGCTCAGTCGTGTCAGACTCTTAGCGACCCCATGGACTGCAGCCCACCAGGCTCCTCCATCCATGCGGTTCTCCAAGCAAGAGTACTGGAGTAGGGTGCCATTGCCCTCAGAAAATATCAACCCCTTTTCACTGAAAGGGGTTCAGTGAAAAAATTACTTTATAGGGCAAGAGAGACTTCCCAATTGTAACCAAGTCAAGGATCTTGAGATGGGGACATTTTCTTGGATTATCTGAATGAACCCAGTGCAATCACAAAAGGGTCTTGAAAGCGAAAGGAGGTTTACAGGTCAGAGGCAAGGGAGATGTGATGACGGAAACAGAGATCGGAGTGATGCAAGGCCATCATCCGAGGGATGCACACAGCCTGAGAAACGAGGAAAGGCGAGAAAACAGATTCCCCCTAGAGAGTTCAGAAGAAAGCCAGCTCCACTGACCCTTTCAGCCCAGTGAGACCCATTCCAGACTTCTGAGCTTCAGAATTGTACAATTAAAAATATGCATTGCTTTAAACACAAGTTTGTGGTCATTTGTTTTAGTAGAAATAGGAAACTAATATAGTGCCCTAGTGAAATGACAGGAATCTTTACAAATTAACTATGTAGGCATATCTTATATTAACTACACATTAGAATTACATAATGTCTTCTAAAAATATCCTTTGGGGAAACCCATGTGCATTGTTGGGCATCCCATGTGGCCTAGCTGGTAAAGAAGCTGCCTGCAATGTGGAAGACCTGGGTTCAGTCCCTAGGTTGGGAAGATTCCCTGGAGAAGGGAAAGGCTATCCACTCAGTATTCTGGCCTGGAGAATTCCATGGACTGTATAGTCCATGGGGTCGCAAAGAGTCAGATACGACTGAGCGACACTTTCACTTCCACATGTATACTGTTTGTGGGAATGTGATTGGTGCAGCCCTCTGGAAATTGCAAATAGCTTGCAAATAGCTTACAATTAGCTGAGAAAAGAAGAGAAGTGAAAGGCAAAGGAGAAAAGGAAAGATATACTCGTTTGAATGCAGAGTTCCAAAGAATAGCAGAGAGATTAAAAAGTCTCTTGCAGTGATCAATGCAGATAAAGAGAGGAAAAAAATAGAATGGAAATGACTAGAGATCTCTTCAAGAAAATTAGAAATACCAAGGGAACATTTCATGCAAAGAAATTGGCACAATAAAGGACAGAAATGGTATGGATCTAACAGAAGCAGAAGATATTAAGAAGAGGTGGAAAGAATACACAGAAAAACTATACAAAAAACATCTTCATGACCCAGATAACTACAATGGTTTCATCACTCACCTAAGCCAGACATCCTGGAATGTGAAGTCAAGTGGACCTNAAAAAAAAAAAAAAAGAATAACATTTTCCCATTTGCAGCAACATGGATGAACTTACAGGACACTGTGCTAAGTGAATTAAGTCAGACAGAGAAAGACAAATACTGTATGGAATCACTTATATGTGAAACCTGAAAAATACAACCACTTTGTGAATATAAAAAAAAAGAAGCAGACTCACATATAAAGAACAAAGGAGTGGTTATCAGGGGGGAGAGGCGGGGGTAATATAAGGGTGGAAGAGTGGGAGGTACAAACTCCTGAGTGTAAGGTAGGCTGTGCAACCCTATAAAATATAGCCAATATTTTATAATAATTGTAAATGGAAAATAACATTTTAAATTGCATTAATTTTTTTATATAAATAAAATTCTTTTTTTTTTGACTACACAGTATGTGGGTTTTTAATTCCAAAACCAGGCCCAAACCCGCACCCCCTGCAGTGGAAGTGCGAGTCTTAACTCCTGGATCACCAGTGTGCCTGCATGCTCAGCCATGTCTGGCTCTTTGTGACCCTATGGACTGTAGTCCCCGCCAGGCTCCTCTGTCCATGGGATTTTCCAGGCAAGAATACTAGAATGGGTTGCCATTTTCTCCTCCAGGGGATCTGCCCAACCCAGGAATCAAACCCAAGTCTCCTGTGTCTTCTACACTGGCTGGCAGATTCTTTACCATTGCACTACCTGGGAAGCCTCTAAAATTCTTAAATGATTATCATCTATAATGTTTGATTGTTCTTGGTAACCTAATGCAGATATAAAAAAGTGTGTTTATCACCAGGGTAGACACAAAGGAAATTGAGGTGGGGAACAGAAATTGAGGGTTACTAAATATCACATGGCCTTCCTAAAGGGCAGGAAATTTATCAGCTGTGCTTCTCTTCTCTACTCAAGCAGTCTTGTTTGCCCAGAAATCAATGAACATGAAACAACTCATGTATCTTCAGTGGACAAACACATGTGTTTTCCTAATTCATGATGTAGAGAGCAGGATGAAAGGCCAGAGACCACTGGGGGTGGAAGAGTATTAGATTTACAAAATGGATTGCATCCAAATGTCATGGGCATGAATTTGGGGGAGCCTAATGATTTTTGAAAAATATCTGTTAGGACTGCTGCTCATGCCAGGCTCCAGGGTAAAACCACAAGTAGGAATTGATCTGTTGTATTTTATAAAATCCAAATGCTGCTTTCCTGTTTTTAAATAGTTTTTTTTTTTTTTTTAATAACAGAATCTGAAATAGAACACAAGGGAAGAAATCGAAACAGCACATTTGAACCTTCTCAAGCTGCCAGGTCACGTATCTCCCCCTCTTCCCCTCCAGAGAGGCCCAGCCGTGCCCATTCTCTGGTTGCCAGGGATCTGGGACTCAGCAAGAGGTTATTCACACAATGTCCAGTCCTAGACCATGCTTTTAAACTATTCAGGAGTAGCCAAAGCTTTGGCATTATGTGTGAAAGTGAAGTCGCTCAGTGATGTCCGACTCTTTGCGACCCCATGGACTGTAGCCCACCAGGCTCCTCCATCCATGGGATTTTCCAGGCAAGAGTACTGGAGTGGGTTGCCATTTTCTTCTCCAGGGGAATCTTCCCAACCCAGGGATCGAACCTGGGTCTCCCACCTTTCAGGTAGATTCTACCATCTGAGCCACAAGGGATTATGTGTACACTCATTTAAATTCACTGAACTGAAAAAGAGCAAGTGAGAAAAAGCAAAGCTAAATGTCTGTGTCACTGTTTACACTTTCTGGCATGTCTTAATTTGATGATCATTTCAGTCTCTCCCTCTGCTTCTCCCCCAGGTAACATGACCCACAAAGATCAGGAGGAAGAAGCCTGTCCTTCCCCTGACGCGATCTCAAAACCGAGCAGCTGCTTAAACCCCCAGATGCCTCCTAGACCAGCTTCCCATGAACTTGAGATTTCTGCTCTTTTTGTAAAGCAAAATAAAGTAAAAATAAAATAAAAAAATAAATGCAAAAAAGGGGGGGCAAAAAAAAAAGATTTAGGCTTCAGTGGGAGTGTTCTTGATGAGTGCAAATGACAAGGCCAAGACAGAGGCTGTGCAAAAGAATGGGGTTTGGAAATGAAGGGACTTTAAAGTACAAAAGCCTCTGTCAAGTGCAGGAGCAGCTCCTAGAAAGAACACATACATTTTTATTGATAAAGTGCTATTGATGGACTTCCCAGGTGGCACAGTGGTCAAGAATCCGCCTGCCAATGCAGAATATGCAGGAGACTCAAGTTTGATCCCTAAGTCAGGAAGATCCCCTGGAGGAGGAAATGTCAACCCACACCAGTATTCTTGCCTGGGAAATCCCATGGAGAGAGGAGACTGACGGGCTACAGTCCATGGGGTTGCAAAGAGTCACACATGCAAGTTTTTATAGATATTGTTAGGAAGGTGTTATCTCAGGCAAAGCTGAATACCTCACACGTCACTTGCAGCAAACTCTATGGCAATTCTCTCTTTTATTTATTCACTTATTTATTTACCTGTGGCTGCACTGGGTCTTCATTACGATATGAGGGCTTTCTCTAGTTGTGGTGATCAGGGGCTGTTCTCCAGTTGCGGTGCTCAGGCTTCTCTTTGTGGTGGCCTCAGCACAGCTTCAGGTATGTGGGCTTCAGTGGTTGCAGTTCCTGAGCTCCAGACTGGGCTCAGTGGTCGTGGCACCCAGGCTTAGTTGCCCAATGCATGTGGAACCTTCCTGGACCAGGGATCGAACCTGTGCCCCCTGCATTGCAAGGCAGATTCTTAACCGCTGGACCACTAGAGAAGCTCTACAGCAGTTCTTGAAGGCAAGAGATATCTACAGAGAGCCTTCATGTTCAGGTTTTTAGAGGTGGATTTGACAAGTGATAACTAACACACCTCTCCATGGTCTAGGTTTCTGACTAGCAATGGAAAAACAAGAAAAGAGGAAAATTTAGATGGGGCCCAAACCATCATCTTTATGACCAGTACAGGCTAAGCTAGGGAATATGCTTACCTCTGAGGGACAAAGGGCTTCCTAAAACTGAACACAAGAATTAACCAGACCTGTCCAGCTTTGTTGGTTACCTATTGCTGTGTAACAAGCAACACCCAAACTTTGTAGCTGTAAACAGCAGACATTTATTATCTTGAGCTTCCCCAGTAACGAACCCACCTGTAATGCACGAGACACAAGAGATATGGGTTCAATCCCTGGGCCAGGAAGAGCCCATGGAGTAGAAAATGGCAACTCACTCAAGTATTCTTGCCTGGAGAATCCCATGGACAGAGGAAGAGCCTGGGGGTCTGTAGTCCATGGGGTCGCAAAGAGTCAGACACAGCTGAAGCACCTGAACACACATACTCATTTATAACCTCACAGTTTGTGTGGATCAGGAATCTGGGTGAGCACAGCTGGGTTGCTGGACTCAGTATTTCTCACAAGGCTATAATCACAGTGTCAGCTGGGGCTATGGTCCTGTAAAGGCTCAACTGGGAAAGGGTTGATTTCCAGACTCCTTGGTTGCTGGCAGGAGTTAGTGCCTCACAGGCTATTGGACTGAGAGCCTCAATTCCTTGCTGGCTGCTGACCAGAGATATTAGTCCCTTGCTCTGTGGTCCTCTCCATAAGGCTACGTATAACATGAGTGAGTGAGTGAAAGTCGCTCAGTCATGTCTGACTCTTTGCAACCTCATAGACTGTAGTCTGCCAGGCTCCTCTGTCCATAGCATTCTCCAGGCAAGAATCCTGGAGTGGGTTGCCATTTCCTTCTCCAGGGGATCTTCCCCACCCAAGGACTGAACCCACATCTGCTGCATTACAGGTGCAGTCTTAACCATCTGAGCCACCAGGTAAGCCCAAGATAATAAATGTTTGCTATTTAAAGCTACTAAGTTTGCAGAGTTTTTCATTACACAGCAATTGGTAATTAACACATCTAGACAGATTTGGCTAATTCTTGTGTTCAGTTTTAGGAAATCCTTTGTCCCTTATAACCTAAGGGATAACTTATAACTTATACCAGCCTACTTCTCTCCAGAGCAAGGGCTCCACCAGAGAGAAAGAGAAGGCCAGCAAGACAGAGGTCATGATCTTTGTGTAGCCTCATCTCAGAAATGCTATCCCATCATTTTTTCATATTTTGTTTCTTAGAAGCACATCACTAGGTTCAACCCAGGCTCAAAGGGGAGAGGTTCCAGTAGGGCATAAGTACAATGAGACAGAGATGGTAGGGGACTTTTCAGAAGTCCATCTTGACAGACACGTCAGACAGCACTGAGGGTGGGCAGGAGGGCTCCCTCCACTGCCCCAGAAGGAAAAACACCTGTTCCCAAGAAGCAGCTTGCCCCCAGGAGAAATGATAGAGGACAGGGTGAATGGGATGAATACTGCTCATTCTCTTTTATACCCAGCCATCTATCACATCAATAAACTCTGAACAAGGCAGGAGTGGAAAGAGGCTATAAGACTTGGGCCAGGAACTTCCATAGTTGCCCAGTGGTTAAGAATCCACCTTGCAAAATGTAGAGCATGAAGGTTAGATCCCTTAGGTTGAGGCACTAAGATCCCACATGCTGCAGGGCAACTAAGCCTGCACATCACAACTACTGAGTCTGTGAACCACAGAGACCCAACGCAGCCAATAATAAACACTTTAAAAGGGGGCGGGGGGAGCAGTCAGGATCCTTTTTCAACATTCTTCCTGCCACCCAATGCCCTCCACTTTAACACACACACAAAAAAAGACTTGGGCTAATCACAGGACTCAAACTACTGCACAATTGCACTCATCTTACACACTAGTAAAGTAATGCTCAAAATTCTCCAAGCCAGGCTCCAGCAATATGTGAACCATGAACTTCCAGATGTTCAAGCTGGTTTTAGAAAAGGCAGAGGAACCAGAGATCAAATTGCCAACATCTGCTGGCTCATCGAAAAAGCAAGAGAGTTCCAGAAAATTATCTATTTCTGCTTTATTGACTACGCCAAAGCCTTTGACTGTGTGGATCACAATAAACTGTGGAAAACTCTGAAAGAGATGGGAACACCAGACCACCTGACCTGCCTCTTGAGAAACCTATATGTGAGTCAGGAGGCAACAGTTAGAACTGGACATGAAACAACAGACTGGTTCCAAATAGGAAAAGGAGTACATCAAGGCTGTATATTGTCACCCTGCATATTTAACTTATGTGCAGAGTACATCATGAAAAACACTGGGCTGGAGGAAGCACAAGCTGGAAGCAAGATTGCTGGGAGAAACATCAATAACCTCAGATATGCAGAGGACATCACCCTTATGGCAGAAAGTGAAGAANCCCAAAGAAAAGGATGAGAGAGGCAGGTGCAGAGGAAATAAAAGCCACAACCAGTCCAGATGGGAAAGTCAAACCTGGCAGATAGATTTCCTTTCACTTATTGATGTTTCAAGATTCATGAAGCTTTAAATCTTATCTTTATAAAAGAAATCCTCTACATGTTCATCTCCTTTCCATATGCAAAATTGAGGAGTTGAGAATGTTTCAAAGAAACTACCCATAATCTCAGAAGTAGAAAGAAACAACAGTCCCAGTGAACACAAAACTAAGACAAAACAAAGTGTTTAGAAGGGAAAAAAGATTTTCTGTCCTCAGTGGAGTTATATCTATTTATTATTAAATGTTTCTGGGCTTTAGGGGTAGGGCCAGAGAAAACAAAATTTCAAATATCAACCTCTTTTTAATTTTTTTTTCATTTTTTGAGAGTGTTGAAATCGTGGCCCACTTGCATTTAAATGGTTTTTCAGAATTTAATTAGTTCAGAGAATGTTAAGGAAAAAAAGATGAGCTATTGTGTGATTCCCAGGCCACCTTGGAAATCTGCACCAACTTTAGAATAAAAGCTTATAGGGAACATATTTTTATTTTAAGAACTTTCACCAGCTGTTGAGAATTGTGTCTTTCTGTACATACATCACTTTATGATTCTCACAACTCAGCTCGGTGGCGAAATGTCCCACGTTCATCACTTCTTAAGCCAGGTCTGCCAAAACACTCTGAAATCTCCATTGTGGACTGGAGTCTAGCCAGTAATATACACCCATCCAAGAAGAGTCAGAGGGAAGTTCAAAGTAAAGAATCATTCTCAGGGAGAAACAGTTAAGAGCAGGCTGGAGAAGCATGGATGGACCTGGAGATTGTCATACTGAGTGAAGCAAGTCAGACAGAGAAGCAGAACCACAGTATGATATCCCTTATGTGCGGAATCTAAAAAGTATGACACAAATTAACTTATCAACAAAACAGTAACAGATTCACAGACTTAGAAAACAACAAGTTTACTGGGGGAGGGGCTCAGGGGAAGGATGGGGGATGGGATAGTTAGGGAGTTTGGGAAGAAAAGGTACACACTGCTGTATTTAAAATGGCTAACCAACAAGAACCTACTGAATACCACAAGGAACACTGCTCAGTGTTATGTGGCAGCTTTGATGAAAGGGGAGTTTGGAGAAGAATGGATACATGTATATGTATGGCTGAGTCCCTTCCCTGTCCACCTATCACAACTTTTTTAATCAGCTGGGTTGGGAAGATCCTCTGGAGAAGGAAATGGCAACCCGCTCCAGTATACTCGCCTGGAGAATCCCATGGACAGAGGAGTCTGGTGGGCTACAGTCCATGGGGTCTCAAAGAGTCAGACACAACTTAGCAACTAAACCACAGCTACCCCAATAAAAAATAAAATTTTCAATGTTAAAAAAAGAGAGAGAGAAAGAGCAGGCTGGAGAAAGACACAGAAAAGTGAACTACACTGTGCTTTCATTTATTTGGAGATAGCATTATTACAGGGTTTACAAATTGCTTTGTAGCTTCTTCAGATCATTGTTATTTATGAGTGGAGAGCTCAGAGTAGCAATGATTTTCCAGTAAATTGGGGCCCCTTTTTACATGTGAATCCATTTTGCCACCTTTCATTTATGTACGTATTCAACTTTCTCAAAAAAACTATTAGCTTAGCTGGTGGTCTGTATTATTTTCACATTTAAGCAATAAAGCAGTGTTTCTTTTTAAAAATTTGACTTCTTTTTTAGTTAAATTTGTTGCCAGGGCTCCCAAAATAGACAGCTGAAGTCTATTAAGTATGTTGATCACTATTATTTGGGAAAGGTGTCGGCAATCTTTTAGTGGGGAGCTATGTTCCTCAATGGCTCAGTGGGTAAAGAATCCGCCTGAGATCCAGGAGACACAGGAGATGTGGGTTCAGTCCCTGGGTGGGGAAGAATCCCCTGGAGAAGGAAATGGCAACCCACTTCAGGGTTTGTGCCTAGAGAATCCCATGGACAGAGGAACCTGGAGGGCTACAGTACATAGGGTCACAAAGAGTCAGACACGACTGATCGAGTAAGCAAGCGAAGCAAATGTTACTGACATATTTTTCTAGACAAAATAGGGAAGGAAGGGGAACTGGTGGTTGCTATAAAGCTAAGGAAGACTCCCTTCTCACTCTCATCCTATTTCATATCCGTCAGAAAGATGAGCACTGTTCCATGTCATATATGAAAGTCATTAGCAGAGTAAATCCTAAGTTTTCACCACACAGAAAAAATTGTTCTAGTTCTTTAATTTTGTATCTGTATGGCATGATGGATGTTCACTAAACTTATGGTGATCATTGCTTTATGATGCATGTGAGTCAAATCGTTTTGCTGGACGTCTTAAACTGATACAGCACTGTATGTCAATCACAGCTCAATAAATCTGAAAGGAAAAAAAAAAGTTGAGTATCTTTTCAAAGTGTTAAGTGCCAGTTGGTACAGTTAAATCTGTCCATCTCTGATGTTGGGTCTGCCTTTGAGAAACCCTTCTCTGACAGAGGAAACAATTACATGGAGACCCCAGGAGTCTGAGCTACTCACCCCAAGTTGCTGCCCTGTCCCCAAAACAGGAGGGCTTAAGACCTAGACAAATCACTCAGCAATAACCCTGATCCCCAATATTCAGCAGTTCTTACCCTGCTGTTGATGTTTGGTCATAAAGTCGTGTCCAACTCTTTGTGACCCCATGGACTGTAGTCCCCGCCAGGCTCCTCTCTCCGTGAGATTCCCCAGGCAAGAATACTGAAGTGGGTGCCCATTTCCTCCTCCAGGGGATCTTCCTGACTCAGGGATCAACCCCGTGTCTCCAGCATTGGCAGACAGATTCTTTACCACTGAGCCGCCTGGGAAACACTTCTTACCCGCTAACAGTACACAAGCTGACTCTCACACTTAAGGGGCATAGAAGCTCCCAAAAGCACAAGCACGGGGGTGAGGGGCACACCTGGGTTTACCTTGGGGACAAAACACATCTTAGATCTTAGTAATTTTAATCTATCTTGCTTTCCATTCCTTTTTCTTGATAACGATATCAGAAAATGACCATTTTGCTGGTATGTGACCTTTTTGAGAACATCAGCTACATTCTGAAATATGCCACATTAGGTTGTAAACCATGATTAAAAAATAATATCTTTTTCCTGAAGCTAATGTGTACTTAAAGTGAGACACCCCCACCCCAAAAAAAGAGCCTAAATTAGGTATTCACAGATACTCTTTGGAGAAATTAGGAAAAAGAGCAAGGTAAATTGACATACGTGTTTTGTTACTCCATTTTAAAGACCTAAGAAGCTTCCTCCCACTTAATTATCCATTGCTAAACCACAGCATTTTCCTGTTTGTCATGAATGAAGAAAACAGGTCTTTCTCTTTCTCATTTTTCCCACTGGGAATAGAGAATGGTTCTCTTAGTTTTTACAGGAAGGATCCAGAAGGACATTTCAAGTACAACTAATTAAAGAAGTGTTTCCTGAAATTGGCATATTTGTATTTAGCTACATTAGAAAGAACTAAATATAAAATGCTACATACAGGAATAAACAGAATTACTCACAATGGGAGAGTGGGAGAAAGAGGCTTGAGCAAATGCTAAGAAGGTTTTAACAAAACCTTAAGAGTTAAGTTGTCTTCTCCATAGCATTCTTTCTTAAACTTTGCCAGTTGGTAGAAAACAAAGACTTCAATGTGAAAAACAATTTTATGCACAAGAAATTGACCTGTCACACACTAGAACTGTGCGTGGTCTAAGGAGAATGTTCTGCAATGATGGAAATGTTCTTTATTTGTGATGTTGTCATAATAAGATGACCAACAGCCACACGTTGAAATTCAATAAAAGTAACTAGAATTCAATAGAATTAACAATTGAGTTTCTTAGTTGCCGTGGCCCCATTTCAAGTGCTTAATAGAAATCTGGGCTAGTGGCTACCATATTGAACAGCACAGTCCAAGGATCTAAGAGGTTTAGGTATGCTTACTGAATACACGTATTCAAAGCTTGCCAAATCAGGGTGGAGATGGAAAATATTTCGAAGAAACTTCTGTGGAACATGAAGGAAAAAGGTCTACTTTGTATCACCTGGAGGATTTTTTTTCTCTTTCCATCAAGTTTCAGCCAATAATTAAAACAAGTTTAGCAGAATTTTTGATCCCAATGCCTTGAACAGATTCTCATGTCTTCCCCTAGAGACTTTCCTTGATACGGTTTTATACAGTCTGTCTATAGAAAGCACAGTCTCCAAGCACCCAGTGTATGTTTTTCATGTGGGTTCGCTTCTCTGGTCCTTTGAGTATATTTATCATGGAAATTCCCCCCTCTTAAATGCCTATCTGTACCTCAGTCACCACACTTCCCAAGGTTGTTCCATGAAGCAGGTTGTTCTATGTAGTTTTGTCTGTTTCTGCAGCACAGCCCATGTAATAAGATTTCCAAGCTGGCAAGAAAGATAAAAAAAAAAACAAAGTCCCTTATTGTACAGGTAAGCCTCTGGAATGGCTTTACTTTCCTATGAGAGCTGACACAAAGCAGGAATTCAAGTGACTCTAGGTCAAGATGTGAAGGCCAACCACAGATTCCTGCCCACTTTTCAGCCCACAAGTACCATAGTCCACATGTGGATGATGGAGTTTACTCTTAAATTAATCCATGCGAAGTGTATCAAGTGTGGTGTGAGTGGATTTTATGAGACAGAAGAGCTATCCTTGGCCAGCTTCAACTTTACGTTCGAGGTCATCACTTCTATAATGCTCTTATAAGCTTAGAATTAAAATGAGGCCAGAAGCTATCAAAAACATCCTTGCATATATACCTGCCCCAGAAAAAGTTCCTGGAAATGATTTGCTTTACCCTGCTGGGGTCTGCTGCAGCCTGGACATATGGGAAACAGCCTAGCAGCCCAATCCCCTTTAAGAGAATCCCTTCAAGAAGGGGAGCAGTCTGGGGCCAGTCAGGGGTCAGGTCTGCCTCAAGATAGCCTTCAGGAGATCATGTTTGCTGATTCCCACAGATTCACCACCATTCTCAACATTTAGACCATCTTCACCAGAGTTTAGACCTTGACTTTGAGTGAATGGTGTGTGGATTCAGCATCTATGGAAACTGACACTTGATAAAATGAAACTGAAAGTCACTCAGTCATGTTTGACTCTTTGCAACACCATGAACTATACAATCCTTGGAATTCTCTGGGCCAGAATTCTGGAGTGGGTAGCCTTTCCCTTCTCCAGGGGATCTTCCCAACCCAAGGACTGAACCCAGGTCTCCCACATTGCAGGCAGATTCTTTATCAGCTGAGCTACCAGGGAAGCCTAATCTTCCCCACCCAGGAATAGAACCGGCTTCTCCTGCCTCTCAGGCAGATTCTTTACCAACTGAGCTATGAAGGACTCTTAATAAGCATATTAATAAACACATCACCTTTTTGAAAATTGCTTAATGCATTTTGTTACATCCAGGGCGTTCTTCATAAACACGTTTATGTGACCTCCTCACATAATTACCAATGTAAATGGCTACCGAAGCTGGTTGTCAGCCTACTGGGCACATGTGTTACCTCAGGGGACATGAATAGCATTTGCTCCATTACCTTCATCCTTACTGGGCCAGTTTCAAAACAAGCACGGTCCCAAATCCAAACACTTATTCCTAAGATTGAACCCAGGCCACATGGACCTCATAGGAAGAGATCAGAAAGAACGAAATATAGTCAGGCTAACACTGTGATTGAATATGTCTCCAATGTCACCCTCAACATTTTACCTCCAAAAAAAAAAAAAAAATAGGTCATGCTTGAAATACATATGAATCATAGCAGCCTTTAAGTGAGAAGACAAAAAAAAAAAAAAAAAAAACCAGGAGGAAGTGTAAAATGTCCACAAGAATTCAAACAATACAGGGAGGCCTCCTCAGCGGATCCGCATGCCCAGGTTTAGAGCAGATGTTGGCAAACTACCTAGAGCCAAATCTGCCTGCCTGCTTTTATAAATAAAGTTTTATTGNAAAAAAAAAAAAAAAAAACCAGGAGGAAGTGTAAAATGTCCACAAGAATTCAAACAATACAGGGAGGCCTCCTCAGCGGATCCGCATGCCCAGGTTTAGAGCAGATGTTGGCAAACTACCTAGAGCCAAATCTGCCTGCCTGCTTTTATAAATAAAGTTTTATTGGAACAGGGCCATACCAGTTGGTAGACACACTGCCTGTGGCTGCTCTTGGGTACAAGGCAGAGTTGTGGTGGAGGCCATGTGGCCCAAAGAGCTGGAAATATTTACTGCCTGAACCTGAAGAGAATATGTTTGCTGACCTGGTGTTTTGAGTTTTAGAGATTTTACTGAAAACAGACATCCCTGGAGTTCCCAAAGCACTCATTTTTTCTGGTGAAAAATGAATGGGGGGAAACTGAAGCATGTCTGCATGTCTGTTACAGAGCAGCACGTGTGTGTCAGTCTAAGCGGCAGCTCTCATATAGCTTTGGTGCCCTAGGTTCTGAGAATAATTATTTCTTTGTTAACATTGGGTAAACTTACCTTTAAGAACTTGAGAGAAGGTTGGGCATATCTCTGAAGTTTAATTTCAAAATAGGTTGAAATCTAACCTTGGGATTCTCCCAGTGGGGAGCTAGATAGCAATGTACTTGCCTGGAGGCTTTTCAAGGGGATGTTGCTGACTGGTACTTTGCCACTGCAGACCATGGAAGTGAACTTGAAAAACAGGCATAATTGCCTGTCCAAGTTTTCACCGTAAATAATCATTTTTTAAAAGCTTCCAGTAACTTACCCACTAGGAGAAAAGAAAAAAAAAAAAGGCAAGTGGGACAATGACGCTGTGACTTTGCTCCAGAATCATCATGTGTAATGTCATGCTGCCATCTGCAGTACTTTACTTCAATATTCTCACCCAAACATGGGAATTTTAATGAGCTCTGTAGACGCGTGGCCGTTCTCTTGACAGAGAAACGTTTGGCCTGCAACAGCAGTGAAAGAAAGGCTTCGACCAACTTTCTCCCTGTAGTCACAGTCCCCAGTTCCTCCCCACCCACACGCCACCATTTCTAAGAGGGTTTCGATTTTCGATGGTGCTTTTGTACTCATGGTGAGGTTAAATATGAAAGTGAATCAACATGCTGTACCGAGTGGGGGGAGAGCCCTGAAACTGCTCAGAAATGCTGTGACGCGGGCTCTCCTTACACTCATCAAATGTCAAGTGGGCTGCAACGCTGGGGTGTGGCAGCAGAAGACGTGAGACCCAAACTCCAGGAAAGCCAGGTTTTAAAACTTTGGTAGATTTGGGGGTTAACAAATCCATGCCGGGGGCTAGCCGTGGTAGCACGTCTGCTAGAATCAGACTGACACACAGACGATTAGCATGGCTCCTGAGCAAGAATGAGGCACAAATTCTGGAACTATTCTGTTATTTACCCATATTCTAAGGGGGTGAATTCCTGCTGGGGCTGCTGTAACAGAATACTACAGACTAGAGCCTCGTAAACCACAGAAAATCATTGTCCTACAGTTCTGGAGGCTGGAACCCCAAGATCAAAATGTCCGCAAGTTTGGTTTTCTCTGAGGCCTCCCTCCTTAGCTTGTGGACGGCCACCTTTTCCATTTCTCCACATGGTCTCTGCCCTGTGTGTCTGCATCATCTTAACGTCTCCTGATAAGGACATCAAGCATTAGATTAGGGCCACCTTGATGATCTCATTTAACCTTAGTTAACCCCCTGGAGAAAGAAATGGCAACCCACTCCGGTATTCTTGCCTGGAAAATTCTATGGACAGAGGAGCCTGGTGGGTGATAGTCCACGGGGTTGCAAAGAGTCAGACAGGACTGAAGCCACTGAGCACGCACTCAACTCTTGAGAGACCTATCTCCAAACACAGTCACATTCTGAGTTAGTGCAGGCAAGCACTTCAACATCTATGTGGAAAGAGAGGATACAGTTCAGTCTGTAACAGGAAATGCGTTAAATAAAATACCTGCTTCTAATGTCTGGATCTAAAATGAATAGACTACAATAAGTAACAAGGCATTAGGATGCTTGGAAGGAAGAAAGGGAGGGAAGGAGCAAATGAGGAAGCAAGTAGGGAAGGAAGGAAGGAAGAGAAAAGCTTGAAGAATGGCCAGCGTCTAAACTGGTCCAAACAAGAGATCTTACTTAAGGAATTGGCCCCATATACACCTACTAGGGGGGAGAAGTCTAAAACAAGAGGAGATGGGGAAAATTGAATGACCCCAGGCATTAAGGCCACTCATCTTTGCCTGTTATGTATGCCCTATAGGGCCCAATAGTGTCTTGAAGCTGTAATGTCACTATGCTTTAGTCACTAAGTCATGTCCGATTCTTACAACATCATGGACTGTAGCCCTCCAGGCTCCTCTGTCCATGGGGTTCTCCAGGCAAGAATACTTGAATGGGATATCATTTCCTTCTCCAGGGGATCTTCCCAACCCACAAAAAGAACCCAGGTCTCCTGCATTGAAAGTGGATTCCCATATTGCAGGCAGATTCTTTACCGACTGAGCCACGAGGGAAGCCCCCAATGTCACTATGTCTACCAAATATTCTATCACTCTGAAGCTGTGCAAGAAACTGGATACTCAACAGATCCCAGCAAAGACTGCCCCAGAAGTGTGCCTTTAACTTTGCCTGGGGGATTTAAATCCAAATCCAGCAACGAAAAAAATATGTATCTGCTGTTCTCGAAAGGTGTTAACGCTGAACACTGTGGTCTGCAGAGTCTCTTGAAGATAGGAAGTTTCGCTCTTTTTCCTGCACTGATATAGTGATCTGGGGATGCCTAGCAGACAGCTCACCCTGTCATGCATCTACTAAAGCGTCAGCAGGGTGTGTCACTGTTTGGCTGCTTCGGTCCCACCCTAGCCACAGGCCTGTTGTACCTGTCTCCTGATCGCTCACGTCGCTTCATGAATGGAGCAGCAGCCTCTGTGTCTTTAGATCTCTGCTGTGTGTAAGGCTTGGACCAGGTTGTCTCCATGTACTATCTTGCTTGATAATCACCTTTGCAAACTCTCAACCACCAAATGCATTAATACAAAAATGGCTTTGAATGTGTAAACCATATGAACTATGTGTTGCAACCATTTTGCTTTATCCTACTAGGAAAAAGCCATAGATGCAAATCAGGAAGAGTAAATTACCAACTGAACAAGTTCTATGTTGTTTTGTCTTGCAATCAACAGCAGTTGGTGTATTCTGGCTAGGAGGGTTTCATATGTCAGTTCACATGCTGCTTAGTTTTCTGTTTGTTTCTTTGTTTTTTTTAATGACAATTTTGAATCAAGATGCCTGGAGTCACAGACAATACCACCTTTAGGCGCCCATCTAATAATCCCAGATAATAACTGAAGTATATCTAAAGTAGTCACTATTAGCAACAACAGCAACAACAGCAACAACAAAAGTATTTGTCATTTACGGGAAATAAAGAATAAACTGCTCCTTATAGTAGTAGCAGTTTAGCTGCTCAGTCGTGTCTGACTCTTGCAACTCCTCAGACTGTAGCTTGACAGGCTCCTCTGTCCATGGAATTCTCCAGGCAAGAATACTCGAGTGGGTTGCCATTTCCTTCTCCAGGGGATCTTCCNGTAGTAGCAGTTTAGCTGCTCAGTCGTGTCTGACTCTTGCAACTCCTCAGACTGTAGCTTGACAGGCTCCTCTGTCCATGGAATTCTCCAGGCAAGAATACTCGAGTGGGTTGCCATTTCCTTCTCCAGGGGATCTTCCCGACCCGGGAATCGAACCCGGATCTTCTGCATTGCAGGCAGAATTGCTGGTTATAAGCAAATTCCAATTACTGATACAAATGGGAAACACGTGTAGTTAGTTGTAGCCGGTCCGCTTAGCTTGCAAGAGGGAACCTTAGGGTGTAAACATTTGGTGGGGTAATACTGCCCTCTGGTGGTAGTATTAATTTCAGAGAGTCACTCTGAACCCTTGACAGTATTCCTGGCCTCTTTTTATCCATTTTATTGCTAACCTGATCCCCAGAAGACATTGAGAATCTATTCGGTACACATAGATACTTTGGAATCTACATGTTATTTAAGTTTGATGGATGATGATGTTCCAAGAGCTCAAACCTTAGACCCAGACAGGAGAGGACTGCTCTGGCCCCACCATTTAGATGGTTTAGCTCGGCTTTCCCTGGCTGTGCTCCTCCCTGCAGATCAAGGTGTCCTGGGGCGCGCCCAAACTCACGCCCTTTTCTTCCTGCCCCAATCTCACCTCCACCCTCAGGTCCACTTCATTCCATCCTGTTAATACACAGGTGCTCTCATTTTGCTTGAGGTTTTGATGAATAATAGCAAGCTCCCTGTTCCAGAATATTATTTGCATTTAGAAAAGCTTCCTGCAATACCATGACACATCCCTTCCCAGCAATAATAACGAAAGGGAATTTTAAGATATGAGAAGAGACCCGTGGGATAACCTTTCTCACAGCTTCAAATCACATAGGGCGTCTGCAAGGACCCTGGGTGAGGTGTTAGTTGCTTAGTCCTGTCTGACTTTGTGACCCCAGGATCCTCTGTCCACGGAATTCTCCAGGCAAGAATACTGGGAGGAGTTGGGGGGGGAGGAGGGGTACCATTCCCTTCTCCAGGGGATCTTGCTGACCCAGGAATGGAATCCCCGTCTCCTGCGTTACAGGCAGAGATTCTTTACAGATTTCTTTTTTCCAAGGTCCTTGGAAAAAGCAAGGACCCTGGAGCTTTTTCCAAACCTCAGTCCTCTGCTGCCACCTTCAGGACACTTGTCGTAGCTGCGTGTTCTGCCGCTGCTGTTTACTTCATCAAAACTTAGTCCACAAAAAGTTTCTGTCATACAAGATGAGTAAGTTCTAGATGTTCGCTGTACAACGAGGTGTCTATAGTTAACCCTGCTGTGTTGTGAGCGTCAATAAACGTTAAGAGGGTAGATCTCATGTTGGGGGTTCTTACTAAAAATAAATGAAAGCTACTCGAAATAGAGAGAGGCAGGGGGAGAGGGAAGGGAGAAGGGAGGGAAATAGGGAGCGCGGGAGGGAGCCAGGAGGGATCCATCTGAATGTTGTATGAGAGCCAGCGGAGAAAAGAGAGGCTGGCATCTGTGCTTATAGTAGTTCACACATCATGTAACACTTTCTATTTGCTACTCTATCAAACAATAGAATAATTTTTAAAAACAGCTAACACTATATCTATAATGCAGACGTATATAATAAGCAATAAAAGCATATAAACGTAATGTTTTTTATATATAACAAAACTATTCAAACTAAATAATATATATATTCATCCTACAATAAGAACAGCTGGCATTGATAGGGTGCTTACAATATGGCAAGCAGGGTATTCTGTATTTTATCATTGTTACAGTGTTTCAACAGAATGGGAAAGACTAGAGATCTCTTCAAGAAAATTAGAGATACCAAGGGAACATTTCATGCAAAGATGGGCTCGATGAAGGACAGAAATGGTATGGACCTAACGGAAGCAGAAGATATTAAGAAAAGGCAGCAAGAATACACAGAACAAGTGTACAAAAAAGATATTCATGACCCAGATAATCACGATGGTGTGATCACTCACCTAGAGCCAGACATCCTGGAATGTGAAGTTAAATGGGCCTTAGAAAGCATCACTACGAACAAAGCTAGTGGAGGAGATGGGATTCCAGTTGAGTTATTTCAAATCCTGAAAGATGATGCTGTGAAATTGCTGCACTCAATATGCCAGCAAATTTGGAAAACTCAGCAGTAGCCACAGGACTGGAAAAGGTCAGTTTTCATTTCAATATCAAAGAAAAGCAATGCCAAAGAATGCTCAAACTACTGCATAATTGCACTCATCTCACACTCTGGTAAAGTAATGTTCAAAATTTTCCAAGCCAGGCTTCACCAATATGTGAACCGTGAATTCCCTGATGTTCAAGCTGGTTTTAGAAAAGGCAGAGGAACCAGAGATCAAATTGCCAACATCTGCTGGATCATGGAAAAGACAAGAGAGTTCCAGTAAAACATCTATTTCTGCTTTATTGACTATGCCAAATCCTTTGACTGTGTGGATCACAATAAACTGTGGAAAATTCTGAAAGAGATGGGAATACCAGACCACCTAACCTGCCTCTTGAGAAATCTGTATGCAGATCAGGAAGCAACAGTTAGAACTGGACATGGAACAACAGACTGGTTCCAAATAGGAAAAGGAGTACA
>SJYV01010568.1:468731-489828 GCA_006410875.1 Neotragus pygmaeus | reverse complement strand
TTTGGCCACCTCATGTGAAGAGTTGATTCATTGGAAAAGATTCTGATGCTGGGAGGGATTGGGGGCAGTAGGAGAAGGGGACGACAGAGGATGAGATGGCTGGATGACATCATGGACTCGATGGACGTGACTTTGATTGAACTCTGGGAGTTGGTGATGGACAGGGAGGCCTGGCATGCTGCAATTCATGGAGTCGTAAAGAGTCGAACACGGCTGAGCAACTGAACTGACTGACCTTGTTTCCGTGTTTAATTGTCTCAATTTAATTGTCTCCATCATGAGGTGGACACTACTATCAGCTTTATGTTACAGGGAAAGACACTGAGGAACTCCCTTGTCTGAAACTCCCCAACTAGTGAGTAGCCAAGCCTAAAGCTGAGCTGTGTTTGTCTCTCCCGCTTCAGAGTCTGCATTCCTCACTGTGGGGTAAACGCCTGCCATTTCAGCAAGCGGGACGATAACGAGAAAGCATGATGTTGCGAAATAGGAAAAAACCGAGGCCTAACATCACCCCTGGGTTCATTCACAGGCGTTGCTGGGTACTGAGAACGCAGAAAGGGGCAAGATAAGCAAGGCTTGCTCACTACCATACATGCTAATATGAAGAAGCTCAAAAGAAAATAGATTTTTTTAAGAGTACTTTTATATACTTTATAAAAGTATACTTTATAAAAATAAGAGTATTTTTACGTTAAATAAGCATGGCTTGTAAAATAGATAAGCTATGTTTGTTAAGAATGCAAATAGGATTATGTGATGGAAAGTGTCTGAAAAGCTGGTTTATTTGGGACAGTCTGAAAAGAGGTGATCTTTTAGATTGGCTAGTGTGTTAGTCACTCAGTCGTGTCCAACTCTTTGTGACCCCATAGAGTGTAGTCCACCAGGCTCCTCTATCCATCGAATTCTCCAGGCAAGACTACTTGAGTGAGTAGCCATTCCCTTCCCCAGGGGATCTTCTCGACCAGGGATCGAACCCAGGTCTCCCATATTGAGGGCAGATTCTTCACCATCTGAGCCAGCAGGGAAGCTTCCTTCCAGGGAAGATTGGCTAGAGGTAATCTCCAATTTTAATCTAGCTCTATGAAGTTCTATGGAGTTAGATAATTCCAGAAGGATGAAAGAGCTGGTACAAAAATCCCTGATGGAGGGAATCTTCTCAACAACCCTGAAGAGCAGGAATAAGTCCCATTATCAAGAGTTAAGAAGGGCAGGGAGGACAGAGGTCTGAGCGCCAGGCATGGCTGCAGTAGTCCACACGTGGGGGTGTTAGAGTCAGTCAGAAGAGAAGCCAGTGGAAGGCTTCAAGCCCATTAAAGTGATCACCCTGGCTGCTCCATGCAGAAAAGGTTCAAAAGGAGTAGAGAACATAAGGTGGCAGGGTATAGTCAAAACTCACTCGTAGCAGTGCATCCAGATGAGGTGAATTCCACGGCCCTCCAGTGGTTAAGATACTGTGCTTCCAATGCAGGGGCCATGGGTTCAATCCCTGGTCAGGGAACAAGGATCCCTCATGCTCCCCTGGGTGCAGCCCCCAAGAGAGAGATGCTTAGAGGCCTTCAACCTGTAGTAAGAGGGTTGGACAGACACTTCCAGAAGGATCTGTCTGGTGTGTTGTGGCCGTGGAGCCTACAGGTATGGCTGACGCTTTCAGAACAGAACAGGAGGGGGAAGAGATGAATTGCAAGTAATGCTCAGATACGAGGAGTTGCTGCAGCCTGGGGAGGAAAGCCTTATGGGGAAGCTGAGTCCAGTCCTAAGCTGCGAGACCCAAACGGGGAAGCCCAGTCAGTCTTTCTGACCCGGTGACTGTGGTCGCCTTACTGAGCCTTGCTGAGCCCCACTCTCCACACTGGTAACCATGCTGGCGCAGACCCCTCTGCACGGCTTCTCCAAGTCTGTGTGGGAGTTGTTGCAGTTTGCGCAGATCAGCTTTCAAATCTCCCAGACCATGAGTAATGGTGAAGATACACATTAGCTTACTTTGGGTGACCCTGTGTAAACACAAGGCTTCTCGGATGGCGCAGTGGTAAAGAATTATTGCCCGTCAACGTAAGTGACACAGGAGATGTGGGTTCCATCCCTGGGTCGGGAAGATCCCCTGGAGAAGGCAATGGCAACCCACTCCAGTATTCTTGCCCGGAGAGTCCCATGGACAGAGGAGCTTGGTGGGCTACAGTCCACGGGGTTGCAAAGAGTCGGACACAACTGAGCGACCGAGCACACACACGCGTGTAAGCACACACGCACGATTGTATTTAACTGTCAAAGGAAATGTCCAGACATAAAAACAAAATTACTCTCCGCAGTCACAGGACTGCTACAGCAATACTGGTTTAAAATGAATTTTCATTTTCTGTAATTCTGAAAACTTTGGAGAGAAAATTCCTCTAGACAAGGGTAGCAGAAGGATAGTCTTATTGCGGAAGAAAGTGCGTGTCTGTGTTCAGTCACTTCAGTCATGTCTGACTCTTCGCAACCCCATGGACTGTAGTCCGTCAGCCTCCTCTGTCCATGGGATTCTCCAGGCAAGAATGCTGGAGTGAGCTGCCATTTCCTTCTCCAGGGGACCTTCCTGACCCAGGGATCAAATCCACATCTCCTGTGTAGCAGGTGAATTCTTTACCACTGAGCCACCAGGGAAGCCCCACTTATAAGTGGAATCTTTAAAAATGGTACAAATAAACTTTAAAAAGAGAAATAGACTCACAGATACAGAAAACAAACTTCCAGTTACCAAAGGAAAGGATAGGTGAAGGGGTAAACTAGGAGCTTGGGATTAACAGGTACACATCACCATGTAGAAAATAAACAACGAAGCCCTACTGCCTAATACCAGGAACTATATTCACTACTTTGTGATAACCTATAATGGAAAACAATCTGAAAAAGAATATGCATATACTGAATCACTTTGCAATGTACCAGAAACTATCACAACATTGTAAACCAACGGTACTTCAATTTAAATAAATGAAATCTGGTTCCCTCTTCCCGCTGTCAGGGGAGGGTAAGAATATTCCTGCCCTGTTCCTTAGAACTTTATTTTTTAATTGGAGTATAATTGCTTTACAATAGTGTATTAATTTCTGCTGTACAACAAAGTAGCTATATGTGTGTGTGTGTGTGTGTGTGTGTGTGGGTGTGTATGTGTGTATCTCCTTCCCAGGTCAGGTGGCTCAGTGGATAAAGAATCTGTCTGCAATGTAGGAGAGGCATGAAACAAAGGTTCAATTCCTGGGTCGGGAATATCCCCTTGAGGAAGGCATGACAACCCCTTCCAGTATTCTTGCCTGGAGAATGCCATGGATAGAGGAGCCTGGCAGGTTACAGTCCATAGCGTTGCAACGAGTTGGACATGACTGAAGCAACTGAGCACATATTGGGTTTTATACATGCCAAGCACTGTTCCACACACATACTCTCAGAAAAGCTTATAAAGAAGATACGGTTATTGTCCCATTTTCCAAAAGAGGAAAAATTGAGGCAAAGAAAGTTGAACTAACTTTCTCAAGGTCAGAGGTGCCTGCCTCCAGAGTCTTTTTCAAGAAACTTGAGAGCACAAGCCTGTTTCTTGGCATGAAGGATACTCAGCCAAAATTGTACTTGGAAATTTCTAGCAGCCACATCACCTTTATAAAAGTCTAATAGTCTAGGATAGCCACAATCTGAAACACTGATAACTCCAAGTGCTGGCAAGGATAAGAAACAGGAGGAACTGTCATACATTGCTGGTGGGAATGCAAAATTTGGAAGACAGTTTGGTGGGTTCTCACAAAACTAAACATACTGTTGCTGTTGTTGTTGTTCAGTCACTAAGTTGTATGTGACTCATTGGGACCCCATGGCCTGCAGCACACTAAGCTTCCCTGTCCTTTACCATCTCCCGGAACTTGCTCAAACTCATGTCCCTCAGGTCAGTGATGCCATCCAACCATCTCATCCTCTTTCATCCCTTTCTCCTTCTGCCTTCAATCTTCCCCAGTATCAGGGTCTCTTCCAATGAGTCGGTTCTTTGCATCAAGTAATTCAGGGTTGATTACCTTTAGGATTGACTGTTTTGATCTCCTCACTGTCCAAAGGACTCTCAAGAATCTTCTCCAGTAATCATGCTTCTTGATGTTTATGCAAAGGAGATGAAGGTGTATATCCACACAAAAACATTTTCATGAATACTTCTAACAACTTTATTCATATTTGCTAAAGTTTGGAAGCAACCAAGATGTCCTTTGGAGGTTGAATAATAAACTGTGATACAGCCAGATAACGTAGTATTATTCAGCACTAAAAGGAAATGAGCCACTAAGCCATGAAAAGGCAGGGAAGAAGCTGAATGCATATTACCACGTGAACGAAGCCAATCTGAAAAGGTTACATACAGTGGGATCCCAACTGTAGGATTTTCTGGAAAAGGCATAACTACAAAGACACTAAAAGAGTTCAGGGATCACCAGGGGCTGAAGGCTTGGATTAGGGGATGAAGAAGTGGAACACAGACGATTTCTAGGGCAGTGATAATCCTCTGGATAGGACTTCCCTGTGGTCCAGTGTGGTTGGGAATCTGCTTGCCAACACAGGGGACACCGGTTCAATCCCTGGTCCAGGAGGATTCCACATGCCACATGCTAAGCTCACATGTCACAACTACTGAAGCCCATGCACCTAGATCCTGAGCTCCACAAGAGAAGCCACCACAATGAGAAGCCCGGGCATCAAAATTTATTGCCACTTGCCACAACTAGAGAAAGCCAGCTCACAGTAACAAAGACCCAGCACAGCAAAACATAAATATCTACTCTGGCTAAAACTCTAATGATGGATACACATCATTAGATATTTGTCCAAACCCACAGGCTATACCACACAAAGAGTTAAACCCTATGGATAATTGCATTCATGCAGGCTCAGTCGTGTCCGACTCTGCAACCCCATGGCTTAGCCTGACAGGCTCCTCTGTCCGTGGGATTTCCCTGGCAAGAGTACTGGAGTGGGTTAACATTTCTTCCTCCTGGGGGATCTCTCTGATCCAGGAATCCAACCCACATCTCCTACATTGCAGGTGGATTCTTTACCAACTGTGCCACCTGGGAAGCCCCTTAGATAATTGTGATCGCTCCATATAGGATCATCAATTGTAACAAACCTATGACTCTGGTGGACAAACCTGATCACAGATGTATGGATGTGTGGGATGCAAATATACAGGAAGTCTCTTTTTTCTCTTCAGTTTTGCTATGAACCTAAAGCCACGCTAAAAAAATTTTTTTAAGTTTAAGATTCCAGTCAAGAGGTGTGAAGCACTTGGTAACCTTGAACTTGATGTTCAGAGTGTTACTCTTTAAGACACAACCTTGCTTTGACAGCATGGTCTCTGCTCACAGTACAAAGAAAATGGTATTTCTAGAAGCAAGATGAGTAACATGGGTCATGGCTAAAAGCATAGGCTCTCAGCCAATTAATTGATCAGTCTACCAAGAAATCAGAAAGAGTGCAACCAGAGATTATGCAACCTTTACAAGAACATCATAGGTGTTTTTATGGCTTTGTAACATTGGCATTTTCGGCCAAAAATTGGTATAATCTCTAACAAAAGAGCAAGCTGCATGTTTACACACCAAAACAACTAGTTGAGAAATAAAAATAATTGGTTAAAAAAAAAAAAAANGTATATATTCCGGCGCGCGGGTCGGTGAGCTGTGAACGCAGCACAGACTCGCCGGAGCTTCGCTCTTGGGCATCTGCTGGCTGGTGGGTGCGCGCCCCTCTGCGGTCCCTGTGGCTCGGCCAACCCGGGCTTCGGGCCGGACGCTCGCGGCCTCGCGGCGGTTTCCGGACCCCGGCTGGGAAGGGGCGGTGTCTGGGGCCTGCATTTCCACCCTCGCTTTTGTTCCTAGATCGAGGCTTGCTTTTCTGCTCGCTTCCCTGGTGCGTTTGTAGCTTCTTGGTTGGGTTGGGGCTAGCAGTTTCCAATCGACCCCAGAGGACATTAGTTAAAAGGAAACGCCTGAGAAAATCGTCTTAAAGATGAATTTTGTGGAGTACGCGGGCGGGCTATTGATAACTGGCGCCTGATTTCCGCCTTCGGCGTGGTTCTCATTTCTTGTTAAGTTGGGACTCGGCAGCAGAGCGGCTCCGAAGGGGTTGGTTCTTGCCTTCCCAGCCCTGCTGCTTACCAGTGAGGCTGTTTTGTGTAGGTGTGGGCCGTTGGGGACACTAAAGTGACATTTAAAAACTCCCTGAAAAGTTTCTTGATCCTTGGAGCACCTCCTTATCCCCTGTGCTTAATGTCCCTTGAACTTGTTTCGGTTCTTTGACAAGAAAAGTTTGACTCCCCCCACCCCCACCCCAAAGTGCTCCATCTTGATCGGCCTGACTGCCCAAGAAACCTTCTCCTTGAAATATCTCTCTAGTTTTTACATGCATGTTACCTGGTTAGCATTTTTGTGGAACGATGTTTCTCTTCAAAAGGCGTCTCTAATGTCCCGGTGGGGAAGGCATTGAATTGAACACTTCAAGCTGGTATAGTGTACCCGTGAGCTTTGAAGCCTTCTTTCAGGACTCGGTTGCTCAGGGGAGACCTCTGAGAGTTAGAGGGTGGGAGCAGCGCAGACTCCACTGACTGTATCTTGAATTTTGCTCACTTGAAACCTGGGGTTGGAGAATTAATCTGGGAATCTTGTCACAGTGTTCTGAAATAAGCTTCTCTTCTGCAGATTTCTTCTTTCTTCAGCAAGAAAGATGGCATCTGTTGCAGTGGAACCACAACTGGTATGATTTGTAAAGAGAGGCCGATTCTTAATTCCTTTCCCCACCAGCCCTGTTTGGTAGATGTTAACTCCTCCCTCCCTCTCGGTTACAGAGCGTGGTGACCAGGGTGGCCAACCTCCCCTTGGTGAGCTCCACGTGCGATCTGGTCTCCTCGGCTTACATCAGTACAAAGGATCAGTATCCTTACTTGAAGTCTCTGTGTGAGATGGCAGAGAAGGGCATGAAGACCATCACTTCTGTGGCTGTGACCAGCGCGCTGCCAATCATCCAGAAGTTAGAGCCACAGAGTGAGTTTTCATTTTGGCCTCAAAATTTAGTCCCATATAGTCATTGCGAGTGAGCCCAAAGCTGGTTTGAATAATGAAGGCTAGCCTTATGCCCTGAGCTTTCATCAGTCAGGGAATCCTCAGCCTTTTCTGAGACACATGCTTACTGCCTTTTCTGAGAACTGCCAGGTGATGCTCATTGTTATAGAAGGCTTGCTTCAGAGCAATGGCAAATATGATATTAGAAAAAAAAGAAATTCCCCAGAGATGTTTCTGTGTTGGCAAGTGAGATCAAACGGGGAATCAGTGAGTAAACTGAAATAACTGACTTCCTTGGGACTACACAGTATACCTGAACTGCTTTCAAGATAAATCAATGTACAAATTGCCTACTTAAAGTGTACCATTCAGTGGCTTTAAGTGTATTCACAGTGTTGTTTTAGGCATCACCATGATCAATTTTAGAACACTGTCATCTCTCCAGAAAGAAACCACATACCACTTTCTATTTGGGATGAGGAAGAAGTCCTGGAAATGAGAGTGGTAATGGTTGCACAATATTATGAATGAACAATATTGTGAGTCCCGGTGAATTGTACACCTAAAAATAGTTTAAATGGTGAAGTTTGTTTTGTATATTTACCATGTTTTTTTTTAAAAAGAGAAACCTTATTCTCAATCACTCCACCAANAAAAAAAAAAAAAAGTCAGTCATTTTAACTAACCTGGTTGAATGGGCCATTGTTTTGCCAAGAAGTAGATAATCTACGCTCACATTGAAGGTAGATAGGATCAATGGCCAAGTAAATATTTCTGAAATAGGTGGTGTATGAACTTACAGTGTTCATAACCCAGTAAAGAAATACAATAATATATGAAGGTACTCAGGAATATAGCTAGATTAATTTAAGGGGAAAAAAAGCACATGAAAATCTTAATATAGGATGAGCTTTAGGGGGAAAAAATGTTTTTTCTAAGTAAGTATGAAATTAGGTTTGATTTTTAATCTCTAACTGAAAGGTTCTCACTTTGTGTTGCCTTACTGTGTAGAATATCACAGTACAGGATGTGAAAGTATAACACATTTTCTTAATAACTGTGGAAATAACCATTGGTATCTACTAGGCCAAACCCATTCTACAGATTGGAAAATAAAGTCTTAGAGAAGTTAATTAACTTTCTGGGTCATTACCAGTCACTGGTACCAGGGCTCAGACTAGAACCTGGTTCTGTCTCTCTCATGAAAAATGAAAGACTTTTTGACAACTTATATATAGCCAACCTTTAGCTGTTAGTTACACCACTTTCAGCCAGCTCTTCCAAACTTACCATAGAGTTAAGATACATTAATTCACTAACTTGACGCAGAGAAATCCTGAGACATTCCTCACCTAGTACTTTTATGGGCTGTTGGCCTTCTAGCAGATGTATGAATTCTTAAATGATATTGAAAAGAACCAGCCCTTATTTTGGATGATGCCAGTAAACATATCTGCTGTTCAAAGGGACTTCATTGACCTTAGCATGACTGAAAGAGGAGGGTTATTATAAGGTTATTATTAATATAGATACCAAGTGCCAGTTAAAAACTCCACCATGGATTATTCTAGAAGGAGTAGACTAAAACTATCTTTCTTTTCCTTTACCTTTTGAAATCACGTGACTAAAACCAGCCATCAGTTAAGGGCAGAGAGATGTTACAACAGTTCCTTTTAAAGACTTTTTTTTTTAATGTGGACCATATTTTAAAGCTTTTATTGAATTTGTTGGGCTTCCCTGGTGGCTCAGAGTATAAAGAGCCTGCCTGCAATGCAGGAGGCCTGGGTTTGATCCCAGGGTTGGGATGATCCCCTGATGAAGGAAATGGCAGCCCACTCTAGTACTCTTGCCTGGAGAATTCCATGGATGAAGGAGCCTGGTAGGAATACAGTCCATGGGATTGCAAAGAGTCCCATGCGACTGAGCAACTTCACTTCACTGAGTTTGTCACAATATTGCTTCTAAGTCTTGGTTTTTCAGCCATGAGACAAATGGGATCTTAGCTTGTGACCCAGGGACCGAACCTGCACCTCCTGCATAGAATGCAAAGTCCTGACCACTAGACCCCAAGGGAAGACCCACAATGAAGATTTAAAGAGAAAAATTAAAAAAAAAATTTAACACCTATGTTATGTTAGGAGAAGGTGATGGCACCCCACTCCAATATTCTTGCCTGGAAAATCCCATGGATGGAGGAGCCTGATAGGCTGTGGTCCATGGGGTCGCTAAGAGTCAGACACGACTGAGCGACTTCCCTTTCACTTTTCACTTTCATGCATTGAAGAAGGAAATGGGAACCCACTCCAGTATTCTTGCCTGGACAATCCCGGGGACGGGGGAGCCTCGTGGGCTTCCGTCTCTGGGGTCGCACAGAGTCGGACATGCCTGAAGCGATAGCAGCAGCAGCAGCAGCATGTTCTGTTAAACACCTATGTTCAACCACTAGAAGCAAAAGTTTTGTTTAAAAAAAAAGAAACTTTTTAGTACACAGACATAATATGGGAAAATAATAAATAGAACAGAACATACTTTTTTATGTTTAAAAACAGTTGGATAAGCCTGATATTTTGTTTGTAAAATGACTGTATCCCACTTAATTTTTCTAATCACTAACATTAAGTTGTTGCATTTAAGTCCTGAAACCAATTTCTAAATCTCCATTTTCTCAGCTCCTCTTTGCCAGTAAACAGGCTAAGCAAAAATAATTCGATCTTACAGAACTGAAACAAATAGAATTCGAAATAACTGAAAATAGCATCACTCGTCTGGTTACCTAACAACCAGGAATGAATCCTCTGATCCTCATGACAGTTAAAAGTACCAAATACACAGTGGCTTTTTCAGTGAATAACCCCTCCCCAGGCTGTGCATGACCTCTGACATCACCAAGTCTTTAGAAGAGGTTTTTAAACTTGTGTGACTGAGTTCCAATCATAACTTGGACATAGAAATAATCTTGAAGCTTCTAAGAAGGAGAGAAAATATATATATAAAGGAAATAATAGGGAATTTAGACTAAGATTGACATGTAAAGATGCTTTTAATAGCATTATTATCATAATAGTTAAAAAACAGAAGTAATCTAAGGGGTCAATAAAAATCATCTCTGTCATCATCACCATCACCATCACACCATCATCAACATCTTGAAGCTTCTTCCCAAAGTATGCCTGGAAAATTATTATTCTTGGCAATGTAGAGACATGTTTTCTTCTTCTACCATAAAAAAAGCAAGTGTTCCAGTTAGACAGGCATATGCTCCCATGATCTGGCATGCATCTACCCCATCTAAAGACAGAGCCTCCCTGCTTGGACACCAAGTCCACACAAGGGTAGCAAAGTCCTGGAGTAGCCATCAATGAGATGCCACCCAACTGAGTCCTCCTCCGGACTGGTGTCTCTACACCAAGCCTGCCTTCAATGGGGTGAAAAAGGGAGATGAAAGTGATAAAGTCAGTTTCAAGATATTTTTTATGGTTATAAAGTAACCTTTTAAAATTAATTTTTTTGGAGTATATTCGCTTTACAATGTTGCATTAGTTTCAGCTGTACAGCAAAGTGAATCAGTTATAGGTATAACTGTATAACTGTAGCCCCTCTTTTTTGGATTGCCTTCCCATTTAGGTCACCACAGAGCTCCCTATGCTATATAGTAGGTTCTCATTAGTTATCCATTTTATATATAGTATCAATAGTGTATGGGTCTTCCCTGGTGGCTCCGTGGTAAAGAATCTACCTGCCAATCCAGAAGACATGGGCTCAATCCTTGGGTCAGGAAGATCCCTGGAGAAGGAAACCCACTCCACAATTCTTGCCTGGGACATCCCACGGACAGAGGAGTCTTGTGAGCTACAGTCCAAGGGATCACAAGAATCAGACACAACTTAACAACTAAGCAACAGCATTTTTTCAGAAGGGAGAGAGTAGGCCTCTTGGACTTTTATCTGGAAGTTTCAAAGATCATCCAAGACGTGTGTGGAGTAGAGCACTATTCACTTTCATTTCTATGTATCCCGCACCAGAGGTTTTACAACAGCTCAAGCCCTAAGCAGCCCAGGGCTTCATCACACAGCTGGACATGTAACCTTGTGAATCCCAAACTCACAGCATACCTGACCCTTGTATGCAAATGGTATTTCCTGAAGTGAAGAAATGAATGGAAATTCACTTGGTACCCACAAGCCTGTCCATCCTTCCAGTAGCAAAGACTAAATGCATCTGAGGAAGTTCTGGTGAACCAATCACAGGGTTGAGGGGTGAGAGGGGGATTTTGTTTCTGAACTTGGCTGAGCCCATCTCATGCCTTGTAAATGTCAGTGTGTGTACGTGTGAATGTCTGACATTACTCAGTAGCACATACCAAAGGCCAAGAATTTGGCAGAGCCGGGCTGATTAGAATGCCTAAAAATATTCCATTTTATCAAAATCCATCCTGATTGCCTTTTAGCATGTGAGCAGAACGCTAGAGCAGCAGGATCTTCAGGAAGCATAAATTCTGAGAGGCTTTCCAAACATCCCAAAGGACACAACCTCGTTGTGTAAGACGCAACCCTTCCACTTAACTTCTTGTTTGGCTATTTTTATCTCAACAGAATTTTTTGTAAGCCATGTAAGGCAATGCTCTCTCATTCACAAATATTCATAAAATGCAATCTAATTTAAGTCAACAAATAGCTTTTGAGAACCTATTAAACCCAAGATACTCGGTTGGGCTTCAGGGGGAATATAAGGTCAAACAGGTAATTGTCCTCACAGTGACTTGGCCTGCAATGCAGCAAGAGTTGAGACTTTTCCTGGGAATGAGCTGCTCTTGAGCCAGGAAAGTCATGATCCATGTTTTAGAAGAGGCACAAACCAAGAGCTACAAGAGGCAAGGAAGAGGTTGGTTTTGCTGGTGAGGGTTGGCAAAGGCTTCTTGAGGACCATGGCATTTGGATCTGCACCTTTAAGAGTAGGGAAAGTTAGGCAGACGGAGCTGGGAAAGCGTTCTGGGCAGCAGGTGCAACTTGAATATGCAAATATAGAAAGCACAGAGCATCAAAGAAATTAGTGTGAAGTTTTCCAGCTTCTTCCTTATCACAGGGGATAAGGTTTTCCGAAATGAGAAGGCTAGAGACACCAGGATCACAGCTTCCACGTCACTACCATCCAGGAAATGAACTACAGTGGAACTGTCTCTACTCAAGAGGGAAAATGCCACTTCTGCAAAATAGCCAGAACCACAAGGGTGATGATTTACACTGGAGGTGAATAAGCCTTAATCCTTGTATCAGTTCAGTCGCTCAGTCGTGTCTGACTTTTTGCGACACCATGAGTTGCAGCATGCCAGGCCTCCCTGTCCATCACCAACTCCCAGAGTTCACTCAGACTCACATCCATCGAGTCAGTGATGCCATCCATATAGAGACATGCTAAAGAGCTGTCTTTGGTGACATTGACTGGTACACACAAATATATAAGTATTTACATCTCTGGCAGCGCAGTTGTAAAGAATCCTCCTGCCAATGCAGGAGATACAAGAGACATGGATTCGATCCCTGGGTTGGGAAGATCCCCTGGAGGAGGAAATGGCAACCTGCTCTAGTATTCTTGCCTAGAAAATTTCATGGACAGTGGAGCCTGGTGGGCTACCGTTCATGGGGATCTCAAAGAGTCGGACATGGTTGAGCACACACGGGCATCTCACTCTAGGCACTTTACTGCACAGTCATCCTTTCTTTCTTTCTTTCTTTCTTTCTTTTGTCTTTATTGACTTTGTTACAATATTCAGTTCAGTTCAGTTCAGTCGCTCAGTCATGTCCAACTCTTTGCAACCCCATGAATTTCAGCACGCCAGGCCTCCCTGTCCATCACCAACTCCCGGAGTTCACTCAGACTTGCATCCATAGAGTCAGTGATACCATCCAGCCATCTCATCCTCTGTCGTCCCTTTCTCCTCCCGCCTCCAACCCCTCCCAGCATCAGAGGCTTTTCCAATGAGTCAACTCTTCGCGTGAGGTGGCCAGAGTACTGGAGTTTCAGCTTTAGCATCATTCCTTCCAAAGAAATCCCAGGGTTGATCTCCTTCAGAATGGACTGGTTGGATCTCCTTGCAGTCCAAGGGACTCTCAAGAGTCTTCTCCAACACCTGTTGCTTCTGTTTTATGTCTTGTTTTTTTGGCCAAGAGGCATGTGGTATCTTAGTTCTTCTTCAACCATGGATCGAAACTTCACCCTCCACATTTAAAGGTGAAGTCTTAACCACTGGACCACCAGGCAAGTCCCATCATTCTTTCTTTTTCAGCACCCCAAATCCTCTTGGTCCTGGATTTTAGTTTAGGTATCTCACTCCCAGAAGAGACTTACCAAAAAGCTGCAGCTCACAGTTTCAACCATGTTTCCACTGAAGAGATCAGGGGAGTAAACCTAAGAAGTGTAATATCTTGAATGTCAGAGATTTGAGAAATTTGCTCAAGAATTGCCTTTCTTCTTACCTGTAAAATGATAAGGGACTACCCAGCACTTTTGAAGAGAATGCTTTGCCTAGTTCTGGTACCACCAGACAGATGTTGCTATGAAGGACTACTATGTAGTCGATTCACAAGCAATGACTCAGTACCCAATGTCTGTCCACATAGGAGATGTTGAAAATCATGGCTGGAAGATAGCTAATGTTGCTGCCAAATAGCAACATCTATCTGGTCGTATCAAAACTAGGCAATCCACTCTTCATAAGGACTGAGTAGTTCTTAATCATTTTACAGGTAAGAAGAAAGGTAATTCCTGAGCAAGTTTCCCAAATCTCTGATCAGTCAAGATATTACGCTTCTTGGATCTACTCTCCTGACTGAACTAAGAACAATGCCCTTTCTAAAATAATGACCTTTCTTTGTGGAGACATGGCCTTGCTTATATTTCTTTATGAAGATAGGATCGGTTCATCTATTAATGGATTAGATGACTAAGAAAGAAGATGATGGAAAAAAAGGATATTCCAGCAAAAAGGGAACATGGAACCAAATATTAAAATAAACGTATAAGGGACTTCTCTGGTTGTCCAGTGGTTGAGAATCTGCCTTCCAACACGTGGGGCACAGGTTTGATCCCTGGCCTAGGAACTGAGATCCCACATGCTGCAGGGCTAATAAGCCTGTGAGCTGCGACTAGAGAAGCTAGCTGGTTGCAACTACGGAGCCTGCATGCTCTAGACCCCATGCTCTACAAATCCTTTCACCACAACTAGAAAAAAAAAAAGCACACATGACACAGTAACGATCCCATGGAGCCAAAAAAAATTTTTTTTTTAATATGTGAACCTAATTCCCACGTTTCTAAGGCCTGAATCACAGCAACTCCAATCATTGGAACTGTTTACATACATGCTCTCCATAATTCCAGAATACACGGAAATTCAGGCATTTGGTTCACTACCCGAGCCTACAGATACACACTTAGTTATTGTGAGCAACAGCTGGAGTATCCAACCATGCATTCCCTATGAGCTGGGCGCCTGCCCCCCCCCCCTCGCCCCCCATCATAACCAAGCTGACCTCTGCCAACAGCGCCACCTGGTGGTTAAGTCACTGGGTAGTTTAACTTCTAACCTCTTCCTCTGTGCACCTTCCAGCGCAGGCAAACTACACCTATTTCATGTGCATTTCTTTTTAAATTTAAGGCATAAGACTCAAGTGGGTGCTTGTCCTCTCAGCATTAAGTACAGCAAAGACCAAAGATGAATGAACTAAAACGTTTAGACTGGCTGGTCCTTATTTCCTGACATTTTAGCCATCCAACGAAGAAGGAAAGTTGAAGAGACATTCTAGAAAATGTGGAAAATGGCAGGGACAGGGAAGACAGGAGCCATGATTAAATATGAGTTGGACTGTGTTATCAGTTCAGGTGGACGAAGGGAAAAAGCCAGTCCTTAGATCCAGGATCTAAAAATTCGAAGGAGAATCTATGCAGAGCAAAGAAGAAAAGAGTTTGGAAAAGACTGAAAGGAAGTTGACAGCTACAGGAGCTCATTCATGGTAGAGAACCAGAGGGCTTGGCAGTGGGTGAGGAAAGGAAATTCATGTGGCAAAGGCTCAGTACTGGCATAAGAGAGGATTGTGAAGGTGGAGAAAAGCGAGTTAGGAAGGAGCAGGGAGAAGAGGAAAAGACTGAGAACAGAAATTCTTAACAGCAAGTCAACAAGAACAAAACCAACACAAGCCTGTTCGTATGTGTGTGTCGCATTATATTAAATTCTTTGAAACATTTCCTGTGAAACCCAGACCTCAGGCATGAAAATTGCAAGTAAAACGTCTCTACCACAAGTCACCTAAAAATAGCTCCCAGGTACTGGGGAGACTGGGAGGAGGCGGGATTCAAGTGGCTTGTGGATCCAGGCAGGCTCTTTAGATCCAGAAAGTGCACAGTCCATGACTTGGCACAAGTCATGCCAAGTAGGAAACGCGTGCCCTCCCTGTGGAGGCCCCCTCCAAGGAGGCCAAAGTTGGCTGCATGCTCCTTCCAGGTAAGCAGCTGAGAAGTGCTACAGAGCCAGTTTCCAAAATGCAGCTGTCATCGTCTATGAATAGGTGCCCTCTTGAAGTCCCGGGATCGGGGCCAGCCTCCCAGACACACAACCTGCATTTGCACAGGGCCCTGTGCTCAGCGGGGCCATGCACTTGGTTTACTGCTCTGTGGCTGCCATCTTGAAATTCATAATAGGTTGGCTTTTGGTTTGGTTTGGTTTGGTTTTTTAAAAAGGGCCCAGCTTGCACTGGTCATCATCTGGTACTGGGCTTCACAAATTATGAAGCTGGTCTTGCCTGGGACCTGTGTCCTTCACTTAAGCTGGACAAGGACTGACCTGTTGAGATAGGCTGGGACCTGGGTCGCCTTGCTACAGGGCGTGCACCTGGACAAATGCCTCCTTGAGTGAGAAAATACAAAGAAACTACAAGAGCTAAAATTAACTGTTGGGGAAAGTTATAGACAAGATACAAAACCAAAAAAATAAATAAATAAAACCCAACTGCCACTTCTGCAGAGCCAGGAGCAAAAGCAGGGTACTACACATGCTCCCTGCACACAACACGGCTAAAACAGTGGCCAAAGCACCTAAGTCAGGCCTCCAGCCTGACCCCTGGGTCCTCCCTCTACTCTCACACCAAATCAAGAGCCAACTCATCCCCTCTCAGCAAGCAAACAAAAAAGGACCTTGTTGTCTGTCCTCAAATATCCCTTCTGCAGCAGGGGTCCCAATAAAGCCTTGCCTAAATTTCTCCTCTGGCCTCTGGTCAAATTTCTAGTAATGTAGTAGGCCAAGAAACCCGGTCAGTAGCAGTGTCGTTACTTCTAGGGTCACCAATGATAGCTTCTTCCCTCCAAGACTCCTTTCCTTGGAGCACAAACTACCCCACAGAGTCTGGGAGAGCTCACGGTGCAGTAGTGGCCGAAGATGTCGAACAGATCCTACGTGGACTGAGTAGAAGGGGCTACAGTAAAGTTTGCATGGTCAAAGCTATGATTTTTCCAGTAGTCATGTGCAAATGTGAGAATGGACCATAAAGAAGGCTGAGCAATGAAGAATTGATGCTTATGAACTATGGTGTTGGAGAAGACTCTTGGGGGTCCCTTGGGCAGCAAAGAAATCAAACCAGTCAGTCCTAAAGGAAATCAATCCTGAATATCTTCATTATTGTTAATTTGAAATTATATTGTAAGATTTTTTTAAAACCATATTTTAGTTCTTCGGAGAATCAGTTCAAGATATATTTTGGCAGAATACATTGTTATTGTATGAATAGAGAGGTCTTTGGCAAAATAGGTTTGGGAAATGCTGCATTAGACAAAGTTAAGTTACTATAGGGCTCTCAGAACCTTCGATATGCTGTTGGTGGTTTCAAACACCAATAAGGGCCTGTATTTTACACACCATTTCCTGAATTTATCTTTATGTGGTTTTTTTTTTTAAGTAAGTGTCATATGGGATTTATGTTCTGAGAAATACACTTAGAGAAATGCTGCCCTGTGAGTGTTTCTGCTTGTTTGTACTCATTGCAAAGACTTTCAGTTCTTGGGCTTCCCTGGTGGCTTACACAGTAAAGTATCTGCCTGCAAGGTGGGAGACCTGAGTTCAATCCTTGGGTTGGGAAAATCCCCTGGAAAAGGACATGCCAACCCACTCCAGTATTCTTGCCTGGAGGATCCCCATGGACAGAAGAGCCTGATGGGCTATACAGTCCATGGTTGGTTCATGGGGTCGCAAAGAGTCAGACATGACTGAGCAACTGAACAGCAACTCCCCACTCAAAGGGTGAGAAGAATGACTGAAGGTTCGATTATGTCTCAACTTGACTGTGCTCCATGGTGCCCAGGTATTTGGTTAAACATTATTTCTTAGTGTGTCTGTAAGGAGAAGGAAATGGCAACCCACTCCAGTGTTCTTACATGGAGAATTCCAGGGATGGGGGAGCCTGGTGGGCTGCCATCTATGGGGTCGCACAGAGTTGGACACAACTGAAGCGACTTAGCAACAGCAAGGGTATTTGGGGGCAGGAGGAGAAGGGGTGACAGAGGATGAGATGGCTGGATGGCATCACTGATTTGATGGATGTGAGTCTGAGTGAACTCTGGGAGTTGGTGATGGACAGGGAGGCCTGGCGTGCTGTGATTCATGGGGTCGCAAAGAGTCGGACACGACTGAGCAACTGAACTGAACTGAAGGGTATTTGAACCAAAGCACTAAATAAAGCAGATTGTCCTCCCCAGTGGGGGTGGATATTTCAGGGCTCATCTAATCCCTTGAAAGCCTGAATAGAATAAAAATTTAAATAAGAAAATTCTCTCCCTCTGCCTGACTGTCTTTGACCTGTGTTCTCTTGCCTTCAGACTAGAATTGGAATTTACATCATTGGTTATCCTAGGTCTGGACTTGACAGCCCCCATAATCACATGAGCCAATTCTTTATAATAAATATATATATACATATGCTGCTGCTGCTAAGTCACCTCAGTCATGTCCAACTCTGTGCAACCCAATAAACGGCAGCCCACCAGGCTCCCCCGGCCCTGGGATTCTCCAGGCAAGAACACTGGAGTGGGTTGTCATTTNCCAATTCTTTATAATAAATATATATATACATATGCTGCTGCTGCTAAGTCACCTCAGTCATGTCCAACTCTGTGCAACCCAATAAACGGCAGCCCACCAGGCTCCCCCGGCCCTGGGATTCTCCAGGCAAGAACACTGGAGTGGGTTGTCATTTCCTTCTCTGATATATACATATATATGTATAAAATTATATAATAGATAATAATCTAATGTATATACATATATATGAGCTTCCCTGGGGGCTCTGCAGTGAAGAATCTGCCTGCCAGTGCTGGAGATGGAGGTTCGATCCCTGGATGGGGAAGATCCCCTGGAGAAGGGAATGGCAACCCACTGCAGTATTCTTGGAGAATTCCATGGACAGAGGAGCCTGGGGTTGCAAAGAATCGCACATGACTGAGCCATTAACACTTTCACTTTCATTTCCTAGGCCTCTCTCAGAAAACAACCAGTGGGAATTTGATAAGAACCCAAAGCCAGTGTTCTGGGAGGGAGACAACCTGGAGGGGTGGAGTAGGTGGGGAGCTGGGACGGGGTTCAGGAGGGAGAGGACAAATGTGTGCCATGGTCAGTTCATGTGGATGCATGGTGAAAACCATAAACAACAACATGCATGCATGTATGTATATATATATATACATTGATATGTATGTATATATAATTGGTTCTGAATTCTTTATAACAAATAAATATACAAATATACACAATTATAATGTGTGTGTGTGTATTAGTCGCTCAGTTGTGTCCAGCTCTTTGCAACCATATGGTCTGTAGCCCACCAGACTCCTCTGTCCATGGATTCTCCAGGCAAAAATACTGGCATGGGTAGCCATTCCCTTCTCCAGTGGATCCTCCCCACCCAGGTCTCCCTAATTGCAGGCAGATTCTTTACCATCTGAGCCACTGAAAGGTTGTTGCTGAGCCACAAAAGATGCTGGGATTCTTGGCCTCCAGAGAAGAATTTAATCCGGGGCCAGAGACGAGGCTTGGCCGCTCAGAGCTTTTGTGTAGTAAAGTTTTATTAAAGTATAAAAGACATAGAGAAAGCTTCTGACATAGACATCAGAAGAGGGCAGAAAGAATCCTCCACCCCCCCCGCCCGCCCCGANACCTCTTCTTAATATCTTCTGCTTCTGTTAGGTCCAGACCATTTCTGTCCTTTATCGAGCCCATCTTTGTATGAAATGTTCCCTTGGTATCTCTAATTTTCTTGAAGAGATCTCTAGTCTTTCCCATTCTGTTCTTTTTCTCTATTTCTTTGCATTGATCGCTGAAGAAAGCTTTCTTCTAGGGAGAGATAAAAAATGTCTGACACTTGCAGCCTATTTCCTCTGTTTGGAGACCCTTGGTCTTCCTGTTACCCTCTCACCACCAAGGAAGCCCAATTATTATATTATAGATAATAGTATAACGTGCATGCATATATATATGTGTGTGTGTGTGTGTATCTTCTATTAATTCTTTTCCTCTGGAGAACCCTGACTGATACAATGATGATAAAGAATACTGTTGTAGGCTTGAAGGCAGACAATTTTCTTTCAGGCCTCTAAAGCTCTTTTTTTTTTCCATTAAAACTGATCTTCTTATTTGGATATAATTTCAAACTTACAGAAAACTTTCAAGAGTTAAGGTAGTATAAAGAACACCATGAAGTCCCTGGCCATAGTTACTTTTTGTTGACATTTTACCTCATTTGCTATATTATTTGAGGCCTCAGAAGCTTTAATTAGGCTTTACACTGTATTTCTAGTCAGTTATGAGAAATATCCTCCCCATGATATGCAAGGTTTTATCACCTTCCAGAGTCAGCAAACCTCTTCTATAAAGTACCAGAGAGTACATATCTTAGGTTTCACAGCTCATAGGATTTCTGCTGCAACAGCTGAGGTTGCCATGATAGCATAATAACACATGAAAGCAGGCACTGGTAACATGCAAACTGGTGGGCCTATTCGTGTATGGATAAAACTTTAATTGCAGAAGTGAGTGGTGAGCACGATTTAGCTCAGAGGTTGATATCTGTGTCAACCACAAATTGGCTCTTACCAAGAGCATGGCCAATGACTGAATAGCAAAGACATTTTCCATCTGCCTCTTAGGAGACTGAACCCCATGCTGCTATAGCTGTTGACCTTCCACAATCCCTGAGGGAGTTCAGGGTGGAGTGAGGCACCCTGTACTCCAGGGAATATGGTGGGACAGGTCTTTAAATAGTTGGGTGTTTTTCGGTTCAGTTCAGTCACTCAGACTTGTCCAACTTTTTGTGACCCCAAAGACTGCAGCATTCCAGGCTTCCCTGTCCATCACCAACTCCTGGAGTTTACTCAACCTCATGCCCATTGAGTTGGTGATGCCATCCAACCATCTCATCCTCTATCATCCCCTTCTCCTTTTGCCTTCAATCTTTCCCAGAATCAGGGTCTTTTCAAATGAGTCAGTTCTTCCCATCAGGTGGCCAAAGTACTGGAGTTTCAGCTTCAGCATCAGTCCTTCCAGTGAATTTTCAGGACTGATTTCCTTTAGGATGGACTGGTTGGATCACCTTGCAGTCCAAGGGACTTTCAAGAGTCCTTTCCAACAGCACAGTTCAAATTCATCAATTCTTCAGCGCTCAGATTTCTTTATAGTCCAACTCTCACATCCCTACATGACTACTGGAAAAACCATAGCCTTGCCTAGATGGACCTTTGTTGGCAAAGTAATGTCTCTGCTTTTGAAAATACTGTTTAGGTTGGTCATAACTTTTCTTCCAAGGAGTAAGCGTCTTCTAATTTCATGGCTGCAATCACCATCTGCAGTGATTTTGGAGCCCCCCAAAATAAAGTCTGACACTGTTTCCACTGTTTCCCCATCTATTTCCCATGAAGTGATGGGACCGGATGCCATGATCTTCGTTTTCTGAATGTTGAGCTTTAAGCCAACTTTTCACTCTCCTCTTTCACTT
>SJYV01010568.1:371081-468690 GCA_006410875.1 Neotragus pygmaeus | reverse complement strand
TATATTTAATTAGCATATTTGTACTTCAGTTTATTTATTTTCTTTTAATTTTTTTATTTTTTATTATTTTTTAACATCAAAAATCATTTATATGGAAATTAGAACTATTTAAAGTGTTTGTACAAATTTGCAAATAATAAAATACACGAGCTCCCAATCCTGAATCCCCTTCCCACCTCCCATCCCACAACGTCTCTCTAAAACCAGCTTGAACATCTGAAGTTCACAGTTCATGTATTGCTGAAGCCTGGCTTGGAGAATTTTGAGCATTAATTTACTAGCATGTGAGATGAGTGCAGTTGTGCAGTAGTTTGAGCATTCTTTAGCATTCTTTGGATGTTTTCAGGAACAGATTTTATGATCTTAATCCTTGCATCTCCTCATATCTAGAGAAGCACTAAATCCCTTCCTGGAAACATCAGATCCTCATGACTAACAAAAACCCTTTTGTAAAATGAGTGCTTCATGATATTGAACTCCCCCTTCACCAGAACCTTATATATTGACTTTCCCCCACTGCCACTTTGGAGCAGTCTCTCAGAGCTCTATGAGATGCTGCCTCCCTGGCTGTAGTCCTCATTTTGCCCCAAACAAAAGTTAACTCACAACTCTTAAGTTGTACATCTTTTTTTTTTTCCCCCAATGTTTGCAATTCCTCCTCTAGAGGGAAAAGTCATCTCATTTTACCAAAGATTACAGCGAAAATTAGACAGTCTGAAGTTGGCCCTTTGGGTTGCTAAGCCGTATAACTCCAAGTCCTTTACTTCCTTGGCGACTCTCTTTCACCACCTACTCTACAAAGATCTTCTTCAATTTAGTAGGAGCACAGAGAGCCTTGAAAGGAAACCAAACAGCCTGACTTAGAGAGGCTTGCCAGCCTCTCTCCATTGTGTCCTCCTCAGCGGCTGCATTCATACGTCTCATGTAACATAATGGAGATGGGAAATTCCCTGGCGATTCAGTATTTAGGCATGCTTTCCCTGCTGAAGGCACGGTCCAGTTTGAGAACTAAAATCCCAAAACAAACAAAACACACTAAGTGGAGGTAAGGCCAGTTGGGAAGGGAGGGGTTGCAGCAGACTGAATAAAAGAACCAAACAAACTACTATATATAAAATAGATAAACAACAAGGACTTCCTGAATAGCACAGGAAACTATAGTCAGTATCTTGTAATAACAATATTCAAACCTTATATAATGAAAAAGAATATATATAAAACTCAAGTCCCTTTGCTGTGCACCTGAAACTAAAATAACATTATAAATTAACTATCCTTCAATTTTTAAAAAAAAAAAAAAGGATGAGGAATCAAGAAGATAAAAAAGGAGCAAGAACTTGGAAGGAGATATATAGACCCAAAAATGGGGCAGTGAATGGGAAAGATGAAGATGGAAATGAAAAGAATTAGAAGCCAAACCACGGAGAATTCAAGCCAATGAGATCATTAGACTGAGGTAGGAAAAGAAACATCATGGTAGACTTCCAAATGTGTCNGATATATAGACCCAAAAATGGGGCAGTGAATGGGAAAGATGAAGATGGAAATGAAAAGAATTAGAAGCCAAACCACGGAGAATTCAAGCCAATGAGATCATTAGACTGAGGTAGGAAAAGAAACATCATGGTAGACTTCCAAATGTGTCTCCAGTCTCTGCTCATTAGAAATAAAATCTCTACCACTGTGTATTTCTTACACAGCCAGATCATTTGATACTCACCCTGGGGTAACACTGAATATCTAGCTTGTCCTAAGAAAAGATGTTGCCTTCAGCTTGCTGACAACCTTCGAGAAATCACGAAAGGAGACAGGAATGCAGCTTCTCTCCATGAGATGCCATCTCTGGTACATTACATGTCACGAGCCTTTACTGCTATGGCCCTTGTTAGATCAGCAGCTATTCCTGTCACACTTCAAAGTCTTTGCACAAGAAGACAAAGAACATGCCCATGAATATTTGGAAAAGTCTACAATATATTCCGCTTGACCTATGAAGGTTATCCAAACCACAGAAAAATAAATAAGGCTAAGTTTTTACTTTTTATGCTTCCTGGGTGGCACAGTGGTTTGCCTCCTGCCAATGCAGGAGATGCAAGAGATGTGGGTTTGATCCCTGGGTTAGGAAGATCCCCTGAGTAGAAAGTGGTAACCCATTCCTGTATTCTTGCCTGGAAGATTCCATGAACAGAGGAGCCTGGTGGGCTACAGTCTCCGGGGTTGCATGAAGTTGGTCGCAAAGAGTTGGACACCATTGAGCATGCATGCAACCCAATCTACAACATCAATCCTCACCTGAAATTTATTTCCCATTCCCTATCTTTGTTTGTGTTCAGTTTCTATCTAGTTCACTATACAAAGCAAGTCCTCTGTCACCTGCCTTTCATCGTTGGAGTTCAAAGCATCCCTGAAACTCACTGAGTGAGAAACATAAGCTCTTGCAAAGATATGCACTTGTTCTAAGGTTCCAGAACAAGGTTCCACTTGTTCTAATTAAAATGAGTGGCACAGCAAAGATTCAAGAGAATGATTAAACCATCTGGACAATTAGAGAGAGAGCTAGGGGACTAGTATCAGCTTAGGGGAGACAGGAAGTCCAGAAACAGGAAGCCCAGAGAGAAATGCCATAGAAGATGTGACTCCTGTTTTCTTAGATTAGGTCACTGACTTTCTCAGAGTCAGAGCTTCTGCAAGCAAAGCTGTTTGAGCTCCTTTGTAGAGCCTCTGCTTTGTAGAATAGTGGAAGGATCTGTCACCAGCCAGTGACCTTAGGCAAGTCACATGAACGTTCTGAGCCTTAGCTTCCTCAAGGAAATGTGAGGATAATCCAATCAACTCAAGCTTCAGTGACCGAGGCATAATGATGCTTGACAGACAGAGGCATTCATAGGGGGAGCTATATTAGGACTTCCCTGGAGGTCCAGTTGTTAAGACTCAGTATTCCCAATGCAAGGGACCCAAGTTGGATCTCTGCTCAGGGAACTAGACTCCATATATTGCAACTGAAGAGTTCTCATTTCATAACGAAGATGGGAGATGCCACATACTGCAACTAAGACCCAGCACAGCCAAAGAAATAAATGTAAATACATTTTTTAAAACAAAGAGGAGGAATTATGTTGACATAGAAAGAAAAGAGGTAATGAGAATGACCACGTTCTTTTCAGGGGATAAACTGAGAAACAGGCAAGCTTCCAAACCAATGACTTTCAACTACAAGCTCCAACCTCCCTCTCCCTGAGCTAATCACTGATCACTGTAGCCCCTTTACTTAGACCACATGGAACATGCCAAAAATGAGAGGAAGTTAACACACCTCAAAGGCAGTCTTCAATCAATGATGAAGAATCCCATCTCTCTCACCTTGGGAGTGAGAGCAAGGGCAACAACTCTGGAAGCAAGTTCTAGAGCGTCACCCAGCAGGACTAAACTGCTGCCGCACACAGAGTAACCTGTTTGACATCACACCCTTTGATATTGACAGCTTCCCTTTCTGTTCTGCCTCATCTCCCCCACTCGCTGCTGCTGTTTCCTTGAATCATCTCCCAAATAAACTACTCACACTCATATCCTTGTCTTAGAATCTGCTACCGAAAGGCGCCAGCCCAAGACAGCCATTCAGAAACACCTGGCACGTAGTGCCAGGTGCAGCCTGGGAGATGTGTCAGAAGAACAGGCTGTATTTGCAAGTTGTCTTGTATGCAAGTGTACCATGTGAAAAAGAGAGCTTAGAGTGAGCTCTAATTTATTTTTTTGTCTTTCAAATATGTTCTATTAATTAATTTTTTTGCAGTATAGTTGTTCTACAATATTTGGATAGCTTCTACTGTACAGCAAAATGAGTCAGCCACACATATACATTTATCCCCTCCCTTTTGGGTTCCTCTCCCTTTAGGTCATGACTTAATGCTTAGTGCATTCAGCAGAGTGACCTGCACTGTACACTGTGTCCCCCTCAATAGACACTGTGTATCTATTTTATACACAGTATCAAGAGTGTATATATGTCCATCCCAATCTACAAATTCCTCGAATCCTACTTATTTCCCCATTGGTATTTACACATTTGGTTTCTATGTCTGTTTTTCAAATGTGGCCACCTAAACCATTTTTTCTAATTTTCACATATATTCATTAAGATATTTGTTTTTCTCTTTCTGACTTACTGCACTCTGTGCAACTGTCTTCAGGTCCATTCATGTCTCCATAAATAACTCGATTAAGTTCTTTTCTATGGCTGGAATTAATATTCCATTTTAAATATGTGCCACCTCATATTATCCATTCATCTGTTGATGGACATCTTAAGAGTGAGTTAACTTTAAATAAGTTGGCTTAAAAGTCAACATTCATAAAACTAAGAGCATGGCATCTGATCCCATCACTTCATGGCAAATAGATGGGGAAACAGTGGAAACAGTGACGGACTTTATTTTGGGGGAGCTCCAAAATCATTGCAGATGGTGGCTGCAGCCATGAAATTAAAAGATGCTTGCTCCTTGGAAGAAAAGCTATGACCAACCTAGACAGCTTATTAAAAAGCAGAGATGTTATTTTGCCAACAAAGGTACATCTGGCCAAAGCTATGGTTTTTCCAGTAGTCATGTATGGATGTGAGAGTTGGACTATAAAGAAAGCTGAGCGCCAAAGAATTGATGCTTTTGAACTGTGGTACTGGAAAAGACTCTTGAGAATCCCTTAGACTGCAAGGAGATCCAACCAGTCCATCCTAAAGGAAATCAGTCCTGAATATTCACTGGAAGGACTGATGCTGAAGCTGAAACTCCAATACTTTAGCCACCTGATGCGAAGAGCTGACTCATTTGAAAAGACCCTGATGCTGGGAAAGATTGAGGGCAGGAGAGAAGGGGACGACAGAAGATAAGATGGTTGGATGGCATCACCGACTCGATGGACATGAGTTTGGGTAAACTCCAAGAGTTGGTGATGGATAGGGAGGCCTGGCGTCCTGCAGTCCATGGAGTTGCAAAGAGTCGGACACAACTGAGTGACTGAACTTTAAATAGAAAACTTTTAAAATGAGGCTGAAGCTGCTAAGAGCAAGAGATAATCTGAACAGGAAATATTTCTGCAGAGACCTAATAGGCAGCAAAAGAAGATCATAATGGAAAGTCTCTTATAGTAAATAAAGAATGTAGGGGACAGAAGGAAAAGTTACAGTGAAACCTATTTTAACCTTTAACACTCCTTTTGTCTATGAGGACATGCACAAATAACACACAAGACCTTGAAAAGATAAAGAAATGTGTCCCATCGGCAGTCTGCCAGTTGGGCTCTTTATCTACCTGTTTGACTTTCCATGTAAGGCAGTGGTGAAGAACCTGCCTGCCAATACAGGAGACACAAGAGATGTGGGCTCACTCTCTGGGTCAGGAAGATCCCCTGGAGTAAGAAATGGCAACACAAAAAAGTTCCATGGACAGAGGAGCCTGGTGGGCTATAGTCCTTGGGGTTGCAAAGAGTCAGACAGGACTGAGCAACTGAGCACATGCATGTGCGCACACACATACAACACATTTACCTGCTAGAAAATGATAGTTCCCCTACTCCATATAGCCCTTCCTAAAATTGCTTGCNTGTATGGATGTGAGAGTTGGACTATAAAGAAAGCTGAGCGCCAAAGAATTGATGCTTTTGAACTGTGGTACTGGAAAAGACTCTTGAGAATCCCTTAGACTGCAAGGAGATCCAACCAGTCCATCCTAAAGGAAATCAGTCCTGAATATTCACTGGAAGGACTGATGCTGAAGCTGAAACTCCAATACTTTAGCCACCTGATGCGAAGAGCTGACTCATTTGAAAAGACCCTGATGCTGGGAAAGATTGAGGGCAGGAGAGAAGGGGACGACAGAAGATAAGATGGTTGGATGGCATCACCGACTCGATGGACATGAGTTTGGGTAAACTCCAAGAGTTGGTGATGGATAGGGAGGCCTGGCGTCCTGCAGTCCATGGAGTTGCAAAGAGTCGGACACAACTGAGTGACTGAACTTTAAATAGAAAACTTTTAAAATGAGGCTGAAGCTGCTAAGAGCAAGAGATAATCTGAACAGGAAATATTTCTGCAGAGACCTAATAGGCAGCAAAAGAAGATCATAATGGAAAGTCTCTTATAGTAAATAAAGAATGTAGGGGACAGAAGGAAAAGTTACAGTGAAACCTATTTTAACCTTTAACACTCCTTTTGTCTATGAGGACATGCACAAATAACACACAAGACCTTGAAAAGATAAAGAAATGTGTCCCATCGGCAGTCTGCCAGTTGGGCTCTTTATCTACCTGTTTGACTTTCCATGTAAGGCAGTGGTGAAGAACCTGCCTGCCAATACAGGAGACACAAGAGATGTGGGCTCACTCTCTGGGTCAGGAAGATCCCCTGGAGTAAGAAATGGCAACACAAAAAAGTTCCATGGACAGAGGAGCCTGGTGGGCTATAGTCCTTGGGGTTGCAAAGAGTCAGACAGGACTGAGCAACTGAGCACATGCATGTGCGCACACACATACAACACATTTACCTGCTAGAAAATGATAGTTCCCCTACTCCATATAGCCCTTCCTAAAATTGCTTGCAGATGCAAATAAATAGAAGCCACCTCTTATAGGCTGTGGCCGTCAGAGAATAGAAGAGACAGGCTCACCATTCCACGTGGGCTATTGCTGAGTCTCTGGGGTTCGGTGACACAATCATTCCACTTGTCTCTACCATGTGCTTCAGCAAAGCATGAGTGTGCAACAAGCACTACATTTGCTTGCTTTTCCTTCTGGCCATGAGTATCAGTCATGCTCACTAACAGAGAGCCTCTAAGTTGGCCTCCACTTGACAATCACCTGTGTTGGTCCACCTGACAATCAGCATCCTCCTGGGATTCAGTGCACAGTGTAGTCTCCTGTCTTTGAGTGTGGGTGGGACCTGGACCTTGTCTGTCTAACATGACAAAGATGGTGGGATGTGTCTGATTACATGACATAAGATTATAACACCTGTCTTTCAGGGAAACTCTTTCCCTGGCTGCTTTTGAGGAAGTAAGCATTTATGTTGGGGAGATCCATGGAGCAAAGAACTGGAGGGAGCCTCCAGCCAACAGCCAGCAAGAAACTGAGGCCCTCAATACAACATGTCACAAAGAACTGAGTTCTATCAATGACCACATGAGTTTGGAAGTGAATCCCTGCCCAAACAAGCCTCAGATGATATTGAAGCCCCAGCTAACATTTTTATGGCAACCTTGTAAGCAGAGGACTAGTGTGTGCGTTCGTGCTAAGTCGCTTCAGACATGTCCGACTCTGTACGACCCTATGGACTGTAGCCTGCCAGGCTCCTCTGTCCATGGCATTCTCCAGGCAAGAATACAGGAGTGGGTTGCCATGCCCTCCTCCACGGGATCTTCCCAACTCAAGGACTGAACCTGGGTCTCCATGTCNGTACGACCCTATGGACTGTAGCCTGCCAGGCTCCTCTGTCCATGGCATTCTCCAGGCAAGAATACAGGAGTGGGTTGCCATGCCCTCCTCCACGGGATCTTCCCAACTCAAGGACTGAACCTGGGTCTCCATGTCTCCTGCACTGGCAGGCAGGTTCTTTACCACTAGGTCCACCTGGGAAGCCCACATAGGACTAGAGGACCCAGCTAAGCCATGCCAGTCCCCCCTGATCCATATAAACTGTAAAGCAGTAAGTCTGTGTTGTTTTAAGCTGTTAAGTTTGTGGTGGTATTATGACCTCATAATAGATAATGTGCTAACTATAATCTTGTGTTGACTTATTATTGGGTCTTAGTCTTAAGAACTGTGCTGTTTATGTTTAATAAGTTCTAACCAGTAAAACTTGAGATCTGAAAATTGTTGAATCTGTCATTGCCATTCAAAAACCTGTTACAGTAAATAAGGGGACTACCAAACTGGGTAAAAAGATTTTCACCATAATTGCTTGGGCGAGCGATAAAAGGAACCCTGACAATGGTCAGATCTGAAGAGCTAAAGAAGTCTCACTGTGCCTGGTGAGGGTCTGAATCAAACTCCAAATAGAACTACCAGTGCTTCGGGTTCTATTTTTCTCACACTTGAGTTTCAGGAAAAATCAGAGAAAGTCAGAAATGTGAATGATGACTAGCTAAATAGCCATGATTTGAAACAAATTCTGTGTGTGCTCAGTCATGTCTGACTCTTTGTGACCCCTTGCTCTGCAGCCTGACAAGTTCCTCTGTCCATGGAATTTTCTAGCAAGAATACAGGAGTGAGTTGCCATCTCCTCCTCTTAGGGGATCTTCCCAACCCAGGGATCAAAACTGTGTCTCTTGCATCTCCTGCATAGGCAGGTGGACTCTTCACCACTAGTGCCACTTGGGGAGCCCTGGAACAAAGGCATTAGATTAAAAAAGAACCATGTGGAACTTCCCTGATGGTCCGCTGGTTAAGACCACATTCCAACGCTAGGGGTCAGAGTTCAGTCCCCAGTGAGGAAGCTAAAATCCCACACGCCTTTTGGCCAAAAAGACAAAACACAAAACAGAAGCGATATTGTAACAAATTCAATAAAAGCATTAAAAATGTTCATCAAAAAAAATTAAAATCATTATACTCTTGAAAAGTTGGTGAGACTAGCATGCAGTGACCATAACTCAGGAGAACGCAGGACTTCAACCCACAGGTAAATCTGTCTGATCAAGGGCAGTTGTCAAAGCACAGGGGCTTTTCTGGTGGTTCAGATGGTAAGAATCTGCCTGCAGTATTCGAGACTTCGATTTGATCCTTGAGTTGGGAAGATCCCCTGAGAAGAGAATGGCAACCCACTCCAGGATTCTTGACAACGGTGACAATACATAGTGCTAACTGTTGTCATGCTGTCAATAATGAAAGAGTTGTAAAACTCATCATAAAATGGCTTTAGTGTAATATGTTATAACCACACAGAGAGCCTAGAAAAGCATATAAAATAGGCATTGCTGTGTATTCAAGTTGTATCTTCAGTTGCACAAATACCAGTATATATGTGGATGGGCAATAATTTGGGGGCTCCTTCTCTTTCTTGAATTTATCCTTCCCAGCTCCTCGACATACACGGGTCTTATCATTAGTTCACAAGTCTCGCCCTCATGGCCACCCGTCTCAGAGCTGGTAGAGATGCTCTCGCTCAGGATTCCTCAGTCCCTCAGCTCCTCTATGTGTCCTGCTGAGTCCTCCCTTTGATCCACCCCAGCCTCCAACATGTTTGTCCAGTATCTGCTCCATATGCTTCCTCTGTGCATAAGGAGTAAGCAATCAGGGCATCCGTAAAGCATGGAAAGGGGCAAGAAGAGAATCTGTCTTTCATCATATCTCCAAGCCCCAAATAGGCAAAGGAGTACATCAAGGCTGTATATTATCACCCTGCTTATTTAACTTATATGCAGAGTACATCATGAGAAACGCTGGACTGGAAGAAACACAAGCTGGAATCAAGATTGCTAGGAGAAATATCAATAAGCTCAGATATGCAGATGATACCACCCTTACAGCAGAAAGTGAAGAGGAACTAAAAAGCCTCTTGATGAAAGTGAAAGAGGAGAGTGAAAAAGTTGGCTTAAAGCTCAACATTCAGAAAATGAAGATCATGGCATCTGGTCCCATCACTTCATAGCAAATAGANACCAAAGAACTGATGCTTTTGAACTGTGGTGCTGGAGAAGACTCTTGAGAGTCCCTTGGACTGCAAGGAGATCCAACCAGTCCATTCTGAAGGAGATCAACCCTGGGATTTCTTTGGAAGGAATGATGCTAAAGCTGAAACTCCAGTACTTTGGCCACCTCATGTGAAGAGTTGACTCATTGGAAAAGACTCTGATGCTGGGAGGGATTGGGGACAGGAGAAGAAGGGGATGACAGAGGATGAGATGGCTGGATGGCATCACTGACTAGATGGACATGAATCTGAGTGAACTCTGGGAGTTGGTGATGGACAGGGAGGCCTAGCGTGCTGTAGTTCATGGGGTCGCAAAGAGTCGGACCCGACTAAGTGACTGAACTGAACTGAACTGAAGGCACAGAGTCCTTTCACAACTAGAGGTGACTTCCCCTTAGATGACATTTCCCATGTGGCTTTCCCCTGCTGAGATAGCAGGCACTTTTCTTATCTTGGGTTTCATTCTGTTACCCACGCACTGAGCTTTGACAGATTTGTGGGGAGCTTTAGAGACTGATGGAAGGAAAATCCAACCTCACCTACTTCCTAGCTCAAAGGTACTTGTGTTTGCCCTCCCTTGCTCCATTCAAGAAGTACCCTTCTCATATGACATCCCTTATATGTGGCATTACAGACTCAATGGACATGAATTTGAGCAAACTCTGGGATATAGTGAAGGACAAGGAAGCCTGGTGTGTTGAAGTCCATGGGGTCACAAAGAGTTGGACAAGACTTAGCAATGGAGAATAACACATAAGTGGAATCTACAAAGAAATGATACGAATCAACTTAGTTACAAAAAAGAGAGTCACAGACTTCCAGAACAAACTTATGATTGCCAGGGGAAAGGATGGGGAGAAGGTATAGTTAGGGAGTTTGGGATGAACATGTGCACACTGCTATACTTAAAACGGGTAACCAAGGTCCTACTGTGTAGCACAGGGAACTCTGCTCAGTGTTATGTGGCAGCCTGGATGGGAGGGGAGTTTGGAGGAGAATGGATACATGTATACGTATGATTGAGTCCCTTTGATGTTCACCTGAGACTATCACAATGTTGCTTGTTAACTATGTCCTTGTTGGGTCACCAAGTCATATCCAACTCTTTGCAACTCCATGGACTCAGCACACCAGGTTTCCCTGTCCCTCACCACCTCCTGGAGTTTGCTCAAGTTCAGGTCCATTGAATCGGTGAAGCCATCCAACCGTCTCATCCACTGCCAGCCTCTTCTCTTTTTGCCTAATTGACTATGCGCGCATGCGTGAGTGTTAAGTCGAGTCAGTCATGTCTGACTCTGTGCAATCCTAGATCTGTAGCCGGCTAAGCTCCTTTATCCATGGGATTCTCCAGACAAGAACCCTGGAGTGGATTGCCATGCCCTCCTCCAGGGATCTTCCTAACCCAGGGCTAACTGACTATATATACTCAGTGAAGTTAGCCAGAAAGAAAAACACCAATATAGTATACTGACACATATATATGGAATTTAGAAAGATAGTAATGATGACCCTGTATGTGAGACAACAAAAGAGACACAGACATATAGAACGGACTTTTGGCCTCTGAGGGAGAGGGTGGGATGATTTTGGAGAATGGCATTGAAGCATGTATACTATCATGTAAGAAATGAGGCGCTGGTCTATGTTTGATGCAGGATGCAGGATGCTTGGGGCTGGTGCACGGGGATGATCCAGAGAGACATTGTGGGGTGGGAGGTGGGAGGGGGATTCAGGATTGGGAGCTCATATACACTTGTGGTGGATTCATGTCGATGTATAGGAAAACGAATACAGTATTGTAAAGTAGAATAAAGCAAAAAAAATAAAAATACATAAAATGAATAAAATGAATGAATACATAAAATATAAATTAAAATAATAATAATAAATAAACCATCTACAGATTTAATGCAAAAAAAATTTTTTTTTTATATCTTAAAAAAGTACCCTTCTCATGTTCAGTCTACCATCCACTCCTAGATGGGAGTCAGAGGGAAGGGAAGATGCAAGCCCTCTTCAGGCTCATCTAGAGCACAGCTAACATTGGTGCATCTCACGGGTACCAAGGCTGTGGGCAAGTTTCCCTCCCCTACTAATTTCTTGATGTCTTGACCACCATTGCTGTAGGATCCAGTTGCATTTTATTCACTGGCAAGGATCCTGACTGGGTCACTAGCCTAAAAGAGATGCCTCCAATTATCTAAAGCCCATCTGGGGTTCCCAAGCTCCAAAATAAGATCCAATCCCTGAACTGAAGCTTCTGGCATTGCCCCCTGGGTGATGGGAAAGTATTTAGGAAAAATAGTAGAGTTGCAAATGTTTTATTCTGGGCTGTGGGTTAGCTAATATGATATTTGGATTTATATTTTATCTCAGTAATATATCAAAATTCTCCTGGTTGTCTTCCACAAAATGAAGTTACGATCTACTAGAATGTTTAACAAAGCAGAATGGAGAGAGATTTGGCTCCAAATAGCACCATATGTGGCCACTAGCACACCCATATTTGGGCTCCATTGTTCTCTATTCCAGATGGAAATTTCCTAGCATATCATTAAAGTGAGGTTGTGAATTCCCTTGGAGATGATACAAAGTAAGTGTAGATATTTTTAATCCCTTCCTAATTGAAATAGTTCCCATTTGAACAAATTTTCATTCTCTCCTATTTAGTCCTAATGATTCAAACAAGCGATCAAGTGAACTAAAGTTTTCTCCACAAAACCCATGGAGTAAAGGCCCCCTTGTCCTCCATGGAAAAATTCTGCACGTTCTAAAATTATCCTGCTCAAGTTTTAGCTGCCCAGTACCAAGAACAGAAATTCAGAGCTTTGTAGCTGCAAAGGTTTCCAGTTCTGAATCATTTCTAAATAGACTTCCTGTGTGAGCAGCGGTTGTCACTGAGTGAATTGCAAACAAGGGTCACATTTGGACTAAACATCCTCTGCCTTTGAGCTCATGGGTTGATGGTCACATTTGGACTAAACATCCTCTGCCTTTGAGCTCATGGGTTGAATCATAATTAAATTGGATGAAGTGAAGTCATCAGCCAGCCCGCTGGGCTCCATGGGGCAGTACTTCTAAGGCAAAAGTCATTACTGTCTGAGCACTCAATTTGTCTTTAGAAGTGAAGTGAAGTCGCTCATACATGTCTGACTCTTTGCGACCCCATGGACTGTAGCATACCACGCTCCTCTGTCCATGAGATTTTCCAGGCAAGAGTACTGGGGTGGGTTGCCATTTCCTTCTCCAGAGGATCTTCTTGACCCAGGGACTGAACCCAGGTCTCCCACACTGTAGGCAGATGCTATACCATCTGAGCCACCAGGGAAGTTTGTCTTTAGAATAGACTCTAAATGAGTGATTTTTTTTTTTTTTTTGCCAGGCCTGCAACAAGGCTTTCTGTTATTGAAGATGGTTTGTCTGGAGACTTCCCTGGTGATTCAGTGATTAAGACTTCAAGCTCCCAATGCAGGGGGCCTGGGTTCGATCCCTGGTCTGGGAACTAGAAACCACCTGCCCAACTAAGAGTCTGCATGTTGCAACTAAAGATCCTGCATGCTGTAATGAAGACTGAAGATCTTGTGTGCTGTAGCTAAGGCTGTGCTGTGCTGTGCTTAGTAGCTCAGTCATGTCTGACTCTTTGCAACCCCACAGACTGTAGCCCACCAGGCTGTTCTGTCCATGGGCATTCTCCAGATAGGAATACTGGAGTGGGTTGCCATGCCCTCTTCCAGAGGATCTTCCCAACCCAGGGATCGAACCCAGGTCTCAGAGCTTCAGGCGGATTCTTTACCATCTGAGCCATCAGGGAAGCCTGCAATTAATACTAGGTGCAGCCAAATAAATAAATAAATATTTTAAAAAGAAAAGGAAGGCTTGCACATCTCACAAAAGATTCTACGAGAAGCAGAGTCTGGGGATGGTCCTTCCACCTTTGTGCGTTCCACAGACCTCTTCCATATCCTACTCCTCAGCAGGCCACTGGGCTCAGAGTTGATGGGAAGAAAAGCCTTTGGGACTTTCCTTTTCCCTACATCCTACAGTCACTCAGGCTCTTGAAGTGCTGTCTACACTCCCTTCCGCTCCTCTTCTTCAGGTTTCCTTACCTGTTCCATTTTCCTGTTCCTAGGTGATGGGAGGAGGATAGCGGATGAAGCGTCCCAAGACTGAGACCCTGAGGTGTGCAGGACACTCAGACCTTCCCAAACCCTTTCCCTGGAATATCTCCTGAGTATCATTATGCTTTATTTGTCTCTCCCTGCACTTGGAGTCAGTGCCAAATGCCGTGTCTCTTTTATAACCCTAGCCATGATACAAGGAGAATGATGCTTAAAAAAAAAAAAAGACACCACACCCTAATCTAAAAAATGATACAAAAGAACATATTCATAAAGTAGAAACATATTCACAGAGAACAAATCCATGGTTACCGAAGGGGAAGGTGAGGAGGAATAAATTAGAAGTTTAGAATTAACAGATACACACTACTTTGTACAAAATAGATAATCAAGGTCCCACTGAATAGCACAGGGAACTGTATTCAGTATCTTGTAAAAACCTATCATGGAAAAGAATCTGATAAAATCTTTCCAGATTTGTGCATGTGTATAAAACTGAATCACTTTGCTGTACCTGAATCTAACACAACATTGCAAACCAATGATGCTTCACTTTAAAAAGACCCACACTCTACTCACTAGAATCTATAGAGCGCATGCCACATGCCAGACCCTGTGGCATGGTTATTTTTGGTTATCCCAACTGGGGCTACTGCTGGCATCAGCAAGTAGAGGCCAGCATTGTTGCTGTTGTCGTTTAGGCACTGAGCTATGTCTGACTTTTTGTGACCCCTGCCAGGGTCTTTTGTCCATGGAAGTATCCAGGCAAGAATACTAGAGTGAATAAATTTATATTAAAAAAAAAAAAGAATACTAGAGTGTGTTGCCATTTCCTATATCAGGGAATCTTCCTAACTCAGGGATCAAACCCACATCTCCTGCAACCCAGGCAGATTCTTTACCTCTGAGCTACCCAGGAAGCCCCAGGTAAAGGCCAGAGTTGCTACCAAACATAGTACAAGGCCCTGGACAGCCTCCCCACAATGATGACCCAGCCCAGGATGTCAGCAGGGAAGAGATGCAGACACCAGCCCCAGGGGTTTGGTCTAGCTGTCTCCTCTCCCATACCCCCACTCCATTCTTGGCTGTGGATGTTTATTCTCTGTCCATTTTGATAGTGTTCTATTAATCTTTCACTATGAGGCACCCCCAAGTCCTTTATGAAGCAGGAAGAGTGTGAATAAAGACAAACAAACTGACTTTCAAAAAAGGCATCTCCAAGCAAGGGCACAACACCTTGCTTGGAACAAAACACTCTGAGGGCACTCCTTTGGGAAAGGTGATCCAGTGGGCCAGCTCTCCATCTCCCATCACTTCCAGGACTGGTGCTTCCGGGCATGTAATCCCAGGAAAGTGTTTGGGGGCAGGGAGAGTGGTTGCCCTAGAACACGATGTTACAATGAGAAATGTTGAAAGAGGGAAAAATCTGTAACCTGATGCCAGTCTTAAATAGTCTCTGCTAACCGAAAATCAAGAGGAAAAGAATTTCCATTACATTCAGACATGTTCTCTGGGATTTGCAAGAACAGAAAATACAATATGGAGAAAATGCATTGCTCTCTGTGGTTCTGAAACCAAAGCCCAATTAGTCAGGCAAATTCAAGAGAGTTCAATAATAAAATATATGTCCCAACCATGCCTATTTTAAGCAAGCCCCAAATGTCAAAAAACTTCCTTGGTGGCTCAAAGGTAAAGAATCCACTTGCCAATGCAGGAAATGCAGGTTTGATCAGTGGGTCAGGAAAATTCCCTGCAAGTAGTTTCAGCATTCTTGTCTGGAAAATTCTATCGGCAGGGGAGCCTAGCAGCTACAGCCTATGGGATCACAGAGTCAGACAACATCAAAAATGGATAGACCATAAGGCAACTTTGGGTTTCCCTGGTGGCTCAGTGGTAAAGAATCTGCCTGCCAAGAAGGAGACATGAGTTCAAACCCTGGGTCAGGAAGAACCCCTGGAGGAGGAAATGGCAATCCACTCTACTACGCTTGCCTTGAAAATCCCATGGACAGAGGAGCCTGATGTGCTACCGTCTACGGGGTCACAAAGAGTCAGACATGACTGAGCCACCGAACAATAACAACATAAGGCTACTTTAGGAGAGAACACCTTTATTTATGATACAGGATTTGCAGGTAAACTTTGAAAGGATTCTATTGACTATACAAAATACTTTAATTGGTCTTTAAAATATTCATATGGGGTAAACTTAACTTGATTAAAATGTTTCCTGACTGGTCTCTGCTTATGACAGCTCGTTACTCTGCTTTAATGCCATAAGAACTATTAACCATAATGTCAGTTTTAAAAATTCAGATTTTATCCAATTCTGGGTAGAGGTTATTTATACCTCTTAACAGCTTCATGTTCTTAACAGCTTCATGTCAAAGGGAAAATCTGGAATGAGTTATAATTATGACCTCATTCAATATCTTTTTAAATTATAATGTCTTGGGAAGTTTTGTTCATAGAATGCTTTGAGCCTCTGGGATATCCTTTTATTCTTTTCCCAAAATTCTCCTTATCATTCAAGACCTAATTCGGATACCACTTTCCTCCATGAAACTGTTCCTAATTCTTCATCAGCAGTAACCAAATGTTCCTCTTTGCTTCCAAGACACTGCAACTTTTTTCACTGAGCATTTGTAATGATCACTTTGCTTTATATGTTACAGTCACTCGCCTGCGTCTGTCTTCTTGAGTTAAAATGCCTTCAGTGGAACAGACAGGATCTTATACGTTTTACATCCCAGGGAACTGATCGAATACGTGGAATCAGTAAGCCCATCCAACAGAATTAAGTTACATGAAATTGTACTGGTTTGATCTGATAAACATTGCTTTTCAGCTTGTTCTCTTGGTTTGTTTGCAGTGGTTTGCTCATTTCAATAATTATGAAACACAAACCTCAATCAGTTAGGACAAATAGTTCTAGAGCCTTCTCTTCCATAGTCTTAATTTTGAGTTCCAGTAAATGCCAAGAGATAAGCAAAGCATTTTCTGATGCACACTGTCTCAGACTGGGCTCACACCCGATACCAGAGTCCAAGTGGGTGAATAATGCCCTGGATATTTGGCCTGACTTGAGGTGCTTCCAGACAAGCTAGCTAATAATTAATTAAGGAAGACGGTTCTATAAACGCTTTGTTCCAAACTCCCACACTTGTTCCCTCACTCAGTAACTCCCTCTTTATTATCAACAAATGACGTTTGAACCCATAGTACATACTAGGCATCTCTAGCAACTCGAAATACAGAGCTCAATAAGGACATAGAGTGGAACTCCTGTCAAGAAATGTAGAAGCATATCAACAGAAGAGTCTAACTTTTAATATTCAAAAATCTAAAAGATTGTTTTAACAGAAAATATTCACCCAGAACAAGCCCTGGGTAAGAAAGAAGTCTTTGTTTTTCAGCAAAGATGGAGACTATTTTAGTACTTGCATTTCAAATGTTTACAACATCCCTTTGAGATCCTGTGAACAGTTCAGACTAAAGTGTCCAGCCACACAAGACAAGAGTAATTGCAAATGCAGGGACCGTCTCTGGGGAATCCCAGCTGCGATGCTCTACTGCCTCCCACACCAGCTTCTCCACTGACTCCCTGAGAGCCAAGGCCTCACCAATCTGGTTGGATGTTGTGTTGCTGTGACCTGAAATCCAATGTTCTAGAGCAAAAACAAGACTCCCAGGCTGCAATTCGTGGCTGAGATTCTGCTCACAAATATCAAGAGTGCCACAAATCTTTCAGATGCTATGAGATTACTTTGATAGAAACAGAAATCAGAGTAAATTTATAAATGTTCCTTGTTGTTTAGGCGCCAAGTCTTGTCCAACTCTCTGCCGCCCCATGAACTGCAGCTCACCAGGATTCTATGACCTTCACCATCTCCCTGAGTTTGCTCAAACTCATGTCCATTGAGTCAGCGATGCCATCTAACCTTCTCATCCTCTGTCATCCCTTCTCTTGCCCTCAGTCTTTCCCATCATCAGGGTCTTTTCCAATAAGTTGATTTTTCACATCAGGTGGCCAAGTATTGGTACTTCAACTTCAGCATCAGTTCTTCCAGTGAATATTCAAGGTTGATTTCCTCTAGGATTGACTGGTTTGATTCCTTGTTGTCCAAGGGACTCTCAAGAGTCTTCTCCAGCATTTTCATTTTTAATTTTACTAAATTTTACTTATATGTTTTTTGTTGAAGTATAGTTGATGTGGGCTTCCCAGGTGGATCAGTGGGTAAAGAATCCACCTGCAGTGCAGGAGACACAGGAGACCTGGATTCAGTCCCTGGGTTGGGAAGATCCCCTGGAGCAGGGCATGGCCACCCACTCCAGGATTCTTGCCAGGAGTATCTATGGACAGAGGAGCCTGGTGGGCTACAGTCCATGGGGTCGCCAACAGTCAGACATGACTGAAATGACGAAGCACACACAGTTGNTCCGTCTAGTGAAGGCTATGGTTTTTCCTGTGGTCATGTATGGATGTGAGAGTTGGACTGTGAAGAAGGCTGAACACCAAAGAATTGATGCTTTTGAACTGTGGTGTTGGAGAAGACTCTTGAGAGTCCCTTGGACTGCAAGGAGATCCAACCAGTCCATTCTGAAGGAGATCAACCCTGGGATTTATTCAGAAGGAATGATGCTAAAGCTGAAACTCCAGTACTTTGGCCACCTCATGCGAAGAGTTGACTCATTGGAAAAGACTCTAAAGCTGGGAGGGATTGGGGGCAGGAGGAGAATGGGACGACCGAGGATGAGATGGCTGGATGGCATCACGGACTCGATGGATGTGAGTCTGAGTGAACTCCGGAAGATGGTGATGAACAGGGAGGCCTGGTGTGCTGCAATTCATGGGGTCACAAAGAGTCAGACACGACTGAGTGACTGAACTGAACTGAATGTGCTGCGTGTGCTAATTCACTTCAGTCATGTGCAACTCTTTGCGACCTCATGGACTGTACCCCACTAGGCACCTTTGTCCATGGGATTCTCCAGGCAAGAATGCTGGAGTGGGTTGCCATGCCCTCCTCCAGAGGATCTTCCCAAACCAGGGATCGAGCCCACATCTCTTATGTCTCCTGGATTGGCAGACAGGTTCTTTAACACCAGCACCATCTGGGAAGCCCCCTTCTACTAATACAGATTTATTATTCTCACTTTTTAGGGTTTTTTCCCCTCAAGGAACATGGTCTATGTTCACTTAGGGCCAGCCCAGTGGATATTAAAGAAGCATGTCATGATGTCTAATTTAAAGCCCCCTTGCACTGCCGAACCTCTTTCTAAAGGTGAATTCCCTATCAATTCCGGAAACTTCTTGAAGATCAGGATGCAATTTTGTATGCCTCTTGTTTTAATTTTTTTTAACTTTAACTTGCAACCTGTTTATCCATCTCTAAGATTAACGTCATCATTTAAATGGGCCATGTAGCCACTTGTGAAGCCAACCTAGAGTTTCAAGGTATGTTCTTCTGTTCAGAGGTCCTCAACCACTCACTAGAATGACTCAACCCAGAAAAACTGTTATTCTCACAATTATGGTTTATTATATATCAATAGAATTCAGATTAAAATCAGGAATAAAGGAAGGGAAACTCCAGGAGAAACTGGGTATAGCATCCTGTGGTCCTCTAGCAGTAGGTCATGTGGACAGTTTAATTCTCCCAGAAGCAAAGTAGAACAGCAAGCACAGAGTATTACAAGCCAGAGGAGTTCACCTGACCCTTGGTGTCCAGTCTGCCCACTGGGCTGAACTTCAGTCTCCAGTCCCTCTAGAGGTTGAGCTGACACTGCTTCTGGGGGAGTCAGATGCTCTTATGAAGCGAGATACTCCAAGGGCTTAGAGATTACCTCCCAGAAGCAAAAAGGTCAACCTTTCTTTGGAATGTTCAGAGTGTGGACAACCTACTAAGTTGATCCTTTACTGTACATTTCCATTAGGGCCACTGAAGACTTCCAGTACGAAAGCTACTTGATTCAAAATGCAAAGAGTGCCCAGACATCGATATCAGTGCTGGTTGTTATTGTTTAGTCAATAAGTCGTGTCCATCTCTGTATGACCCCATGGACTGCAGTATGCCAGGCTCCCCTGTCCTTGACTCTCTCTGAGAGTTTGCTCAAACTCCTGTTCATTTTTTCAATGTTGCCATCCAACCATCTTGTCCTCTGCCACCCCCTTCATCCTATTCATTCTTCCTTCTCATTTTTCAAAGTTGGAGAGTTCTAATCTTTACAATGTATTCTCAACTGAGAATGACTTTATTCCTTTGGTTATTTTTCTTCTTTATTTCAAATTCATTTACCTGACACATAGAGAACTGAACTGTATCTAATAATCGAGGTGTGTGCATATCATAACTTATCATATAAACACTAAGAAAATATCTGTTTTCAAAATATTTTCTGAATATCTTGCTCCAAAATACTTGTGCCTGATGCTCAATGTTTATAGGCATTTTAGGTCAATGAAATGAATCTTATGATGGTTAATTTTGTGTACCAACTTGACTAGAGCAAGAAATACCTAGATAATTCATTAAACACTTTTTCTAGATGTGTCTATGAAGGTGTTAACTGGAAGAGATTACATTCGAGTTAGCAAGTTGAGCAAAGCAAGTGGCTCTCCTAGCCCAATATGGATGGGCATCTCCCCTGCGAGGAGAGCCTGCTCTGGCTTCTGCAGGAGACCCAGAGTCCACAAAGAATATACCCCCGCCCCCTGCAGGGAAAGCCTGTACCTGCTCTTACAGGAGACCAGAGCTCTTTCAGGAATCACTGTCCCTGTAGGCAGAACCAACTCTGCAACTACCCTGCTGTCAGCTCCCAGCCATGCTTCCCAGGTGGTGCTAGTAGTAAAGAATCTGCCTTCCAATGCAGGAGACATAGGAGATGCAGGTTTGACCCCTTGGTCGGAAAGATCCCCTGGAGGATGGACAGAGAGGAACCTGGCAGGCTACAGTCCATGGGATCAAAAAGAGTCAGACATGACTGAGCAACTAAGCACAGCACATACTATTCTTCTAGATTTCACATATGTGCTTTAATATTCATATTGAGTCACTATGCTGTACACCTGAAATGAATATAATGTAATTATACATCAATAAAGAAATAATTAATAAAAAAAAGCAAAAAAGATAAAATTGATCTAATACCCCATTGTGCTGTGCATAGTCATTCAGTAATGTCAGATTATTTGCCACCCCATGGACTGTAGCCCACCAGGCTCCTCTGTCCACAGGGATGCTCCAGGCAAGAATACTGGAGTGGGTTGCCATGCCCTCATCCAGGGGCCCTTCCCAAGCCAGGGATCAAACCCAGGTCTCCCACATTGTAAGTGGATTTTNTATTTGCCACCCCATGGACTGTAGCCCACCAGGCTCCTCTGTCCACAGGGATGCTCCAGGCAAGAATACTGGAGTGGGTTGCCATGCCCTCATCCAGGGGCCCTTCCCAAGCCAGGGATCAAACCCAGGTCTCCCACATTGTAAGTGGATTTTTTATGGTCTGAACCACCAGAGAAGCCCAATATCCCATTATATAACTATAATTTTCCAGAAATACTGATATTCTTTTTGCCAGTTACATTTTGCTTTGATGTAAGAAAAACTGATGATATTAAAATCAATTTTCAAAATGTTTCCATGAAGATAATGGTTATTTTCCAAAAAAATAGAAATGCAGCATTTTTCACAAAAGCTATGGTATAGAAGCAACCTAAGTCTGTCAATGAGTGAATAAAGAAAGAAAATGTGGTATAGGTACATCATACAATATATATATACATAATGAAACATCAGCCTTAAAAAAGAAAGAAATTTTGTCATTTGTGACAGCATTATTAGAACTTGAGGACATTATGCTAGGTTAAATATGCTAGATAGAGCAAGAAAAATATTTCACGGTATCACTTACATAAGGAATCTTTAAAAAAAAATTAAAAGGGGGGCAAACTCATAGACACAAAGAGCAGAAAAGTGGCTGCTAACGCAAAACATAAAGCAGAAAAGAGGCTGAGGGGCTAGGGTAATAGATTGGTAAAAGGGTACAAACTTTCAATTGTAAGATGATAAGTCCTGAGGATCTAATAAATAACATGGTGACTGTAGTCGATAGCAGTGCATTGTATGTTTGAAATTTGCTAAGAGAATAGAACTGAAATATTATCANTTTTCTGGAACTGTGTTGCTTTTTTGATGACTCAGTGGATGTTGGCAATTTGATCTCTGGTTCCTCTGCCTTTTGTAAAACCAGCTTGAACATCTGGAAGTTCATGGTTCAAATATTGCTGAAGCCTGGCTTGGAGAATTTTGACCATTACTTTACTAGTGTGAGATGGGTGCAGTTTTGTTGTAGTGTGAACATTCTTTGGCATTGCCTTTCTTTGGGATTGGAATGAAAATTGACCTTTTCCAGTCCTGTGGCCACTGCTAAGTTTTCCAAATTTGCTGGCATACTGAGTGAAGCAACTGGAATTCCATCACCTCCACTAGCTTTGTTCGGAGTGATGTTTCCTAAGGCCCACTTGACTTCACTTTCCAGGATGTCTGGCTCTAGGTGAGTGATCACACTGTTGTGATTATCTGGGTCATGAAGATCTCTTTTGTACAGTTCTTCTGTGTATTCTCACCACCTCTTCTTAATATCTTCTGTTTCTGTTAGGTCCAGACCATTTCTGTCCTTTATTGAGCTCATCTTTGCTTGAAATGTTCCCTTGGTATCTCTAATTTTCTTGAAGTGATGTCTAGTCTTTCCCATTCTATTGTTTTCCTCTATTACTTTGCACTGATCGCTGAGGAAGGCTTTCTTATCTCTCCTTGCTAGTCTTTGGGTCTCTGCATTCAAATGGGTATATCTTTCCTTTTCTCCTTTGCTTTTCACTTCTCTTTTTTCACAGCATTTGTAAGGCCATCTCAGACAGCCATTTTGCTTTTTTGCATTTCTTTTCCATGGGGATGGTCTTGATCCCTGTCTCCTGTACAATGTCATGAACCTCCTTCCATAGCTCTTCGGGCACTCTGTCTATCAGATCTAGTCCTTTAAAACTATTTCTCACTTCCATTGTGTAATCATAAGGGATTTAATTTAGGTCATACCTGAATGGTTTAGTGGTTTTCTCCACTTTCTTCAATTTAAGTCTGAATTTGGCAATAAGGAGTTCATGATTTGAGCCACAGTCCGTTCCTGGTCTTGTTTTAGCTGACTTAATGATAGCTGAGCTATGATCAAGACTTCTAGGTAATCTGTGGGATAGGGGAGGGACAGGAGCATCCCACAGACATCTCTAGAAATTTTATGAAAGTTCGCAGGGAGTAGGGGCATCCCCAAGTGAACTTGTCAACGGAAAGTAGCTTTAGCGTACTGGTCTGAATCAACAGGCGCCTGTGAATCAGCTGGCAGTCACCACCTGGATGAGGTCAGAGTGCTCATGGGAACTCTGGCCCCTGAAATGAGGGCTCTGTCTGACTTGAGACTGTTCCTCATCTCTTTGAACTTCAGTGTCTCCAGATGAAAATGGTAATGAAGACACTTACCCCTTGGAAGCAGTGTCCTGACATGCTGACCATCTGCTTGGAAATCTGTGTTCGCTTATGAGCACCATCAAGGCAAATATAACCTGTCCCCTCAGCCAGCTCTGCCAAGGTTGCTTGTACAATGATGACTGGTAGTTTGGTTTACTGTTCGATTGCTTTATTTAAACTTGAATCTAGTTATATAAACACACCTCAGCACAATTTATAGGCTGGCAATTCTTCCTAGCATAGCTGGTTTGTTTTTCTTCTTGAAACAAACTCTTGAGTCTAGACTTTGTCAGGTTGATCCATGAGTGTGGGGACTGTTTATACCAAAACCGTATACACATTCCAGACACGTGCCTTGTTCCTGATCTGACATGAAGATGATGAACCTTTGACTTGTATAGAGACACTCAAGATATCGTTTGAAGTGCAAACTCTTATCTGTTACTAAAAAGAGACATAATGGGTTCCTCAAAACTTGCTTTGCTGCGTTAGAAGAGGCAGGCGTTAGGGAGACAGTAACCTCAGATCAACATGGGAGATGACTTTCTCATGATACAGACTCTTCCACAATAGGAAGGGCAGAGAATCTCTAACTAGAGACTTTCTTTATAGGAAAAATGCTTAAACAGAACTGATCGGGACTTCCCTGGTGGTCCAGTGGTTAGAAATCCACCTGCCAGTGCAGGGGGCCTGAGTCCATCCCTGATCAGGGAACTAAGATCCCCCATGTCACAGGGCAATAAAGCCTGTTGCATCAAACTACTGAGCCCAACTATGAGCTGCAACTACTGAAGCCCACACACCCTAGAGCCTTTGCTCACCTGAAAAGAACCCACCACAGCTAAAAAGTAGGCCCCACTCGCTGTAACTAGAGAAAGTTCACACAACAAAGACCCTGTGCGCTGCATCAAAGACCCAGCACAGACAAAAATAAATAAATAACTCATTGACCTTCCTGCAGTCCATGGGGTCGCAGAGTCGGACATGACTGAGCAACTGAACTGAACTGACGATCTTCAAGAAATGATAGGAAAGGGTTCAATCAACTAGATGGATTTGGAAGTATCTTTCCATTCAAATATCCAATTTAAGATTTCTCCATAAGCCTAAAAGGATGAGGATAGGATTGTGCTAATGACTCAGTCTTACAAACAGATCTTTGCAAATAGTGCATGTGGAGATCTTGCTGTGGGCAACATGTTGGGGTGAAGATATGTGTGCAAGTGTGCAGTGCAATGCTGGGTGTTTTAGGCCAAGGCTAGTCAAGGCTATGGTTTTTCCAGTGGTCATGTATGGATGTGAGTGTTGGACTATGAAGAAAGCTGAGCACTGAATAATTGATGCTTTTGAACTGTGGTGTTGGAGAAGACTCTTGAGAGTCCCTTGGACCACAAGGAGACCCAACTAGTCCATTCTGAAGGAGATCAGCCCTGAGTGTTCTTTGGAAGGAATGATGCTGAAGCTGAAACTCCAGAACTTTGGCCACCTCATGCGAAGACTTGACTCATCGGAAAAGACTTTGATGCTGGGAGGGGTTGGGAGCAGGAGGAGGATGAGATGGCTGGATGGCATCACTGAGTCAATGGACATGAGTCTGAGTGAACTCTGGGGAGTTGGTGATGGACAGGGAGGCCTCGGGTGCTACGATTCATGGGGTCGCAAAGAGTCAGACATGACTGAGCGACTGAACTGATCTGAACTGATAGCGCAAAGCTCACATTTCTAAACTTTCTTTCCTTTTTTTTTTTTAAATTTATTTATTTATTTATTTTTAAATTTAACTTTACAATACTTTATTGGGTTTGCCATACATCGACATGAATCCACCACAGGTGCACACAAGCTCACAATCCCGAATCCCCCTCCCACCTCCCACCCCACAACGTCTCTCTGGATCATCCCCGTACACCAGCCCCAAGCATCCTGCATCCTGTATCAAACATAGACTGGTGATTCGTTTCTTACATAATAGTATATATGCTTCAGTGCCATTCTCCCAGATCATCCCGCCCTCTCCTACTCCCTCTGAGGCCAAAAGTCCATTGTCTATGTCTGTGTCCTTTTGTTGTCTCACATACAGGGTCATCATTACTATCTTTCTAAATTCCATATATATGTGTCAGTATGCTGTATTGGTGTTTTTCTTTCTGGCTTACTTCACTCTGTATAATAGGCTCCAGTTTCATCCATCTCATTAGAACTGATTCAAATTTATTCTTTTTAATGGCAGAGTAATACTCCATTGTGTATATATGCCACAGCTTGCTTATCCATTCATCTGTTGATGGACATCTAGGTTGTTTCCATGTCCTGGCTATTATAAACAGTGCTGCGATGAACATTGGGGTACATGTGTCTCTTTCAATTCTGGTTTCCTTGGTGTGTATGCCCAGCAGTGGGATTGCTGGGTCATAAGGCAGTTCTATTTGCAATTTTTTAAGGAATCTCCATACTGTTTTCCACAGTGGTTGTACTAGTTTACATTCCCACCAACAGTGTAAGAGGGTTCCCCTTTCTCCACACCCCCTCCAGCTGAGTTCTACTCATTAAGTCAGTGTCTGGTGGCTTCTTTTTTCTAGGGCTGAAAAAACAAACCTAGAAATAGCAGTTTACTTTGCCAGCCTGTCAGAGACATCAGATTGTAGGGAGGGTGATTCCAGTGAAGGCCAGACCTCAAACAGTGAGGGGCAGAAGAAAGGTCTTGGTCCTTCAGAAGTGAAGACCTTCACTGCGTGCTGACTGTCTAAGTGCTAAGGTGCATGAGATGGAAGTCAGTCCCTGAAGCTCAGTGGTGATGGTACAGATTCATGACAGATAAGCCTGAAGGTCATTAGTTGGTCTCTTTAGAACCTCCTGTGGATCAGCACATGAAGACTGATAGAGTTCAGAATCTGTGTCTTGTCATATAAAGGGCAACATACACATATATGTGTGTAAATATGAATATGTATATATAAATATATGTGCATGCATATATGAGTGAGTATAAATACACATATGTGAATGTGTACATATATATGAATAGGTATCATATAATGTATATATATTTACATTAAAATTAATTTCTTCTCCTTGCACTGCCAGAGACTAAAAGCACAGAGACGGAATTATATTCTCATTACTTCCTTCTATTNATGAGTGAGTATAAATACACATATGTGAATGTGTACATATATATGAATAGGTATCATATAATGTATATATATTTACATTAAAATTAATTTCTTCTCCTTGCACTGCCAGAGACTAAAAGCACAGAGACGGAATTATATTCTCATTACTTCCTTCTATTTATTGTCAACTCACCTCCTAGTACATGGTGGACAGATTTTGCTTTTGCCTGCCCAGTATCCAATCCCCTATTTCTAAAAACAATACCTTCTTTTCCTTTAAGAAACCATACATCTCTACTCTTGGTTAATTCTGGAGGGACAAACCCCATCTGCAGGTCCAAGTATGAGCTAGTGACCCAAGTCTGCTAGTTACTAGGATTGGAAATGTGACCTAAATTAGGCTTTTGATGGCCAATTCTAAGACTTTTGGAAGTGGAGTCTCTGAAGGAACAAAATTAAGTATTAGTTTTTCCACTGAGCTTACCGGGTTGGTAGGAAGTAAGCCTGGGGCTGCCAGGGTACCACCTAGAGACTGACATCTTGAGAATGAAGCCAACAGAAAAGAAAGGAGAGTGAGAGAGACAGGAAGCATTTCTTGGTGGCATCGTGGATTCAATCATGACTAAAAGGAAGTGAAAGTGAAGTTGCTCAGTCGTATCTGACTCTTTACAAACCCATGGACTGTAGCCCACCAGGCTCCTCCATCCATGGGATTCTCCAGGCAACAGTACTTGATTGGGCTGCCATTTCCTTCTCCAGGGGATCTTCCCAAGCCAGGGATCGAAGCCGGGTCTCCCACATTGTAGGCAGATGTTTTACCCTCTGAGCCACCAGGGAAGTCCATCATGACTAAAGCTNTTTGTTTATTTTTGCTTTTATTTCCAGTATTCTGGGAGGTGGGTCATAGAGGATCCTGCTGTGATTTTTGTTGGAGAGTGTTTTAAAAAATTAAATGGCCAGTTTGTTTACGGTGTAACAATGCCCAGTCACACTAGCTGGCACATACCATGCTGCTCAGACTGGAGCCAGCCTAGGACAGGCATTTACCCCCAGAATCTATAATTGGGGGTGATAATCACAAACCTAAGTCACAATGCTCTTTCCTCTCTCTGCTTGGACACTGGCAGAAATCTCTGAATGAGCACATTTGAACATCAAGAAACAAAATGCTGATCTTTCTTGACACTCACTAAGAGATGCCCACTGATGGCCGGCATAATCATTTGACAGAAGTGAGATCTGAACTCCCAAACCCACTGAAGGGCATGGAAGGCACAGCAAGGAATTCCATAGTCACCATGCCTTCATCAGTGTTAGGTCCCGTCTGCCCACATGGACGTTGCAACCTAGCAGGGAAGGTAGACACTGAACGAACAATTATAAGGANAGATCTGAACTCCCAAACCCACTGAAGGGCATGGAAGGCACAGCAAGGAATTCCATAGTCACCATGCCTTCATCAGTGTTAGGTCCCGTCTGCCCACATGGACGTTGCAACCTAGCAGGGAAGGTAGACACTGAACGAACAATTATAAGGAGAAGAAATGCCACATATGAGATAGTCATGGAGCTTGAGGACCAGAACCCTTCTGTGTGTGTGTGTGTGTGTGTAAGAGAGTCAGATAGAGAGAGATGGGGGTGTTTATAGCAGAGACCAACATCCTTGGAAAAGGAAACCACGTACAAAGAAACTGATAGGAAATGAAGAGCCTAGAACATTCAGGAAGTAAAGGAAAACTCCAATCCCTGGAGCAGGAGGAAGAATGTAGGAGAGCACTTGAGATGCAGCTGGAGAGGTAGGCAGAGACATTCTGATTTTATCTCTCTGTCTCGTGAGCTTATTTATTAATAACAAGACTGTTCATAAGAGATGGATCTGCTCCCCCTGTTCTGCCAAAATCCAGTTTAAGAGCCTCCGAGACAGAAGGCCAGACGAAACGTGACACCCATGATAATGCCATCCCACAGCCTTTTGCAACCCAGCCCACCAGCCCTTTACCCAGAGACCAAGTGAAGTTTCTGCCACGTGGCTGTGAAAAGCATGTTTTGATGTTCTTTTGTGATAAATCACAGCTTGCGTGCATGTGCTCAGTTGCTCAGTTGCATCTGACTCTCTGGGGCCTCATGGACTGTAGCCCACCAGGATCCTCTGCCCATGAAACTTCCCAGGCAAGAACACTGGAGTGGACTGCCATTTCCTTCTCCAGGCCATCTTCTCCCACAGGGATCAAACTCATGTCTCCTGCATTGGCAGGTGGATTCTTTACCACTAGCACCACATGGGAAGCCCTAAAATATCTACTGGTTGCTCAGCCAAATATCCACCACCTTTAATTAAAATTCACTTTCTAATTGATCAGCTTGAAATTTTTGCTTGCAAAACCCAATCCTTGCAGATATTCAAAGCATGCATAGATTGCAATTTCTATGCCTCTTATACCCATACCTTAAAATAATAACTGAAGAACTTCCCTAGGGGTTCAGTGATTACAAATCCACCTTTTAATGCAGGGGACTCAGATAATAGTAACTGATAACATAATTTAACTTACTAATTCTGAATAAGTGTCTGTCAAACCTTCATAAGAATTTTACAGAGCATCAGTTAATGAGATCAGAACCAAAACCTCTCTTTTACAACAGTTTTATGAAAACTTGCACTCAAGCTTTTTCCTGCTGCCCTGCCAAATGTCTGAAAAATAAGTTGCCATGTCCAATAATTACAATTTCCAATTCCACAGACAATTCCGGAACCAGATGCCACTCCACATCACGTTTAAAAAATTTTTCTACATTTAACCAAATATCCAATTCTAAACACCAAAAAAACTGAGTTCAAAATTGATATCTAATATCCAGCTCCTGAATGTCTAGTGATAAAACATTCAGAGTTATCTAACTAAATTCGACAATTTACAGTTTGTTAGCACTGAAAGTGTGTGAAAGTGTTAGTCACTCAGTCGTGTCTGACTCTTTGTGACTCCGTGGACTGTAGCCTAACTAGGCTCCTCGGACTGTGGAATTCTCCAGCAAAAATACTGGAGAGGGTTGTCATTTCCTTCTTCAGGGGATCTTCCCAACCCAGGGATCAAACCTAGATCTCCTGCATTGCAGGCAGATTCTTTACCATATGAGCCACCAGGGAAGTCCTCGGATATGTTAAAACCCATGCAAAAAATCAGAAAAATGTAGTGAAGCAGAGCAGGAAACTGGGTCCAAATGACAAGAGCAGCTTAGCAGAAACAGGCCTCAGTACATCAGTTCAGTTCAGTTCACTTGCTCAGTCGTGTCTGACTCTTTTCGACCCCATGGACTGCAGCACACAGTCCTCTCTGTCCATCACCAACTCCCAGAGTTTACTCAAACTCATGTCCATTGAGTCAGTGATGCCATCCAACCATCTCAACCTCTGTCATCCTGTTCTCCACCCGCCTTCAATCTTTCCCAGGATCAGGGTCTTTTCAAATGAGTCAGCTCTTCGAATCAGGTGGCCAAAGTATTGGAGTTTCAGCTTCAGCATCAGTCCTTCCAATGAACACCCAGGGCTGATCTCCTTTAGGATGGACTGGTTGGATCTCCTTGCAGTCCAAGGGACTCTCAAGAGTCTTCTCCAGCACCACAGTTCAAAAGCATCAATTCTTCAGCATTCAGCTTTCTTCACAGTCCAACTCTCACATCCATACATGACTACTGGAAAAACCATAGCTTTGACTAGACAGACCTTTGTTGGCAAAATAATGTCTCTGCTTTTCAATGTACTGTCTAGGTTGGTCATAACTTTCCTTCCAAGGAGTAAGCATCTTTTAATTTCATGGCTGCAATATGAATACAGGGGAATAGTTTTTGCTGCAAGTTCTCATTTCACCAGGTCAGGGACTTTCCTGGTTGCCCAATGGTTAAGAATCTGCCTTGAAATGCAGAGGACATGGGTTCAATCCCTCCCTGGTCAAGGAACTAAGATCCCACATGCCATGAGGCAACTAAGCCCACACACTGCAACTGCTGAACCCACAGCCACAACTAGAGAGCATGTGCCCTGCAATGGAAACTCCCCCATGATGCAATGAAGATCGTGCATGCAGCAACTAAGACCCAATGCAGCCAAACAAATGAAAAGTGAAACTATTAGTTGCTCAGTTGTGTCCAATTTCTTGTGACCCCATGAACTGTAGTCTGTGGGGCCCTAAATGAGAAACCTTAAAAAAGAAGGACTAGCTTTGCAGTCGGAAGCTAAGATGGAGCCTGCAGGAAGGAGTGGGGGCGTGGTCTATGTTGTTTGTCAAAGTTTTTGATTGGCTCTCTTGATATCCATGCACGTGGACAGCACGTGATCACCACAGACCTCTGTCACGATGTAAGCACATGATAATCTGACCTTTAACTTGATTGGGAGAACTATGGAAAGTCCCTGTCGGAAACCCCCCTGCTTGCCTTTATAAGCCGGGAGCTTGCGGCAATAAAGCGGAACTGCTCAGACAGAACCCCTGTCGCACCTGATTGTCTCTTGCTCTCCAGGGGGCTGGGTTGGCGGACAGCAGGCTCGCCTCTGCTCGGGACCCCTCGGCTTTGCTGAGGGAAGTTCCACTGCCTCTCTCTTTGTGCGGAGCACACCCCGCAGAAACTGGCGCCCAATGTGGGGCACAAAGTGGACGGACGGAGGTGGTGACACCATGCGGCTCTGAAAGAAGGAGCGACCAGGGACCCTAGGCTGGTCGCAGCACAGTGCTCCCCTTCAGAGGAGTATCGCCGGAGGTAAGCCGGACTTCAAGGTGGGCCCCCTCCGTTTTGAGGGAAGTGGCAAAAAACTCTCCTGACTTATTTTCCTTCTCCTCTTCGTTTCTGATCTGTCCTTAATTCCTTTTTTGGGAGTTTCAGTGAACAGGCAAACGGTTGTGGAGGCAATTGATAAGTCCTGGCTAAGGCCACTCTCTGGCGGACTTTGAAGGCCCCACAACAGGTAAGCCTCAGTAACTAGAGCCCAACCGAGTGAAACTCCCCTTTAATCATTCTTAACTGAGGACGTGGGCTAGAATCTTCCCTGTGGGCATGGGTCAGGCACTTAAAGGCCAATAGGGCGCCTGCCACTTGAAGACTCCGTGACAGGATAAGGGGGTCACAGAACGGGCTAGAAACCTCTAGGGTGCCCACCCCCAGCAAGAAAACTTCCGTGCAACGACGCAGGCACATAAACAGTTTCAAAAGCATACCACAAACACAGCTTTCTGGCCGCCACCACTCCCAGTAGGAATCTTGGTGGTTGTCCTCAGTGACTTTTCTTTCTATTCTTTCTTGGCAACATGGGAAATAACATTGGTAAGTCTGATGAGCTTGCGCTCAAGGCGCTGAGATATATGCTCAAGAGTAGGGGACTTGAAGTTTCAGATAATCAGGCTACTAAGGTCTGGGAGACCATTACACCGTTGGCCCCTGGGTTGCTTCAGCCAATCTGTTCTCTTGAGATACTTGGGATCGAGTGTAGGTCCTTGCCAGACAGCGAGAGGTGCGATATGGTGAGGAGCCACCCTTAGGGTTCATTCCGACTATCGCGGCCCTTAAACTCTGCTTCTCACAGAGCCAGGGGTTTTGCGCCCCCTGGGCTGAGATGCCATAACACAAGCCTTCCACTGTCCTAGCAATCTTTATCAAGGAGGGAGACCATGTCCTGAGCCTGAGAGTAAAATTGTCAAGGCATCTCAGATAGGGGCGAACCTTACAAATATCCTCCCTACACAGGTGTGCTGGTCAAGAGGCGATGTTAAAAACTGTCCAAAGTTATGAAGCAGTATCAGATTTGTGCCACCTATGGTCATTGAAATTCTTGAGCCGGAGACAGACCTCCCATGAAACAGCTCTGCAAGGGGGAATCTAAGAAGTGGCTTCTAAGTTTCTTTTTTGTAGAGGTGAAAGACCATGGCCTCTAACCTATCCAAACATTACATCCAACATGAGCTACCCGGAAGGGGCTCACTTGACATGGTTTGGATATGCTGATCAATACTGGAAGTCAACAAACAACCAGTCTGGGTGGGACCTTTGCATCTCAGCAGCGGAGGGTGACACCCTTATTATCCCAGGGCCTGGCCCAATAGATTGGAGACCTATTTTTCTGATGATGAAAACAAATAAGACAAGCAAAGATACGCAGGCCTTTCCCAATCCCAAGCCCAGTTGCACGAGAGGGGCCGTGATAAGCCCGACAGACCAATGGCATGTATATAATAGTACGACCTCGCAACCATGGAAGGGAAGGGCCTGCTTCCCGGCTGGCACTTATTTTGGACTTTTCAATTCAAGCCAAATCACCAATGCAACAGTTAATGTTGCTAAATGTGTAGATTACAACACAACAAAAGACTCCTCCATATATATGGGTTCCAGTCAATCAAACTAGTTAACTAATCTGGAAAGAGCCCACTGATATTATTTCAGAATTTCATAGAAAGCCTTGAGCAGCTGGATTAATTACTGTCGGGATAGTGTCCCTTCTCTCCCTTATAGGTACTGCTGTGACGGGATCCGTACTGGGGATTCAACAAGCGCAAACGATAGAAGTTGTGAACAACATATCTTCCATAATCCTCTCAAGGGTTCCAGACAACATCAATGCAGTTTGAACACCTTCGATCAGCTATAACGGGACTTCAACAACAGTTGGACTTTCATGCAAGAGCACTAGAGACTTTGACTGTCCTAACAAGGATACATTGTGATGTTAGATATCATAATTTCTGTCTTACAGCTTTTCCGGTTCTTAGTGAAACGTTAAAAAAGGCACAAAATCTTTCAAACAATATGAAAACATGGGATTTAACATTTTGGAATAATCAAAATGTGTTAACAAACATCATCTTAAATCAAAATTTGTCTAAGGTGAATCAAATTGTACCCCAGACATTTTGGGAAAGGGTAAAAAAAGGGAGCAACATATTTATTGGACTGGATTCAAAGTCCATTTACCTGGCTTAAAAATGCCTTCTATTTGCTTGTTTCTGTTGTTCTGCTTGTTGTAGTGTTAAAGGTAAAAAATCTCACAGCCCGCAATAGGCGCTTACAGCAAAAAATAGTTATGCTTGCCCAGGTCATGGAGGAAGACCCCATGTTGGGCACCCACAAAACCCCTGGATTAATTTAGCCCTTCAAGAGATTAACCGAGACAGATAAATAAAAGAGTTCTAGATGCCCATCATCTAGAGAGATTCCGCCTAACCCCCAAGAGGTGGCTGGATAGCCAATGACGGGTAAGACCCTCAGAGGAGGGCAACCTAAGACAGGCACAGCCACGAGAGGGGCTGGCGAGGCTGGAGGTTGGCCGTCTACAGCTTTACGCCTTGCTCTACAGAACATCAATACAAATGTCTCAAGGGCTTAAATAAAATAAAACGGGGAGATGTGGGGCCATAAATGGGAAACCTTAAAAAAGAAGGACTAGCTTTGCGGTCGGAAGCTAAGATGGCACCTGCAGGAAGGAGTGGGGGCGTGGTCTATGTCGTTTGTCAAAGTTTTTGATTGGCTCTCTTGATTTCCGTGCACGTAGACAGCACGTGATCACCATAGACCCCTGTCATGATGTAAGCACATGGTAATCTGACCTTTAACTTGATTGGGAGAACTATGGAAAGTCCCTCACGGAAACCCCCCTGCTTGCCTATATTAGCCAGGAGCTTGTGGCAATAAAGCGGAACTGCTCAGGCAGAACCCCTGTAGCGTCTGATTGTCTCTCGCTCTCCGGGGGGCTGGGTTGGCGGACAGCAGGCTCACCTCTCCTCAGGACCCCTCGGCTTTGCTGAGGGAAGTTCCACTGCCTCTCTCTTTGTGCAGAGTGCCCCCCGCAGTAGTCCACCAGGCTCCTCTATCCACAGAAGTCTTCAGGCAAGCCTACTGAAATGGACTGCCATTTCCTACTCGAGGGGATCTTGCCAACCCAGGGATCGAACCTAGGCCTCCCACATTGTGGTCAGACTCTTTACAGTCTGAGCCACCAGGGAAGCTAAATAAATAATTAAATATTAAAAAAAGAAGAAGCAGAAGATGAATCAGGTCAGGATGGACAGTGATGATTTTCACCAGAGTTTGACCAGAAAGGTATAAAGCTATAACTCCTTTGTACTAAACTTGAAATTATCAAAAGAGAAAAAGTGTAGTTCTGGGAAATTTTTTATGACAATCATTGGCTTTAAAAAAAATTTTTATTGGAGTAGAGTTTATTTACAATGCTGTATTAGTTTCAGATGTATAGCATACTGATTCAGTGATACCTATGCACCTATTCATTAGTTTTCAGGTCTTTTTCCCATATAGGTTATTACAGAAGACTGAACAGCGTTCTCTGTGCTATATAGTAGGTCCTTGTTGGTTACCTATCTTATATACAGTAGTGTGTATGTTAATCCCAATCTTCTAATTTCATCAGCTTTCAACTCCAGAAGAATATTCAGTGGTGAAAGATCAGAAAGGCTTCTGAAGGTGACAGGAAGGTCAGGTAAAATAAAACATCCAGTTAAATTTTATTTTCAGACAAATATCAAAGAAGTTTTTTGTATATGTCCCGTGCACCATTGACAGTATTTTTTATTTGCTAAATCTGGCAACTCTGGTGACTGTTGCTGTTGTTCGGTCACTAAGTCGTGTCTGACTCCTTGCAGCTCTGTGGACTGCAGCTCGCCAGGCCTCCCTGTCCTTGCCTATCTCCTGGAGTTTGCTAAAACTCATGTGCATCAAGTCAATGATGCCATCCAACCATCTCATCCTTGGTCGCTCCCTTCTCCTCCTGCCCTCAATCCTTCTCAGCATAAGGTCCTTATTAATGAGATCGCTCTTCACATCAGGTGGCCAAAATACTGGAGCTTCATCTTCAGTTCAGTCCTTCCAATAAATATTCGGAGTTCATTTCCTCTGGGATTGACTGGTTTGATCTCCTTGCAGTCCAAGGGACTCTCAAGAGTCTTCTTCGCAATTTGAAGACATCAATTCTTTGGTGCTCAATCTTCTTCACGGTTCAACTCTCACATCCATCCATGACTCCTGGAAAAACCAAAGGACGCTTCGGACCTTGGTCAGCAAAGTAATGTCTCCATTTTTCAATATGCTGTTTAGGTTGGTCAAAACTTTTCTTTCAAGGAGCAAGCGTCTTTTAATTTCGTGGCTGCAGTCCCCATCTGCAGTGATTTTGGAGCCCCCCAAAATAAAGTGTGTCACTGTTTCCATTGTTTCCCCATCTATTTGCCATGAAGGGATGGGGCCAGATGCCATGATTCTAGAAAGGATAAACACCAACATAGCATAGGTAAGGCAATGCCTTGTGAGTCCACTTTAACTCTGTTAACCAAGTCTTTAACTTGGTGTTTCATTTTTCAATGAGTCAATGAGCGTGGACATGTTGCAAACACTTTGTGGCTTATCACTTTATCACATAATATGTTTACAGAAATGAAATGAATTTTGGTAACATGAAGCAATGAACAACACCAGAACACATCTCTGAAATCTTTCTGAATACCAGCTTTCAAAACAAAAACTTGGAAATGGGATTCTATTTTGATGATAAACACTTGCAATAAACTTAGCACATTTTCACTAACCACTCTCTCAGCTCCACAGAACAGCAAAGTGCTATTTGGTTAGGTTTGGGGGTATTTATTGTTGTGTAACATGTGCTGTGTTTCTCAGAAAGAGCTTAACTCAGGGAATCCACACTTGTCAAGCAACTGCAGACCACCACAGGTGTTTTACTGATACTTTGGTTTGGACTTTATGTGACTGGTCTGAGTGCAGCAGCTTCCATCTGTCATTAGCCTTGGAAAACAGAGCATGAGATCCTGCCATGGGTGGTATGAAAAAATACAGCATGAGGAGCTGGTAGAACAATGCTGGGCACAGAGTGGGTGATAGACAAATACTCATGAAATTAATAAATATTTCTCCATCTTCTCTCTAACTTTAGGAAGAAATATTAATGAAGGAAAAAATAAACTCTAAATGTATTTTAGAAATAATCTAGGGGACATTGTATATATGCATATTCTAAGTGCATCTTTGTCTTTTCCAAAGATATTTGGCAAACAAGGTAAAAGAAATATTTCTATCTAAATAGTGTTCCTATCTGTGAACATTAGTTGGACACAAAAAATGATGGCTGTACTATTACAACAGCCAATTTGTGGAAGCAAATTAAGTGTCCATCAAGAGAGGGATGCGCAAAGATGTGATATATGTGTACAATGGAATATTACTCGGCCATAAAAAAGAATGGAATAATGTCATTTACAGCAACATGGATAGACCTGGAAAAAGAAAGCTGAGCGCCAAAGAATTCAAGCTTTTGAACTGTGGTGTTGGAGTAGAGTCTTGAGAGTCCCTTGGACTGCAAAGAGATCCAGCCAGTCAATCCTAAAGGAAATCAGTTCTAAATATTATTGGAAGGAGTGATGCTGAAGCTGAGGCTCCAATACTTTCGCCACCTGATGCAAAGAACTGACTCACTGGAAAAACTCTGATGCTGGGAAAGATTGAAGGCAGGAGGATAAGGGGAAGACAGAGGATGAGATGGTTGGATGGCATCACCTACTCAATGCACATGAGTATGAGTAAACTCCAGGAGTTGGTGATGGACAGGGAGGCCTGGCGTGCTGTGGCTCATAGGGTCACAAAGAGTCAGACGCTACTGAGAGCCCAAACTGAACTGGATGGACCTGGAGATAATCATACTAAGTGAAGCAAATAAGACAGAGAAAGACAAATATTATATAATATCATTTATATGTGGAATCTAAAATATGATACAAATGAATGTATTCACAAAGTAGTCCCATGGACATCAAAAAAAAAAATTACAGTTATCAAAGGAGAAAGGCGGCAGGGAGGAATAAATTAAGAATTTGGGATTAGCAGATGCAAACTATTATATATAAAATAGATAAGCAGGAAGGTCCTACTGTATAGCACAGGGAACCATATCCAATGATTTTGTTGTTCAGTCGCCCAGTCATGTCCTATTCTTTGTGACTCCACAGACTGCAGCACACCAGGCCTCCCTGTCCCTCGCCATTTCCCGAAATTTGCCCAAGTTCATATCCATTGTAATGGTTACTATATTCAATATCTAGTAACCATAATGGAAAATAATATGAGAAAGAATATATATATCTTAATATATATGTGTAACTGAATCGCTTTGCTGTATACCAGAAACCAACACAGCATTGTAATTCAACTATACTTCAATTAAAAAATTTTTTAAAGAAAAGAAAATGATAGCTGTAATTGTGTGGATTACAAGGAATGTGTAGGCCAAACGTTCTCAGTCTTAGCTGCACATTAGCATAACCTCAGATGCTTTTATAAAAAATTCCCAGGCCACATCCCACACCCATTAAGTCAAAATTTGTGTCACTAGAATCAAGTGTCAGTATGTTTAAAATGGGATCTCATTGGGTACTTAATGTTGAGAATGACTGGCGTAAACTCTGATTCTTCTCTTTGCATATATTAACTTGTTCTAGATGAAGAATTGCTAAAATCCCAGACTCCATTTCTGAGACATGGCAGTATTGTCCCGTCTTGGCTGAAAACCATTCATCTCCTTCTGCACGGTGTTCCCAACTGGTGGTCACAAAAATAATTCCCTAAAAAGGGTGGGGGCAGTAAGGGAAGTTGAGTGATCCATGTTTCATCTTCCCATGAGATTCCTCTTATGACACACTATTTGACATAAGTTTATAAAAATTAATGTTTAAAAGAAACCCACAGGGACTTTCAGGAAACCTCAGTTTGGGGCTGGGCAGGGTCAGAGTTGGGAGCCACTGGCCTAGTGGTTCTGGATCTACTGATGCCTGAGGTCACCATGAGAGGGTCACCTTGCAGCTTTAAACAACAGGAGGAAGATGAGTTGAATCCACTGTGCTCAACTCCCCTGAGCCCTCACAGGTCCAAGGGATGGGATAAAACTGGGAAAAGCTCAAGGTGTCCACATCCTATCCAGTGGAAGGTGCTCTGTGCTGCTTTTGTGGTCACAAGAAACAGAGGCGCACAGGCTGTCTCAAGTCATGAAGACTCACTAGAACGGAACAATAAGAGAAATGTGAATGGTCCCACTCAACAACAGCTGTTCTCTGAACCTCTGTCACTAGAGTGACATGGTTACCCCTCCTGTGTCAGCTTCTGCCCTAGCCCTCTTCCCCTCATCGCTGCATCTTTTCTGTACCTCACTATGTCTGTTTATTCCAGAGCAGTTTCCTATGTCTTCCTCAGAACCGGGCTGCTTTTCATCTCTAGCCCCAAAGCCCTGGCAAATCAGAATCTCTCATGCAGCAGCCAGGTGTGCGTGCCGTTTCAAACTCCCCAGAGGATTCCAGCGTGCAGCCAAGGTGGAGAATCATGGCACCAAAGAAAAGAGGATAAAGTTAAGGCAAAATAGTTTTTGGTTTTTTGTTTGTTTTTTTTTTAATTACAGCTTGAGCCCAAAATAAAGAAAACGTGAAGATTTCTCAAAACGCCTGAAAGTGAAAGTGAAGTCGTGTTCGACTCTTTGCGATCCCATGGACTACTGTCTACTAGGCTTCTCTGTCCATGGGATTTTCCAGGCAAGAGTACTGGAGTAGGTTGCCATTTCCTTCTCCAAAATGCCTGAGACTCTCAAAATGCTTTTCTCAAAAATGCCTTGCATTTTTGTTTTAATTCGGTGTCTCACTTCTCTTCCTATGGAGTAGAAATTTATTCACATGTATGTTAGTATTTTAACTGTGCTGCATCTAAAGGGAAGCAAAAGCAAGTGTGGTCTAAAGAGTAATCACTTCCTGGAGAAACTGCGTTAGACAAGATTGATGCTCTCTAATGAGCCAAGCCTGCCATCTAGTGGTGACTTCCGCTGAATTGCAGATAAAAGGTTTCTCAACTTTTAACAAATCTCTTGGAAAAGGGACTGGTCTATTTCAGCAACTCATCTGCCTAAAACAAACGCACCTATTGGGAAAAAAAAGTAGCTTGGCCATTTTCAAGATGTGTGTGCAAATATCTCCAAGATAAATTATTGATATTGAACTGACTCAACTTCTTGATTCTGTGGAGTAAGAGGCTTTTTAAGAGAATTGAGAGATTCTGTGACTGATAGGATAGATACTCCGGTGGCTCAGATCGTAAAGAACCCTCCTGCAATGCAGGAAACCCAGCTTTGATCCCTAGGCCAGGAAGATTCCCTGGAGAAAGGAATGACTACCTGCTCTAATATTCTTGCTTGGAGAATTCCACAAACAGAGGAGCCTGGTGGGCTACAGTCCATGGGGTTGCCAAGAATCAGACGCAACTGAGCAACCAACACCAACAGAACAAATGAAATGGGTGATATACATCCAAAGTGAAATGACGAGCAATAAGACCTTAGCTTAGAGTGTGGATTAAACGGTGGACCCTGGAAAGACATGCTTACATTGTAACACCCAGAACTTGTGGATGTGATCTTATTTTGAAAAAAGGTCTCTGTAGATATAATTAAGTCAGGATCCTCAGATGAGATCTGAACTATTCAGGTGGGCCCAAAATACAATGATCTTATAAGATGCATACAGAAAAGAGAGGATACAAGAAGAAGGAGGCCACAAGTCATGTGATGACAGAGGCAGAGACCAGAGGCAACACAGCAACAACCCTAGGAACACTTGAAGCCACCAGAAGCTGGAAGAGACAAGGCAGGATTCTCCACCAGAGCCTTTTTTTTTTTTTTTTTTGGTTGGATTTGTCTTGGTATGATTTGGTTTGTTTTTTTTTTTGCCACACTGTACAGCATGCAGGATCTTAGTTCTCTGACCAGGGATCGAACCTGTGCCCCTTGAAGTAAAAGCATGGAGCCTCTGGACTGCCAGCGATGTCCCCACTAGAGCCTTTAGAGGGAGTATGGCTGACACCGTGACTTCAGACTTCTAGCCTCCAGAACTGTGTGAGAAAAAAATTTTCTGCTGTTTTAAGACACCCAATTTGCAGTCATTTGTTCCAGCAACTGGAAACTAACGCAGCTGCTTTTCTTCCCACTTCAGTATACTTCTTCAGGAAACAAAACTAGCACATCTGCAGATGGCCTAAGTACCTAAAGCTCTTTTTGTTTTTTGTTTGCTTGTTGTTTAAAAAGGGAGAGTGTGAGTATGACCTGGAGATGCCACTCCAAGTAAAGTACTTACTTTTTGTTGTTGTTGTTTAACTGCTAAGTCATGTCCGACTCCTTGTGACTCCATGGACCATAACTTGCCAAGCTCCTCTGTCCAAGGGATTCTCCTGGCAAGAACACTGGAGTGGGTTGCCATTTCCTCCTACAGGGGGTCTTCTTGACCCAGGGATCAAACCCATGTCTTCTGCATTGACAGGTGGATTCTTTACCACTGAGCCACCTGAAATTGCTGGTCAGGGAACTAAATCTCATTTACCTTCTGGTCAACAACAAATAGAATTAGGAGGGTCTTAATCATATGCCTCAATAGAAGTCAAAAGGCAGCAGAAGGTAGAAAAAGTAAAGCAGAGAATAACCTTTTTGTGAACGTTTGCCCAATTGGATTAGGGAGCACTCACCCAAACCTGAGACTGGCTGCCAGAAAGGGCATTCTAAAGCTTTTTTCTTTTTTTAAACAATACATGTAATGCTATCCAATCAATAACAGAAATACTTCACGGCTTAGCTATTATTTCCAAAAGTGTTTTGGATATCAAAATTTCCATTTCAGAAGCTTTCCGCTAAAAATACCGAAGCTGAAAGATTCGTCAACTAAAATTCTCTTTTCTAAGATAGAAAGTGAAGCAACAAGACTTTTGCCTAAATATGGAGATGTGTAATCAGAATAACTCACGTGTCAGATCCAGTTGGGACAATGTTGTAAATTCAACAAGAATGTTCATGAGCTGCCCATCCTGTGAGGTATTTGGAAGATAAGTGAACACAGAAAACAACGTCAACACAATTGGATGGGGACATTAATAAAACTGTCATTTAGATCAGTGGATAATCTTGTAACTGGATATTTGAGAATCTGGGGGAAGGAAATGGACAAATAATCAAAGGCAACAAATTCCCCTCAGGAAATGTGGTATCCACACATTGTATTCCAGGTTTGGTTTTACTGAATAATGCATGAAGATGTCTGTTTTAAATTATGCACTGACTACAGAGTTGACAAGTAACCATTGAAGAACTGTAGGATTAGCCACTAAGCGCCTCTGTTTGATGCCTGACTCCATGAAGGCTGCTTTTACTCTTGAGCAATGAGAGATGCTATGTAACATAAGACTCAAGTAAGAAGTGCAGGGTCTGTGATCTGCTCACAGGACGGATCTGTTAAATGTGCTGATAGAATTCTGGAGCCCAAGAGTCTACGATAGCTGCCGCAGAGCACCACACCTGGTTCTGGAGTACTTTGATGTGCTACAGTTCTGCCATTTTTCTTAATAAGTATACTCAAGCCTAACACTACATAAGATATTGAGTCATCCTATAGGATCCTTTGAGCATTTTGGCAAAGAATAAACACTGCCCCTAGCAGACAAGAGTCTTTGTTGAATTCATTCCATTATTCTTCAACTATCTTGTTTTTAAAAATTTTAAACACACTAAGATAGACTGAAGAGAGCAGAGGGTTGTTGAGATGATAACGATGGCACTCATTTATAAATCCATAATAATTATTAATATAATCGATGAGAAATCTAAAACCCAGAGCGGCTGAGGAACATCCCTGCCACATGTCATATAACAAGCAATAGTAAGGTCTTTCTCTCCCAGAGCCTGATTGATGGTGAAACACTGCCTAATACAAACCTCAAACAAAAGTTTTTCTTGTCAACTGACCTTTGGCCTTAAGCCAGTTCCAAGTGAGTCCTCTAGATGTTTGTAAATGACAGGGAACATGTCTCTTCATTGTTACATCTGCAACAACTAACACAGGGATCATCACCAGATAAGGCACTCAATAAGCGTCCAGTGGTCACGTATGGACATGTGAGCTGGACTATACACAAGGCTGAGCGTCGAAGAGCTGATGCTTTTGAACTGTGGTGTTGGAGAAGACTCTTGAGAGTCCTTTGGACTGCAAGGAGACCCAACCAGTCAATCCTAAAGGAAATCAGTCCTGAATATTCATTGGAAGGACTGATGTTGAAGCTGAAGCTCCAATACATTGGCCACCTAAGACCCTGATGCTGGGAAAGATTGAAGGTGGGAAGAGAAGGGGACGACAGAGGATGAGATGGTTGGATGGCATCACTGAATCGATGGGTGTGAGTTTGAGTAAACTCCGGGAGCTGGTGATGGACAGGGAAGCCTGGTGTCCTGCGGTCCATGGGGTTGCAAAGAGTTGGACACAACTGAGTGACTAAACGGAACTGAACTGACTTGTTCACTGAATAAACAGGCAAAAGGTACAAAAGAAAGAGAAGGATTTGGGGGGAAACAATATAGAACATTTCAGGTGTATTTGCCATTTTCTTATGGAACTAAAAGTCATTTATAAATATCCTTTGATTCGTAAAATATATTAAAAATAGCCCAATGTTCAGTAAATACAAATTGAATTTTGAACTTACAGGCTGGTCAAGAAGGAATTTGATTCAAGATTTTTTAATGTTCAGGTATGAGGCCAAAATAAATTGCCTTCAAGTGATGCTGAAAGTTTGATTGAAATGTGATTTTTAAAAATGTAACAAACTTGAGTTAGGAAGTAATCAGTGGTTTGTTTAAAGGTTTGTCAGTGGCTCCCTTTATGTGAAAGCTAATATTAACAGCTCTTCCACAAACTGTTGACAAAGTTTTGGGGGGTTTTAACCATTTTTTCTTTTATTAAAATTTAATTAATTTACAATATTGTGTTAGTTTCAGGGGTACAGCAAAGGGATTCAGCTATACACACACACACACACACACACACACACACACACACAAATACATCACAAATATTTTTCAAATTCTTTTCCATTATGGGTTGTTAGACAAAGTTTGGGCTTCCCTAGTAGCTCAGCTGGTGAATAATCTGCCTGCAAGGAATCAAATCTGCCTGGTTTGATTTCTGGGCCAGGAATAACCCCCTGGGGAAGGAGTAGGCTACCCACTCCAGAATTCTTGGGCTTCCCTGGTGGCTCAGATGGTAAAGAATCCATCTGCAATGAGGAAGACCTGGGTTCGATCCCTGGGTTGGGAAGATCCCCTGGAGAAGCACATGGCAAGCCATGCCAGTATTCTTGCCTGGAGAATCCCCATGGAAAGAGGAGCCTGGTGGGCTACAGTCCATGGGTCGCAGAGAGTCAGACATGACTGAGTGAGTAAACACAGCACAGCAGACAAAGCTTTGTTTTAAATGATTTAAGTTTATTCCTCAGTTCAGTTCAGTTGTTCAGTCTTGTCCAACTCTTTGCAACCCCTTGGACTGCAACACACCAGGCTTCCCTGTCCATTACCAACTCCCAGAGCTTACTCAAACTCACGCCCATCAAGTCGGTGATGCCATCTAACCATCTCATCCTCTGTCATCCCCTACCCTCCTGCCTTCAGTCTTTCCCAGCATCAGGGTCTTTTCCAATGAGTCAGTTCTTCATATCAAGTGGCCAAAGTATTGGAGTTTCACCTTCAGCATTCATCCTTCCAATGCATATTCAGAACTAATTTCCTTTAGGACTTGCCAGGGTCCAGCCCCGGTGGATCCAGGGAATTCGAAGCGTGGACGGCGTTGGTGAGGAAAGACTTATTTATTTATTAATATAGAGATATAAAATTAGATTAAGAAGAAATAGTGTAGTAAGAAAATTAAGTGGAGAAAGAAGGCTGAATAACTTGGCTTACGGGAAAAACCAATAAAATCTCAGGACAAGAGATTTGCACCATCTACATTGGGCCTCCGACGTCCGTTTGAATATCAGAAAGTGCCCTGCCTTGGGCTCCCTCTCTTACGGATCTTAGAAGCCAGGACAAGTAAGTATACATGGTGAGCCGCCCCGGTCCAGATGGGAATTCAGCCTGNGGTGTTCTTGCCAGGATAATCCCAGGGACGGGGGAGCCTGGTGGGCTGCTGCCTATGGGGTCGCACAGAATCGGACACGACTGAAGTGACTTAGCAGCAGCAGCAGCATATATGCCTACTTATTTTTTTTTCTTACTCCAGTTTCTATTGGGGTTAAAAGCAGTTTGAATCTGAATAAGTCATACAATGATCAGATTTACCAGCTAATTAGTAATAAGTTCAAGTTTCCATTTTCATTTGTCCTTGCAGACGGGGCCTGGGAGCATCAGGGTGTTTTCTGGTAACAAATGGTAATCTGGCCAACCAATGATCTTTGCATTAGCATTCTAGTGAGAGAGGCCGGCATGCAACAGAGCTGCGTCAGAGCCAATTTATGAAACTAGATCCAAAGGCTCATTAAAACGGTCACAATTCAGTGACTGCCCAGTAAAATTAGACTACAGTTTCATTCCCATAACACAGAATATTTTAACATGCTATTAAGGATATATATCAAGTATGAAAACTAGCTTTGATTCTGTGAAGGGAAAAACAACAAGTTTAGAAAGCCCTTTACTTCTGTGCGGAATTGGTTCCACTCTCAGATTTAGGCTTAAAATGCTTCAAATGGTCCTATTTTAGAACATACGTTTGCCTCTGTAAATCTGGTGCATTTTTCTCTCAGAGTAAAAGCACTTTGGTAAAGAATCTGCCTGCGATGCAGGAGACCCGGGCTTGATTCCTGGGTCTGGAAGATCCCCTGGAGAAGGGATAGGCTACCCACTCCAGTGTTCGTGCCTGGAGAATCCCATGAACAGAGGAGCCTGGTGGGCTGCAGTCCATGGGGCGCAAGCATCGGACACAACTTGGCGACTCAACCAAAAGCACTCTGGGCAGCTCCATCAGATCGCAGGGTTGTGAGTCTGCCTGGCCGAGACGCGTCCAGCAGCTCAGCTGAAAGACGGGTTTGTTCCCGTTGCTGCCAGCCAAATCTCCCTACAGCACTCTTTTATCATGCATCTTCCTCATTGATGCCACAACTCCTGGGGGTTCAGAATGTATTATTTTACAGGTCTTTCCANCTGAAACATCCCTTTCAAATGCAGAAGACTAAAGCCCTGATTTGATTTTTTCCAGAGAATATCAGAAGAGTGGAAAAGCAGAGTACAAGGTGGGCAGATTCTTATTTTTGACAGTGGGGGGGCAGGGGTGGATGCTCAGGAAATTCCAGGGGGAACCCCTCAAATCTGATCATGTCCTTGCATATTTTCAGGCTTCCTTCCTCATGACCTTGTCATGGGCGGGATTCCTCACACTGGCCCCCGACAAGGAATGACTGGTTTGATCGCCTTGCAGTCCAAAGGACTCTCAAGAGTCTTCTCCAACACTACCATTCAAAAGCATCAATTCTTCAGTGCTCAGCTTTCTTTATAGTCCAACTCCACATCCATAATGAGTACTGGAAAAACCATAGTTTTGAGTTGACAGACCTTTGTTGACAAAGTAATGTCTCTGCTTTTTAGTGTGCTGTCTAGGTTGGTCTTCCTACTTTTGCATTCCTGTCCCCTATAATGAAAAGGACATCTTTTTTGGATGTTAGTTCTAGAAGGTCTTGTACGTCTTCATGCTGCTGCTACTGCTAATCAGTCCTGTCCGACTCTGTGCGACCCCATACAAAGCAGCCCACCATGCTCCTCTGTCCCTGGGATTCTCCAGACAAGAACACTGGAGTGGTTTGCCATTTCCTTCTCCAATGCATGAAAGTGAAAAGTGAAAGTCAAGTCACTCAGTCGTGTCTGACTCTTAGCTACCCCATGGACTGCAGCCTACCAAACCCCTCCATCCACGTGATTTTCCAGGCAAGAGTACTAGAGTGGGTCACCAGTTCAACTTCAGCTTCTTCAGTATTACTGGTTGGGGCATAGACTTGGATTACTGTGATACTGAATAGTCTGCCTTGGAAATGAACAAAGGTCATTCGGTCATTTTTAAGATTGCATCCAAGTACTGCATTTCAGACTCTTTTGTTGACTATGGTGGCTACTCCATTTCTTCTAAGGGATTCTTGCCCACAGTAGTAGATATAGTGATCATCTGAGTTACATTCACCCATTCCAGTCCATTTTAGTTCACTGATTGCTAGAATGTCAATGTTCACTCTTACCATCTCCTGTTTGACCAATTCCAATTTGCCTTGATTCATGGACCTAACATTCCAGGTTCCTATGCAATACTGCTCTTTACAGCATCAGACTTGACTTCCACCACCAGTCACATCCACAACGGGGCACTATTTTTGCTTTGGCTCCATCTCTTCATTTTTTCTGGAGTTATTTCTCCACTCTTCTCCAGTAGAATATTGGGCACATACCGACCTGGGGAGTTCTTCTTCCAGTGTCCTATCTTTTTGTCTTTTCATACTGTTCGTGGGGTTTTCAAGGCAGAAATACTGAAGTGGTTTGCCATTCCCTTCTCCAATGGATCACGCTTTGTCAGAACTCTCCACTATGACCTGTCCACCTTGGGTGGCCCTACACAGCATGGCTCATAGTTTCATTGTGTTAAACAAGGCTGTGGCCCATGTGATCAGTTTGATTAGTTTTCTGTGATTGTGGTTTTCTTTCTGTCTGCCCTCTGATGGAAAAGGATAAGAGGCTTATGGAAGCTTCTTGTTCTGATGAGCTGGGCCATGCTCAGTAACTCTTTAATCCAATTTTCTGTTGATGGGCAGGGCTGTGTTTCCTCCTTGTTGTTTGACCTGAGACCAAACTATGGTGGAGGTAATGAAGATAATGGCAACCTCCTTCAAACGGTCCCATCCAGGCAAAGCTGCACACAGTTCCCCGACCCTGCAGCAAGCCACCAATGACCCACGCCTCCACCGGAGACTCCTAGACACTCACAGGCAAGTCTAGGGCAGTCTCTTGTGGGGTCATTGCTCCTTTCTCCCGGGTCCTGGTGTGCACAAGAATTAACGCTTTTGAACTGCAGTGNTCCCCGACCCTGCAGCAAGCCACCAATGACCCACGCCTCCACCGGAGACTCCTAGACACTCACAGGCAAGTCTAGGGCAGTCTCTTGTGGGGTCATTGCTCCTTTCTCCCGGGTCCTGGTGTGCACAAGAATTAACGCTTTTGAACTGCAGTGTTGGAAAAGACTCTTGAGAGTCCCTTGGACTGTAAAGAGATCCAACCAGTCAATCCTAACATTCAAGAGTCCTGAATATTCATTGGAAGGATGGATGCTGAAGCTGAAGCTCCAATACTTTGGCCAACTGATGCGAAGAATTTACTCATTTGAAAAGACCCTGATCCTGGGAAAGATTGAAGGAGGGAGAAGGGGGTGTCAGAGGATGAGATGGTTGGATGACAATGGACATGAGTTTGAGTAAGCTCCAGGAGTTGGTGACAGAGAAGCCTGGCATGCTACTGTCTATGGGGTCACAAAGAGTCGGACATGACTTAGTGGCTGAACTGAACTGAACTAGGTTGGTCATAGTTTTTCTTCCAAGGAGCAAGTGTCCTTTAATTTCATGGCTGCAGTCACCATCTGCAGTGATTTTGGAGCTCCTGCCCCTCCCCCTCNCATTGAGTGCAGCACTTTCACAGCACCATCTTTTAGGATTTGAAACAGCTCCACTGGAATTCCATCACCTCCACTAGCTTTGTTCTTAGTGATGCTTCCTAAGGCCCACTTGACTTCACATTCCAGGATGTCTGACTCTAGGTGAGTGATCACACCATCATGGTTATCCAGGTCATGAAGTTGGGTGTTTTTTTTGTTTTTTGTTTTTTGTTTTTTTTTGGTATAATTCTTCTGTGTAATTTTGCCACCTCTTTATATCTTCTGCTTCTGTTAGGTCCATACCATTTCTGTCCTTTCTTGTGCCCATCTTTGCACGAAATATTCCCTTGGTATCTCTTTCTTGAAGAGATCTCTAGTCTTTCCCATTGTATTGTTTTACTCAATTTCTTTGCATTTATCATTGAGGGAGGCTTTCTTATCTCTCTTTGCTATTCTTTGGAAATCTGCATTCAAATGGGTTTATCTTTCCTTTTCTCTTTTGCTTTTGGCTCCTCTTCTTTTCACAGCTATTTTTAAGGCCTTCTCAGACATCCATTTCGCTTTTTTGCATTTCTTTTTCTTGGGGATGGTCATGATCCTTGTCTCCTGTACAATGTCATGAACCTCTGTCCGTAATTCATCAGACACTCTGTCTATCAGATCTAGTCCCTTAAATCTATTTCTCACTTCCACTGTATAATCATAAGGAATTTGATTTAGGTCATACCTGAATGGTCGAGTGGTTTTCCCTACTTTCTTTAATTTAAGCCTGAATCTGCCAATAAAGAGTTCATGAACTGAGCCACAGTCAGCTCCCGGTCTTGTTTTTGGTGACTGTATAGAGCTTCTCCATCTTTGGCTGCATAGAATATAATCAATCTGATTTCAGTGTTGACTATCTGGTGATGTCCATGTGTAGAATCTTCTCTTGTGTTGTTGGAAGAGGGTGTTTGCTATGACCAGTGCAAGATGGTAGAAGAGGCGAAATCACCTTTATGATCAAACCCCATACCTGCCAGAGATACTCAGAGGGCTCAAACAATACCTTGTGTGCACGAGGAGACCCCACAGAGACTGAACCAGACCTGCCTTTGAGTGTTTGAGTGTCTCCTGTGGAGGTACAGTCAGCAGTGGCCTGCTTCAAGGGCAGGGGCTCTGGGTGCAGCAGACCTGGGTTTGGCATAAGCCCTCTTGGAGGAGATTGCTATTAACCCTAGAGCCAGCAGAACATACACAGAACTGGGGAAACAGCCTCTTGGGGGGCACAGACAAAACCTTGTGTGCAACAGGACCCAGGAGAAAGGAGCAAGGCCCCCACAAGACACTGACCCAGACTTGCCCATGAGAGTCCAGGAGTCTTCAGCGGAGGTGTGGGTCATTGGTGGCCTGCTGCAGGGTCGGGGACACTGAGTGCAGCTGTGCCTGGATGGGACCTTTTGAAGGAGGTTGCCATTATCTTCATTATCTTCACCATAGTTTGGTCTCAAGTCAAACAGCCCTGCCCATCAACAGAAAATTGGATTAAAGAGTTACTGAGCATGGCCCAGCTCATCAGAACAAGAAGCTTCCATACGCCTCTTATCTTTTTCCATCAGAGGGAAGACAGAAAGAAAACCACAATCACAGAAAACTAATCAAACTGATCACATGGGCCACAGTGTGACAGTGAAGTCACTTAGTCGTGTCCGACTCTTTGTGACCCCGTGGACTGTATAGCCCACCAGGCTCCTCTGTCCATGGGATTCTCCAGGCAAGAATACTGGAGTGGGTTGCCATTTCCTTCTCCAGGGGATCTTCCTGACCCCGGGATCAAACCCATATCTCCTGCATTGCAGGCAGACGCTTTAACCTCTGAGCCACTAGGGAAGCCCTGTTTAACTCAATGAAACTATGAGCCATGCTGTGTAGGGCCACCCAAGGTGTACAGGTCATGGTGGAGAGTTCTGACACAGCTTGATCCACTGGAAAAGGCAATGGCAAACCACTTCAATATTTCTGCCTTGTAAAACCCTATGAATAGTATGAAAAGACAAAAAGATAGGACACTGAAAGATGAACTCCTTAGGTCGGTATGTGCCCAATATACTACAGGAGAAGAGTGGAGAAATAACTTCAGAAAGAATGAAGAGATGGAGCCAAAGCAAAAACAATACCCAGTTGTGGATGTGACTGGTGATGGAAGCAAAGTCTGATGCTGTAGAGAGCAAGATTGTGTAGGAACCTGGAATGTTAGGCCCATGTATCAAGGCAGATTGGAAGTGGCCAAACAGGAGATGGCAAGAGTGAACATTGACATTCTAGCAATCAGTGAACTAAAATGGACTGGAATGGGTGAATGTAACTCAGATGATCACTATATCTACTACTGTGGGCAAGAATCCCTTAGAATAAATGGAGTAGCCACCATAGTCAACAGAATCTGAAATGCAGTACTTGGATGCAATCTCAAAAATGACCGAATGACCTTTGTTCATTTCCAAGACAAACCATTCAGTATCACAGTAATCCAAGTCTATGCCCCAACCAGTAATACTGAAGAAGCTGAAGCTGAATGGTTCTATGAAGACCTACAAGATCTTATAGAACTAAAACCAAAAAAAGATGTCTTTTTCATTATAGGGGACTGGAATGCAAAAGTATGAAGTCAAGAAACACCTGGAGTAACAGATAAATTTGTTAAAATGTACAAAATGAAGTACAAAATGAAGCAGAGCAAAGGCTAATAGAGTTTTTCCAAGAGAATGCACTGGTCATAGCAAACACTCTCTTCCAACAACACAAGAGAATACTCTACACCTGGACATCACCAGATGGTCAACACTGAAATCAGATTGATTACATTCTTTGCAGCCAAAGATGGAGGAGCTCTATACAGTCACCAAAAACAAGACCAGGAGCTGACTGTGGCTCAGATCACGAATTCCTTACTGCCAAGTTCAGTCTTAAATTGAAGAAAGTAGGGAAAACCACTCAACCATTCAGGTACGACCTAAATCAAATCCCTTATGATTACACAGTGGAAGTGACAAATAGATTCAAGGGATTAGAGCTGACAGAGTGCTTGAAGAACAATGGATGGAGGTTCATAACATTGTGCAGGAGGCAGTGGAAAAGACCATCCCCAAGAAAAAGAAATGCAAATAGGAAAAATGGTTGTCTGAGGAGGCCTAACAAACGGCTGAGAAAAGAAGAGAAGCTAAAGGCAAAGGAGAAAAGGAAAGATATACCCATCTGAATGCAGAGTTCCAAAGAATACCGAGGAGAGATTTAAAAAGCCTTCCTCATGGTCACTGCAAAGAAATAGAGAGAAAAAATAGAATGGGAAAGACCAGCGATCTCTTCAAGAAAATTATAGATACCAAGGGAACATTTCATGCAAAGATGGGCTTGATAAAGGACAGAAATGGTATGAACCTTAACAGAAGTTTATCCCTAGCATCACTATGTTATTTATTTCTATTTTTTGGTTTACCATGAGTTTTGTGGGTGGCCCATAAGTACTCCATAGGCCATTAGTTGGTCCTTCTGAAATTTCTAGGATGATAAATGGTGTCTTTTTCCCAGCAGAACTGAGGATTTGTAAACTGCTTTCAAAGTCAAGATAGTCTTGTTTCATGCACTCCTTGCAAAAATCATCAACAATAATCTGTTGATGCACTAACTTTCCACCAAGGCCAAGGCCATCCCATTGTTGCATGCACAAGGTGCCACTGTCCTGAAGGGACACGGGAAAGACAGGAGGTGAGCGATGGTGTTAGGCAAGGGAGTCAGGAAAGAAGCTTTCATGATAAGTTTTAAAAAGAAAAAGAGGGGGACTTCCCTGCAGATCCAGTGGTTAAGAACCTGCCTTGCAGGTTCAATTCCTGGTCAGGGAACTAAGATCCCATGTGCTGCAGGACAACTAAGCCCGTGCTCCACAGCTAGAGAATCCCTTGCTGTCATTCCCTAACTTGTGTCTGACTCTTTTTGACTCCATGGACTGCAGCATGCCAACACGCCTTCAATATCTCCCAGAGTTTGCTCGGATTCAAGTCTATTGAGTTGGTGATGCTATCTACACTTCTCATCCCCTTTATGGATCATGACCTTGTCTTGGCAAAGGGGCTTGTGTAAATCATTGAAGCTAAGAACCATGTCATGCAAGGCCACTGAAAATGGGCAGGTCATAGTGAAGAGTTCTGACAAAACATGGTCCACTGGAGGAGGGAGTGGCCCAGTATTCTTGCCCTGAGAACCCCATGAACTGTATAAGGCAAAAAAAGAGAATCCCTGAACCAAAAAAAAAAAATCCGCATGATGAAACAAGATCCTGAGTGCCACAAGTATTAGTAAGACCCAACACAGCCAAAAATAAAAACAAAAAAATAAAAATAAAACACAATCTCAATGCTTCTTGACTCTTTCTGAATGAAATCCCAGAAGAATCCTATTAATAATATTAACAGAATACTTAGTCCTACTTTTTTCACTTGGTAGTCCTGTTACCGTGAGCAATTTGATTGACCCCTCTGGGACTCGGTTTCTTCATCCTTAAAAATGGGCATAATGAAAGTATTCACCTCCTAGAGTTGCTGTGAGAATAAAGTGAGATACTATATGCTCAGTTACTTTATAAATAGACACGATGCTAATAACTAGATAGATGTAACCATCCTTATTCATTGATTTTTATTACTCCATCAGCAATAAACTTTGGAAATTTGAAGTGTAAACGGAAGCTGAAATAAGGGGTCTGTCCTCATTTTTCCTTTTGATCACCGTGCCTTGCTTTGGGGGTGGAAAGGAAAACAAAGGCAGCAGCAATGCTCCCATGCTAAGTCACCTCAGTTGTGTCGGACTCTTTGCCACCCAATGGACTGTAGCCCACCAGGCTCCTCTGTCCATGGGATTCTCCAGGCAAGAATACTGGAGTGGGTTGCCATCTTCTGCTCCAGAGGATCTTCCCAACCAAAGGATAAAACCCTGTCTCTTTTGTCTCTTTGATTGACGTCGGCAGGCAGGTTCTTTACCACCAGCGCCACCTGGACAGTAGCGGAGCAACAGTCAAGAGCCTAGGAGCATCAGTCGTGGTGGTTATAGCAGGGATCATGCCCAGAGTAGCGGGAGCTGTAGTCATAGTAAGAACTGTGAGTGGCTTTTTGCCAGGGACTGTGCTAAGGACAAAAATCTCCATTATCTCTCTCATTGCCCCTACTCAAAGCTAGAGGCGCAGCTGGCCCTGGATCTATCATATCTTTTCCAGCAAAAAAGCTACCTTGTCTCTCACTCAGTGAGTTGAGATGCCTGTGCTTTTCCTGAGAACATTTTTTAAGATGCTTTTCCTAACTGCTGGACCCCTGACTTGAGTGTTGTCCTAAAGATGGCAAACAAACACTGAACTGGTGCTTTGCAGACTACATTATGCACGGCACTCAGGGTTCCAAATTTCATGGCACCTCCTGAGAAATGGAAGAGCAGGAGGCATGGTCAAGAACCTGGATTCCAAGACCCAGATCCCTTGATTCAGAGTAATTCTGCTTTGATCTGATTTCTACATTCACCTCCCTCACCACTGACCTCATTCATAAAACTTAGACAAAAGGTTCACAGTTTTCAGAAAAATTGTGAAAACCATGACACTAAATTTGGTCTCCTTATGTAAAAGAAAGAAAGTGAAAGAAGTGAAGTCGCTCAGTGGTGTCCGACTCTTTGCAACCCCGTGGACTGTAGCCTACCAGGCTCCTCCATCCAAGGAATTTTCCAGGCAAGAGTACTGGAGTGGGTTGCCATTTCCTTCTCCAGGGGATCTTCCTGACCCAGGGATCGAACCCGGGTCTCCTGCATTGCAGGCAGACCCACATTGAGTCACTTGCAGGATTTTGATAATCAATGCAGTGCTGAATTCTTAAAAATTTGAAAAGCAGTATGAGGTTTCCAAAGATGTTTGTAATATAAGTAGAAAGCATCACTATTAAAATTTATCTTCTCATTTCTAGGTCAGTAACTTTATTTTTACAGCTTGATTTTAATCAGGTATAAAGTTGAGCCTGAAATAGTCTTTTCAAATATTCTATTTTGAGTCTCCTTTTTTCGTGGTTCAGTAATGAGAAGACCCAACTTCAATCAAATAACCAGACACTCATTTTTCATTTTTCCAAGTTTTAGTATTTTCCAAGAATGCTTGAGTTTAGCAGGATACACTCAGGTTCACGCCATAGTTTTGTCCATACTGTTTAATGTATAGGATGCTGTGGTTATATACACTAGTATGATTTTCCAGGACAGGGCAGCCCTTCATAGTTATTTTTGTTGGTCTAGACCTAGAAGTGGTTGGGAAATCAAAACACTGTCACTGTCTATGAGTTATCTGCCTCTTGCTTTCAAGCAGGCCCGTTTGTTTTAAAGCAGTGGCACTTATATATACACCAAACTAACTCATCTGAAGTTTCCGTACACGTGAAATTCTCAAACCACTATCTTGGATTGCTCAGCATTGTGACAGACGAACCAATTCAATTACTAGAATGTCTCGTTGAAACAGTCATAGTGGGATGAATCGAGCCAGTAGCATTGACATACATACCCTACCATGTGTAGAATAGATAGCCAGTGAGGAGCTGCTGGACAGCACAGGGAGCTCGGCTCAGTGCTCTGTGATGACCTGGAGGGGTGGGGTAAGGGGACTGGGGGGAGACTCGAGAGGGAGGGCACATGTGTTTACTTATAGCTGATTCACACTGTTGTACAGCAGAAACCAACACATCGTAAATCAATTATCCTCCAACTAAAAATACATTTGTGCACTGTCACTTCAGTGGTGTCCAACTCTTTGCAACCCCAGGGACTGTAGCCCTCCAGGCTCCTCTGCCCGTGGGATTCCCCAGGCAAGAATACTGGCATGGGCTGCCTTGCTCTCCTCCAGGGGAGCTCCCCAACCCAGGGACTGAAGCCACGTCTCTTAAGTCTCCTGCAATGGCAGCGGGTTCTTTACCACTACTGCCACCTGGGAAGCCCAAAAATAAATTAAACAAAAAAAGCCATAATAGAATCGTTTTCTTTGAAGTTTGGTAGTGGCTGGGAGAAGACATGGAAGCTCTGGGTTGGGACCCAAACAGACCTCACTTTATGTGTCTCTTCATTTGGCTGTACCTTTCATAGGAAAACTGTAATCACATAATAAAACTGACAACAGTGTTCTGAGTACATGGGGTACCTTCTAAACATACATTAATCAACTACACAGATGGGGCATGGTACTAGTAGAAAATATTAGGTTTCTTTAAAGAAATCTGATCACAGTTTTCACTTACTACCCTCAGTGTAGCAGAGGGTAGTCAGAAACTTCCAGAGAAAGCCAAATAAATAGGATATAGCTAGAGACAGATTTATTTTCGGGAATTGACTCATGCAATTATGGGAGCTGGAAAGTCTGAAATATATAAGGCAAGCCAGCAGCCTGGAAATTCAGGTAAGAGCTGACATTGTAGTCTTGAGTCCAAAATAGAGCAGGCTAGGCAGGCTGGAAACAGAATTTCTATGTTGCAATCTTGGGTTAGTTTCTTCTTCTCAGGAATTCCCTGGCGGTCCAGTGTTTAGGACTCCACGCTTTCACTGCAGGAGGCCTGGGTTCGATCCCTGGGGAATCCATGGTTGGAGAACTAAGATCCTGCATGCCACATGGTGTAGCCAAAATAAATCAAATAAATTCTTTCTTCTCCAGCAAACTTCTTTGTTCTTAAGCCTTCAACTGATTGAAGATCCATCCACATTATGGAGAGTAATTTCTTTAATCAAAGTCTATTGACTATATATGCTATCACATCTCAAAACTACTTTCATAGCAACGTCTAGACTGGTGTTTGACCAGACAACTGGGAACCATAGCTCAGGAAATTTGACACATAGGATAAACAGTCACGCTCATTTTTCTCTGTTCTACTTGCTACTGCTATGAGTCAGCTTCTAGTAGAAAACAAATTTTTACACAAAACTGCTCACACAGTACTTTTATGTCCCTAACTGAAGCTATGAGAACACTGACCAAAAAAACTTGTCCTTATTGGTATGGGCTTTTTTTTTTTTCCTTGCTAGATGTTGCTTTGGGTCACGGGACTGATCTTAATAATTGAAGTAGTAGGGTATGAGAACAAGGAGACAAACCGATGGAAGGGGCTAACAAGTCTCAAACTTCCATTAACCTCCAAAAATCTTTTAATTTTAGTCTGTGCTGAGGGCCTCCCCGGTGGCTCAGTGGTAAAGAACCTGCCTACCAATGCAGGAGGCGAGAGTTCGGTCTCTGGGTCAGGAAAATCCCCTAGAGAAGGAAACGGCAATCCACTCCAGTATCCTTGCCTGGGAAATCCCATGGCCAGAGGAGCCTAGTAGGCTACAGTCCATCAGGTGGTAAAGAGGCAGATCCAACTTAGCAACTGAGAAGATATGCACTCTCTGCTAAAGAGGTCATAGCGCTTGATTGACTGGTAGATGATAAATCAATAATCCTGTCCAAACATTTTATCACTCACAGCACTTGATAATCAAGAGTTAGAGAGATGATGAAAGAACGATTCCATTAATCTTGCTCAACTGTGACCACTTTTCTTTCTCCAGGCGTTCTTACCCACCCAGGGATCAAACCCGTGTCTCCTGCAACTCCTGCATTGGCAGGTGGATTCTTTAGCACTGAACCACCTGGAAAGCCCATTTCCTTCATCTTTACATACTTAATACTTAATAAGGGAAGGGGTGAAAAAATAACCAACATTCACTGAATGCCTGTTTGTCACATGCCCTAATCTATGTACTTTACATACTGTATATAATTCATATTTCTCAAAGTACTCTTTGTATTTAATGACAACCAGGGTTGGGGCCCAGGAATCTGTTTTTAGTTAAATTTATTCTTGATTCCAGTGCTGTAAAATGTTTGTCATTGTTCTCATCTTGCAAAAACAAGGACATTGAAGCACCAAGGAATTAAGCAATTTGGCAAGACACCCAACTGACACAAGGTAGAGCTATGTGTTCAGTCTCCAGGAATTTAGCTTNAATTTATTCTTGGTTCCAGTGCTGTAAAATGTTTGTCATTGTTCTCATCTTGCAAAAACAAGGACATTGAAGCACCAAGGAATTAAGCAATTTGGCAAGACACCCAACTGACACAAGGTAGAGCTATGTGTTCAGTCTCCAGGAATTTAGCTTCTATGCCAGTTTCATCACTAGGCGATGCCATGGGTCACTGAATCTCCATTTGCACTCTGTGCCTGCAATGGCAGTTTCATTGGCATGCCCATAGCAGTGCTAACTCCCCAATGNTCCAGGAATTTAGCTTCTATGCCAGTTTCATCACTAGGCGATGCCATGGGTCACTGAATGTCCATTTGCACTCTGTGCCTGCAATGGCAGTTTCATTGGCATGCCCATAGCAGTGCTAACTCCCCAATGCCCTTTTTCCTTTCCATCTCTTGTCTCTAGGACCCAGCATCACAGAGCCTCTTGAATTATAATATTCGTTATATGATAACTTGCTCAGTAGCTTGAGCAAAAAGAAATAAACGAATGAGTTCCACATCATATTTCCTAATTATGTCCGCCCATACTTCTATAAAGGAAAAGAAACAGCTGAGGAATTGCAACTAGCCATTTCTAATCAACAAAACTTCTCAGGAATCTGGAGGTTCCCATCAGCTGAGTTTCTCACATAAAGCCTGGTTTCAAGTCCCTGAATCTTTCTGCTGGTTAATGTTTCCATGGACATTTCTACATGACTTTACATTGTTTTATTTCAAAGTTCTGCATCTTTACCCTAAATAGCAGAGGTGTGACATTCTTTAAAAGCTGTGAAAAATAACATGAGACTGAAGCAAGCCAAACTTTTGACAGAAAGTTGAACTTGAGGTTATCCAAGAATTCAGCCAGTACATAGTGTTTCTGGCTACTCTCAATCTTCAGCAGTTTTGTAAGCTCTCTCTCTCTCTTTTTTTTTTTTTTTTGAGTATACACATCAGTATGTACTGTGGCATTGTGTTTGTTTTCCAAAAATCCAGAAACATGAGTCAGCTGTTTGACTATTATCTACAAATTTGGTCAAGTACTGTATTCATGGAATTTGAGAGTGTTTTCAAGGAATTGCATCTCTGTGCCTCCACGCTGATCAGTGTCTGATGTTCTGAAGTGTTCTGCACTTAGTTTCTAAGGGCAATGTTGTCAGGATAGATTATTATTCAGAACATATATAGCACAATGGTTTAATATATTTAATATTCTGGTTAATGTAAAAGGTCACATATCATCAGATATAATATGGTCGCAACTTAAGTATATCTTTTTAACTCTGCAGGATCGGTAGATATCCTTCTAGAAGCCTGTTATGAGTTGAATTGAGTATTCTCAAGAAAAACAGGTTGATGTCCTAACTCCCAGCAATTCAGAATAAATATGACTTTATTTAGAAATAGAGTCAGGGAATTCCCTGGTTGTCCAGTGGTTAGGGTTCTGCTCTCCCACTGCAGGAGGCATGGGTTTGATCACTGGTCATGGAACTCAGATCCTGCATGCCATGTGACATGGCCAAAAATATATGGTCACTGAAGAACTGAAGAACTAATTAGTTAAGATCACACCAGAGAATGGTGAAACTCTACTCCAATATGACTGGTGTCCTTACAAAAAGGAGAAACTGCACTTAGATGCAGACATACACAGAGATTATATGAAGAGGCACATGGAGAGAAGACAGCCATGTGAAAGTGGAAGCAAAAATTCCAATTACGCTGCCACCAGCCAAAGAATGCCTGAGGGCATGGGAAGTAGGAAGAGACAGGAGGGGTCTTTCCCCAGATGCTTCAGAAGGGACACAGCCCTGTCATCACCGGGATTGGGGGTTTCTAAACACCAGAACCATGACACAATAAATTTCTGTTGTTCTAAGCCACCAAGTTTGTTGTACTTCATTACAGAAGCCCTAGGAAACTAATACAAAGCCCTTATTGGTATTCGCAGTTGTCACTGCTAGAAAATGTGAGAGGAAGCCAGAACTAAAGATCCTGCTTAAGTAAACTTATCCAGTTCAGGTTTCTAGATGTCATTTGTATCAAAAGACTTACAAAGGTAATAGCTATATCCGTGACCTCTCCCTGAGCTCCAGAATCAAATCTCCAGTTGCTCCCTGGAGAGATAACTCATGGCATCTCAAAACAAGCATGACCAAAGCAGGACGTTGAATTCAATGCCTACCCAACCTTCCCCGAGTCTGCTCTAAGTGAATGACATCATCATCTACTAAGTTAGAGCTTAGTAGAGCATCTTCAAGCTCAAACCAACCATAAGTCTTCTTTCTTCTTCCCTACCACCATACGCAATCTATTTGGAAGTCCTCTAAGTTCTACCTCCAAAAGAAGGTCCAGATCAGCACCCCAAAAGACTTCCTTTAAGATATGAACCTAGAATAAAAGAATAAAAATATTTTCTTAAAAAAANGCACAGAGTTGGACACGACTGAAGCGACTTAGCAGCAGCAGTGATGAATGAATTGAGCGGCATCCCATCTAGGAAATAGAAAGGAGCACCATTGCTGATTGATCTAACTGATGGAGACTAGAGATGGAGTCCCATCCCCTATCTCGAGGGAGCCCCCACCCTCTGAAGGTCTGGGCAGGTACACTGATGGCCACAGAGGGGCACACACACACCTGCACTGTGAGCCTCTCAGAGCCTGCGGATCTATCCATCCTCCACGGAGCCACTCGCAATGTTTACTCACCAAACGGATGACCTCACACTGTGACTGTACTTCCTGCTCTTCAGTGGCAGCAGTCTAGGCCTGAAGGGCCACTGCCCCTCAAATTCCAGGGCTCCCCAAACTTCTACATTGAAAACTGAACTCATCACTCACTCCCCTAAACTGTCCTCCCCTCTGTGTGCCCCATCTCAGCCAAGGTGTTACCCTCAACCCCTTCATCATTCAGAAGAGATTCTCTATGCAGTTCCTATATTCCAGGTCCCTGCCAGGCACAGGGGAGGAAGCAGTGACACAGGGAGGTGAAGTCCCTGCCCTCTAGGGCTTTAGTTTGCTTCTCAACACTGTCAGAGAGGACCACCCCTTTTAATTAATATTTTAAATATCCTCCTTTTTAAATTCATAGATAATATAACCCACTTATACATATATTGAAAAATCAATATCAGATAATGAATATAAAAGGGGAGTAAAAGGAGCAAGAGAATAAAATGGGCCTCAATCTGTAAATGCTCAGGAGGTGGCACAATGGTAAAGATGGAAGAGATGCAAGAGACACGAGTTTGATCTCTGGGTTCGGAAGATCCATTGGAGTAAATGGCATCTCACTCCAGTATTCTTGCCTGGAAAATCCCATGGACAGAGGAGCTTGGTGGGCTACAGTCTACGGGGTCACAAAAGAGTTGGACATGACTTAGCGACTAAACAACGACAACAATAAATATACCAGAAAACATAAGGAAACAGTCATGCGCTTACGCCTACAGAGAACAAAGAAGTCTGGACTTAAGAGAGGGAAGACAGGGACTTCCCTGGTGATCCAGTGATTAAGAACCCACCTTATAATCGAGGGGACATGGTTCCATCCCTGGTTGGGAAACTAAGATCCCACATGCTGTGGGGCAACTAGGCCCTGCGCCACAACTAGAGAGTCCCACAACAAACACAGACAGATCCAGACATCCCACAGTCAAGCAAAATCCTCAAGCAATTAGATTTGTCAGCAAGCATCTGGGTGAATTTCTTCCTTCTCAATAGTAAGTAATGTTGCCATCACGGATGTGATTTTCCAAAGTGGTGATAAGTCCTTACTGTCATAAGTAAGAGCAAAGCAAAGTCTGAAAGAGCAAAGATAAGTCTGAACAAAGAAAATCTTGGTCTCCCCTTGATTTATACAGTGGTTGCATTCCTGGAAAAGTCAGCATATGTTAAAACCAAGCCAAAGAAAATACTGAGTTTATTTGTGAAAGAGTTCATTTCCAAGCTCAGTTAACTACAATAGACGTGTTACCCACAGGAACATCTGGCTGAACTTCTCAAAGTCCTGTGGGAACATTCTCTGCTGGGCAGGAGTGTCCCAGTATTGCTGGACAGCCAGAATCCCCATCCAGTGACCCCTGTCACTGCATCCACTGAAATTCCCCTTGCAGTTTAAAGTATTCCTTGGGGAACAGTATCCCTTTCATGAGAAACAGTGGTCTAGAGGGTCAATATGCAAACAGTTGATCCCAACCCAGTATAACTCGTGCTCTGATACAGGGTCTATGGGAGTGCCAAACCTGGGGTATCTCAGCAACTGTGGGTTTAAAGCAGACAGATTGCTACAAGCAGATAAGACTTAAGGGAGGCCAATTTTGCAGGTAGAAAGATGGGAAGGAAGAGGGGGGCCAGGCAGAAGGCCTTTAGATGAATGACAATCTATGAGGTGTGTGGGAAATACAAGGATTAGAGCCCAAAGGGTCAGGTGGTGAGAGGCTGGGGGAAGAGGCAGGGTCTAGACCCTCCCACAGCTATCTCAGAAAGCAGTTTGGACTTTGTTCTGGGGAGGATAAGGGGAACCATCTCATGTATGATGTATTTTACTCATAAGTTTATTACTTTTTAATGAACTCTGATCAAAAGAGTTGTCCCCTTGAGGTCCATTTTGGGGAGAGTATCTTACTTCTCCAGATGCAAGGCCTGGAAATGCAGGTGCTGATCGAACCAAACTGACCTGACCTATCCCTATCTGCTTACTCTGAGGCTTGGCTTTGCTCCATCTGCCGTCTGTAGGTTAAGTTCTGAGAAGCTATTTAAACAGTGATAAAGCTTCCCTGGAAGCAGATCATGACTCCCAGCACAGCCCTCCCCCTAGGAAACCCAGCCTGTGGGCTGCGAGGTTAATGGCATAGGCTCCAGAAAGCCCATTCCCACAGTCCCCACGGGGGACAGAAGAGTTCACGACCGCTTGTAAGGGACAGTGCCCCCTCTCAGTGAAGATGCCAGGGCAATAAAGGCAAGATCCCCAGGCAAACCTGGTCCCCAGTCTCACCCCACAAAGGGTTCTGAAGATTCTGTGATTAATGTGGCACCCTATAACATCTTTTAATACGCTTGAACAAGCAGAAGCTAGTATATTGGCAAAACACCTGTTGAATTCCCCCATCCTGCTGGATTAATCAGAAAAATGCAGGGAAGTGAACTAAATCGGTCTTCCTACACAGACTTCCAAACAGTCCTCCAAACACAGAAATGAATATTGGATCATTTGGGGCTGCACCATCAGCTGGGTAGCTCCACAGAGAATTCTGGGAGACAGTTCATGTTAGGGCAATGGGGTTTGAGAGAGGTTGGGGTTCCCAGACAGATTCCTTTGTTCTTTTTGTATAAACCATCATCCCAGGGCCTCTTTACAGCTCGCTGGGGCTTTCCAAGAGGTCTTCCTGAACCATCTTTCTATGTGATTACACTTTCCTCACAGCAACAGTGAAAGCAACCTGACTTCAAGCAGTGTGGGACCTCAGGCACTTGGACATTATTTTACCCCACAGACACCCCCACCTCCCTCTCTGATACTGCAAGTTTGGGAGGGACCATAAAGATATTTCACAGGTGAAGAAGATGATGCTCTGAGAAGGACAATTGCTTGCCCAAGGTCACAGTGAATAAGTAAGAATTGGAAACCCAAGCCTAGTCTTATCACATACACACAANATTTTCTCCTCCAGGGGATCCTCCCAACCCAAAGATCAAACCCGTGTCTCCTGTGTCTCCTGCATTGCAGGCATATTCTTTACCCACTGAGCCATGATGGGATGAAACTGAGCAATTTGAGAGTGGTTTCTATAGTTCTGAATTACAAGAAAACTGTCATCTAGTTTCATGAGAATATGATGCAGATGGCAGAAGGACCTGAGTGCAAAAATCTTGGATATCTGATATCATAGAACTTTTCTGGTCTCTGAATTAGCACCTCTGGCTTCTTGATACCCAAACTCCTAAAGTACCTGTAGAAACAAATCAGTCAAGGATTAGGAGCCAGCATGCTGGGCTCAGGGGCTTCCCAGGTGGTGCTAATGGTAAAGAACCCACCGGCCAATGCAGGAGAAGTAAGAGAGGTAGGTTTGATCCCTGGGTCAGGAAGATTCCTGGAGGAGGACCTGTATTCTTGTCTGGAGAATCCCATGGACAGAGGGGCCTGGCAGGCTACTGTCCACACTTGCCACGGTGCTTGGCTTAAGAGAATTTAGGGGCCTCTCAACTGCCCTCTGCCTGTCTCTCTAACATCCCACCCATACTTTCTCATCAATATTCGAGCACCTGGCAACAAGATCAAAGCACTGGTTTATCACCTGGGATCACTCTGCTGGCCAGCAATCAGGGTAATGATCACTCACTACTAATGGCTTGCAAATAGAATGAGCATTACCCTGGATAAATCTGATGTGGAATCGTTGGGACCCACATTGAGTGAATAAATAAATCTTTGCTATCCTAACAAAGATCTCTATATTTGGCAAATCAAAAGTTAGCTGGAAGGGAACTTTCCACCAATGAAAAACTTCAAAGTGAAATGAGTGAGTTGGTAAGTTTACAGAAAGAAAAAGAAATGAGTTGTGTTCTGCTGTAATAAGGCTGAGAGAGAAGGCGGTCCATTTGCAGCATGAAACAGGCTGACGTCATAGCAACTATAGGAAATTGTTTCTTTGCAGTGTGTTTTCTTTATTTAATTTGCATTAGAGTGAATTTCTAGATAATCCAGGATGCCTGTTTTTACAATCCAGCAGAAAACATATCTCCATATAAAATAAAACTTATGAAGNAGGTTTCTCAAAAGGCAGGTCAGGTGATCTGGTATTCCCATCTCTTTCAGAATGTTTCACAGTTTATTGTGATCCACACAGTCAAAGGCTTAAAGCAGAAATAGATGTTTTTCTGGAACGCTTTTCCTTTTGCCATAATCCTTTAGTTATGTTTATTTCTTTGTATTTTATTATTGTGATGCTGTTATAAATGGTATTGTTTTGCTAATTTCCTTTGGGGATTGTTTATTGTTAGTGTATAAAAACACAACTGATTGTTGTATGTTGATTTTTTTATCCAATTACTTTACTGAATTCTTTTATTAGTTATGACAGTTTAGGGGAAGACTTTTTAGGATTTTCTATACGTAAGGTCATATCATCTGTGAACAGATCATTTTCTTTCTTCTTTCTGATTTACTTGACTTTTATTTATTTTTCTTGCCTAATTGCTCTGCCTAGAACTTCCAATACCAAGTTGAATTGAAGTGGTGAAAGTAGTCATTCTTGATTTGGTCCTGAATTTGAAGGACAAGCTTTCAGTCTTTCACCATTGAGTATGATGTTTACTGTGGGTTTTTCATATATGGCTTTTAACATATTGAGGTAGTTTTCCTCTTCCCTATTTTGTTAAATGTTATCCTCATGAATGGGTGTTGAATGCTTTCAAATGCTTTTTCTACTTCAATTAAGATGGTAATGTATTTTTTTCCTTAATTTTGTCAATGTAATATAAGATATTGATTTTCAAATGTTGAACCATATTTGCATTCAAGGAATAAATCCCACTTGGTCACAGTGTGTGATCTTTTTAATGTGGTGTTAAATTTGGTTTACTAGTATTTTATTGAGGATTTTCACATCAATATTCAAAAGGGATACCACTGTCTAGTTTTCTTAAAATTTCTTTTTCTGGCTTTTGTATCAGTAATGCTTGCCTCAGAGAATATGCTAAGAAGTGCTCCCTCCTCTTCAATTTTCTGGAAGAGTTTCAGGAAAATTGATGATAATTCTTTTATTAATATTGGGTAAAATCCACCAGTGAAGACATAAGTTCCAAAGCTTTTCTTTGTTGGGAGACTTTTTTTTATTGTTCTTTCAATCTCTTTACTAGTTATAGATCAATTCAGGTTTTCTATTTCCTCATGAATCATTCCTGGTAGGTTTTGTATTTCTAGAGCTTTGTCCATTTCATCTAGGTTATCTGATTGGTTGGCATACGGTTATTTGTTCTATATGTTATGCTTTTTGGTGTTATTGTAAATTTTTTTTATTTCACTTTTCAATTATTTACTGCTATTATATGAAATACATTAGTTTGCTAATATTTTGTGTCCTACGAACTTGGTAAACTTACCTATATATTCTGATGGTTAGTTTATACATTCTTTTAAGATCATCTTTATAACAATCCTATTGTATGCAAATAGAGATACTTCTACTTCTTCCTTCTGATCTTGGTTTTTTTATCTAAATGCATTTTTACTGATTTGATTTGACAGTGTTAATTATGAAAATGGTATTATTTTTGCCAAGATGTTATTTTTAAAGCATTCAGGAACAACAGATTAAAACATCATTTAATTCAGCAAATGTTTGTGTACTCTCTTCCTAGTACCATAATAAAGCAGAATAAGATTCTGTTCTAGATGCATTGTCCTAATGCAACTGACAGGGCTTCCTAGGTAGCATTAAGTGGTTAAAAAAAAAAAAATCACCTGCCAATGCAGGAGACACAGGAGATGTGAGTTTGATCCCTGGGTCAGAAAGAGCCCTGGAGAAGGAAATGGCAACCCACTCCAGTCTTCTTGCCTGGAGAATCCTATGGACAGAGGAGCCTGGCATGCTATGGTCCATACAGTCACAAAGAGTGAGACAGGACTGAGCACACATGCAGAAAAAACTATCAGTTGGTGAATATTTCAAAAAACTGAGAATTCTTGAACCTATAGTAGTTGCTCAAGAAAATAGGGTATAGAAAAGCCTCAAGTAAAACTAGATGGGTATTACTGGGTATGCATTTTATAAGGATACACAAAGTCTTCTGTGTCTCAGGGTCAAAATGTGTCTGAACTAAATAACAACCAGATAATTTATTAGCTTTAAAAAAAACCTGGTCCTGTGAATCTACACAGTTCATGTGTTTATAGGTATTTTTATACAGTTTATACGTGAAGAATTTTAGCTTCTTTAATGTTTCATTATTCAAAAACAAAAGAAGCAAAGGGTTTCTTTGATGCTCTCAAACAATTTTAGTTTTTTTNGGGGAGGGTGCAGGGAGGGGAGTTCAGGGTTGGGAACTCATGTACACCTGTGGTGGATTCATGTCACTGTATGGCAAAACCAATACAGCATTGTAAAGTAAAAAAGGATGCTTGGGGCTGGTGTACGGGGATGATCCAGAGAGACGTTGTGGGGTGGGAGGTGGGAGGAGGATTCAGGATTGGGAGCTTGTGTACACCTGTGGTGGATTCATGTCGATGTATGGCAAAGCCAATAGAGTATTGTAAAGTCAAATTTAAAAAAAATAATAAAAAAAACTAAAGGTGATAATAACTCTCTTCTCAGGGATTATTATAAAGAGTATCAATATAAGAGTAAAACTTGCAGCATAATGCCTAAGTCATAGTCAGCACTTGGTAAGTTGTAAGTAAATGTGCTGTAAGATGTTGAATGCTCAAGGTAGAAGCAAGAGAGTAAAAGTGATCGGGAACATGGGCTCTGCCAGCAGACGGCCTGGGTTTTAGTTTTGGACCCTCCACATTTGTGCTGTAACCTTGGGCTAGTTGTCAAGTTATCTAACCTGTCTATGCTTAGTTTGCCCATGCCCCAAAGAGGACAGTAATACTGAACTTGTATGCCTATTAGTGAGAGATACAAGATAGAATCTGTATAAAGCTGTGAGAGCGGACCTGGCACACAGAAGCACCTAATAAACATAGTTGCTACATTAAAAATAAATAAATTAATTAATTAAATAATTTTAAAAAATGAAAAAAAATGTCTCAGAGGGACTTCCCTGATGGTCCAGTGGTTAAGAATCCACCTCGCAATGGCAGGGGACATGGGTTCAATCCCTGGTCAGAGAACTAAGATCCCATGTCCTGGGGCAACTTAGCCTGCACGCTGAAATACAGAGCTCATGTGCCACAAGTTGAAAGAAGTCAATGCACCACAATAAAAGATCACACATGCTGCAACCAAGACCCAATGAAGCCAAAAATATTTTTTTAATAAAAAATGTTTAATTTTTTATGCCTCAGAAATGTCAGTATGTTTTTCCATTTTTTCTAAGTGATATGAATTCAGGGATAGAGTATGAAAAGTTAGGCTAGGAGTAGGCTCATCACAGGTGAGGGCATATTGATACTTGTCAAAATCCAGAAAAATCTGTGCGAGCAATTTAACACCTTTTCATAAAATGTTGTGTATAAAATTTACAGATTTCATCATAATGTCCAAATACCATAAAGCATTTAGCTTTCATTTACTGTTTCTGGTGCTAATTTTTTCATTGTTTACAATAGTGAGGAACCTAAACTGCAAGGAATCCAAAGCAGTCGTATATACTTCTGTTTGCCCTCTACACAAAATACCCAAGTAAAGTGGCTTCTCTTCAGACACCTTTGTGCTAAGTCACTTCAGTCGCATCCGGCTCTGTGCGACCTATGGACTGTAGCCCTCCAGGCTCTTCTGTCCGTGGCATTGTCCAGGCAAGAATACTAGACTGCATTGCCATGCCCTCCTCCAGGGCATCTTTCTGACCCAGGGATTGAACCCGCGTCTTTTACATCTTTTATATCTTCTGTGTTGGCAGATGAGTTCTTTACCACTAGCATCACCTGGGAAGCTGGACGCCTGCATTAGAGGCTAAATTCCACACGTAGCCCAGTTGTGCTAATACTCCCAACTCCCACCAAGTGTGTTTCCTCAATGCAGGTTTCCACAAGTTGAATGCTTCCATTCCTTATTTTTTTTAATTAGAGTATAATTGCTTTAAAATGTTGCGTTAGTTTCCTCTGTACAACAGAGTGAATCAGCTCTATGTATACATATATCCCTTAGACTGCAAGGTGCTCCAACCAGTCCATCCTAAAGGAAATCAGTCCTAAATATTCATTGGTAGGACTGCTGCTGAAGCTGGAACTCCAATACTTTGGCCACCTGACGAGAAGAACTGACTCATTGGCAAAGACCCTCTTGCTGGGAAAGATTGAAGGCAGGAGGAGAAAGGGACAACAGAGGATGAGATGGCTGGATGGCATCACCAATGCAGTGGACATGAGTTTGAGGAGGCTCTGGGAGTTGGTGATGGACAGGGAAGCCTGGCATGCTGCAATCCAAGGGGTCGCAAAGAGTTGGACACTACTGAGCGACTGAACTGAACCAAACCGTATCTCCTCCCTTTTGAGCCTCCTTCTCACCCTACAACCTCCATACCACCCTTGTAGGTCATCACAGATCACAGGCTGGATTCCCTGTGTTACATAGCAGCTTTCCACTAGCTATCTATTTTACACATGACAGTGCATATATGTCAATGTTACTCTCCCAATTTGGCCCACCCTCCTTCCGCACCTGTGCCCACATGTCCATTCTCTACATCTGTGTCTCTATTCCTGCCCTGGAAATAGATTCATTGGTACCATGTTTCTAGATTTCACATATATGCATTATAAATGATAGTTGCTTTTCTCTTTCTGACTTCACTCTATGTGACAGACTCTAGGTCCCTCCACATCTCTGCCAATGACTCAATTTCATTCCTTTCAGAGCAAGATCTTCTTTGACCCAACTCCTAGAGGAATGAAAATAAAAACAAAAGTAAACAAATGAGACCTAATTAAAAGCTTCTGCACAGCAAAGGAAACCATAAACAAGATGAAAAGACAACCCTCAGGATAAGAGAAAGTATTTGCAAACAAAGCAGCTGACAAAGGATTAATCTCCAAAATATACAAACAGCTCATGCAGCTCAACATCAAAACAACAAAAAACTCAGTCAAAAAAAATGGGCAAATGACCTAAATAGACATTTCTCCAAAGAAGACATACAGATGGCCAGGAGGCATATGAAAAGAGGCTCAATAATTCTAGTCATTAGAGAAAAGAAAATGTTGGTTGCTTAGTCGTGTCTGACTCTTTGTGACCCCATGAACTGTAGCTTACCAGGTTCCTCTCTCCATGGGATTTCCCTGGCAAGAATACTGAAGTGGGTTGTCATTTCCTTTTCAAGGAGATCTTCCCTACTGAGGGATTGAACTGGGGTCTCCTGCATTGCAAGCAAATTCTTGACCGTCTGAGCCACCAAGGAATGCAAGTCAAAACCACAATGAGATATCACCTCACACCAGTCAGAATGGCCATCATGCAAAAACACATACAAACAATAAATGCTGGAGAGGGTGTGGAGAAAAGGGAACCCTCTAGCACTGTTGGTGGGAATGCAAATTGACACAGCCACTATAGAGAACCATGTGGAGAGTCCTTAAAAAACCAGAAGTTATTCCCTATATTTAAAAGGCTATAATTCCTAAAGAAAATATGGGGAGGGATTGGGGGCAGGAGAAGGGGACGACCGAGGATGAGATGGCTGGATGGCATCACGGACTCGATGGACGTGAGTCTGAGTGAACTCCGAGAGATGGTGATGAACAGGGAGGCCTGGCGTGCTGCGATGCATGGGGTCACAAAGAGTCGGACATGACTGAGTGACTGAACTGAACTGAACCTAAAGCATAGACAGTGAAATGCCTGAGAAGTAACTTTGATATGACTTGGAACTTGCTCCATTGTTCCCTTTTTCTTGAGGTTCCCACATCATCTCCATCCATTTGTTTCAGTGACACCACCCAAAACCTATTCTAACAACTCGGAATACTACAGTAGAAGGAAGTGTGGGTTCTGGAATCAGCATCCTCAGTTGGGATCTCCCTGCCTCACTAAGTAATACTGTGATATCATGCAAGAATCTTACATTCTCTGAGCCTCCATTTTCTCATATGTGGAAGTGAAGATAATAGCATAAAGCTTGAAATGATTCAACGGGTTGACTTATATGAAAGAAACTGGTCTATACTAAATGCTCGGTATTAATTTCTCTTCCTTGGTTGAAGAAATTTGGAAGGAAAAACAATGTTTGTGTCTATAAACTCATATCAATTATCTCAACAATCCAAATGAAAATTCAAAGGCAGAGTACCAAAGAGGCTAAAATGCTTGTCAGGGAAAAATCACTAACATCTTCTGCCAACTTTCCAGGCTTAGAAGACCCAGAGCATGCTTACCAACAATTTCCACTGCCCCTCTTCCAATTGATAATAATAAGAACAACAGACCTGACATTTGTTTGCTGTTAGAATATAGTGATACAGCTCAATCTTCAGTAAAAATTGAGTATAATCAAGGTATATATTAGAGTGTAATTTAGTGTTTTGTTTACAAGTCAGAAGGCATTTTAAGACCTTGTTCTGTCTCCTTTTGCACATGGAAACTTTCATTAGCAATTTATTCTGATTATTTTCACTGTCTTTCTCTTTGGAGGTAAGTTTTGGAAGTTGCCTCTAAAGGGACATAAACACAAACATTGGGTAACTGAATAAGGGAATTTGGACAAACAACTGCAAAGAGGAGGTTTACTCTACCTTGTGGAATATCACATTCTTAGAGAGGGTTAGAAGACTTGAGAGAGTGGCATTGACATGTATACACAACCACTTGTAAAATAGACAACTAGTGGGAATCTGCTGTATAATACAGGGAGCTCAGCTCAGCGCTCTGTGATGACCAAGAGAGATAGGATAGAGGCTGGGAGTGGGAGGAAGGCTCAAGAGGGAGGGGATATATGTATACTCATAGCGTATCCACGTTGTTGAATAGCAGAAACTAACACATTGTAAAGCAATTATCCTCCAATTAATTTTTTTTAATACCACATTCTCTATTCCCTTTTTAATGGGCATTTTATTCCAGTCACTCTAAGAAGTCATTATTTCCTACTTGACATTACAGAGGAGCCAATGAGTGGAGAAGTACTTGGGATATATCTTAGGTATCCTTTAGGATAAAGAAAGATCTTTTTTCACTTCCTTGGCAGCTATTAATACAAATTTATCTAATAGTATCAGGAAAGGCTGATAGGGAAAGGCTGCCCACTCCAGTATTCTGGCCTGGAGAATTCCATAGACTATATAGTCCATGGGTTTGCAAAGAGTCGGACACAACTGAGCGACTTTCTCTCACTTCACACATCAGTCCAAATAAAGCAGAAAATGAGGTAAAGTTATTTTAAACTTTTGGCAATTTGTGTTTCAAATTCTACTGACCAATTTAAGATATTTGCACACAAATCATGTCATTTTCCTTAAATGATGGATTTCTTGCCCTATAAAAAAGATATTATAAGGGACCGTTTGCAACAAGAATTTTAGAAAACATTTGTAGAGTAAAATATGTGAAGAATTTCTCCAGTTTATTTCCTTCAAATGAGCCACATCAGAAAAGTGGTTATCACACACTTTTATATATATTTATTTAACTGTCCCTGAGCCTTCTTAATTGTTGGATTGTTAAACTCATTTTGCTATGAAAGAACTGAAGAACTCCAGCTGGAGCCGTTCCTCCGTTGTTACTGAAGATTTGATTGAATTATCCGGCTGAGCTGCTGTAATTAGCATCAACAGAGCTTTGTTCTGTAACATCTTGACCCAGAATTTAGGCAAGATGGCTACCATTTGGATGCGACCTCTGAAATACAGCATCCCACCTGGGCAGCTGACCCCGGAAAATAATGTCCTTTCAGTCTCCATTCCCTCCTCCTGTGTTTGCCTACTGCTCACTGACAACTGAAACATGTTTGCAGTACAAGCAGTACTTTGAACCCGGGATTTAAATCTCTTTGGGCTTTCTCATGTGACTGGAATGTTGGCATGGCTCAGAAAACAAAAGTCAGCTTAAAAAAAAAAAAAAAACAACACTTGGTTCCTCCAGGAAGAGAGAGATGGCTATCGAGCTTGACAAATGCAGTGTAACGTGAACAGGGCGGCAGGCCGAATTCTCTTCAGTGATTGCCACAGGTCTTGGCTTCTCTTGGACTTTCAGCCTTTTGCTGCGTACAGGGTGGGCCTTGTTAAACTGCCAAGTCGACAATTTCATATCCAAAGGCTTCCAACCATTGTATATCTGAAGGCTTTCCTTCTCTGTTGTGATTTCTCAACAGCAAAGTTCAAAGGGCTCTGGGCCTTTCATTTCTCAGGCCGTGATCACACTGAGCAAACTCGGTGGATGGTTGTTCACTGAATTACAGGCTTAGAAGTTGGGTTCTAAGAGGAAAAGATAATGGAATAAAATCATTGATTTGGATATGACAGTGAAGTGAAGTGTGAGTCGCTCAGTTGTGCCCTTCTCTTTATGATCTCCTGGTCTATCCACGGAATTCTCCAGGGAAGAATACTGGACAGGTTGCCATTCCCTTCTCCAGGGGATCTTCCCAGCCCAGGAATCGAACCTGGGTCTCCCGCATTGGAGGCAGATTCTTGACCATCTGAGCTGCCAGGGAAGCATGGAAATAACAGTGGGCTTTGCTAATTTTGTTGGCTGGTACTTTTTTAAAGTTTACATTAGATCTGCTCCCACTGAACCATTTCAGAAGCCAGAACACAAGACTGAGTTACAAGCTGATGAGCAGTGTGGGGTTATCTTTCCACTGCTAGGGCATTGTCCAGCTTGGCAAGCTTCTCGACACTGTGGAGATGTGTATTGAGGGCTTATGTTAACTTATCTGTGTCTAGCTTAACTGAGGCACAGATCATTTAAAAAGTAGCTCTGAGTCCTGAGGCCTGGTGCTTTATAATCTAAGAGCTGTTTGCTGCCAGGGACACAGATCAGCAAATCTCATTCAGCACACATTTATTAAATACCTGCAATATACTAGACAGCCTACTAACCATGTGCTACATACTGTGCAGAAAAATGAACATCCAATTGAAGTTTTCTAAAAGTGACCAAATCTCCAACCAGCTCCATCAGAACCCTCAGGCAAGCTTATATCCTAAGCAGATTCCTTGATCCTATCCTAGGTATACTTAGCCAGATTGAAGGGGAAACTAATTTCATATTTCTAACATGTTCCCCAGTGATTCTTATGTTTGAAAACTATTCTAGTCCCATGACGCTCAAATCTGGCTGCATATTTGAATCACCTGGTGAAACAAAACCACCAAAGACCATGAACAGGGGAGTCTGATGGGCTACAGTCCATGGGGTCACAAAGAGTTGGACATGACTGAGCAACTACGCACAACACAGCACAAGGACTTAGTATCACAGCAGATTGACTGTCAGGCCCTCTGGAGGGGGGCTGTCCCTGGCATTAGCTAGTTTCTGTTTTCTTCTTTTAAGAGATCCCTAGGTGGGAGAAAATTATAATTCTAAAAGATACATGCACCCCAATATTCACTGCAGCACTATTTACAATAGCCAGAACACGGAAGCAACCTTAGTATCCATCAACAGAGGAATGGATAAAGAAGATGTGGTACGTATATGCAATGGAATATTACTAAGCCATAAAAAGAATGAAATAATGTAATTTGCCGCAACATGGATGGACCTAGAAACTGCCATACTGTGTGAAGCAAGTCAGACACGAAAAAATAAATATATCTCTTATATGTGGAACTATAGGGAGGAAAGGGTAAAAGTGCACTTATTTACAAAGCAGACAGATGTAGAAAGCAAACGAATGGTTACCAGGAGATGGGGGGACATAAACTGGGAGATAGGACTGACATATACACACTACTATATATAAAATAGATAACTAAAATCAACCTACTGTATAGCACGGGCAACTCAACTCAGTACTCAGTAATAACCTATATGGCAAAAGAATGGATATATGTACATGTATCATTGATTCACTTTTCTGTGCACCTGAAACTAATACAACATTGTAAGCCAGCCATACTCCAATAAAAAGGGGGGGAAAAAGAGAGAGAGAGAGAGATCCCTGGGTGATTCCCGTAGGCAGTCAAGGCTAAGAGCCAGTCTGGACAATAAGTTCCACAGGAATTCACAAAAAAGGAAGATGACTCCCATCTGGGGAGGACAAATGCTACCTTTAGTTTCTTCTCATATTGTGAAAGAGACATTATGTTCTCTTTAGAAAGTGTCTGTGTATGGGTTTATTATTGTTAACAAAATGACATATTTATACAGCATCCGTCCAAGAAATAGAGCATTTTTATAGGCACCACTTAATCTCGTTTATCTTCAATTCATCCCATGTAATGTAATTAGAAGAAAAATTTATTACAAATACAGATAAAGCAGATCAGTACTTTGCCTGAATTTACACAGCAAGTTTATTCTGAAAATCTGACTCCACTGAATTTGCTTCCCAAAAAGGTTTCAAAAAGAAAAATCTTTAAACGGTCCTGGCTAAAATGAACCTGTTCAATTCTGAAATGTATCCAAATATACAATTAGCACATGCATACCCCATAATATTCATTGGATATTCATTGGAAGGACTGAATAATCATTGGAAGGACTGATGCTGAAGCTGACGCTCCAATACTTTGGCCACCTGATGTGAAGAACTGACTCATTGGAAAAGACCCTGATGCTGGGAAAGATTGAGGGCAGGATGAGAAGTGGGTGACAGAGGATGAGATGGTTGGATGGCATCACTGACTCAACGGACATGAGTTTGAGAAATGAGGTAATATCCTGAAGTTTCAATAATCCTCCTACTTTCCTATTTTACTGTCCCCATAAGTCAACAACATTGAATACACTAATGGGTTTACTCAGTTAAGGTTTTCACCTGTCCAATTTGCCCAGAACTTTCCCACTTTTAGTACTAAAAGTCCAGTGCCCAGTAAACCTCTCAGTTCTGGGCAAACCTGGACCATCTCTATTGAAAGTAGAAGTAACCATTCTTGGAGCCTGAGAACCTGCATTCCTAACAAGTCTCCACGTGATGCTGATGCCCTTAGATGCAGAATCACACTTTGAAAATAAGTACTGGAGGTACAGGGCTTCTCTGATAGCTCAGTTGGTAAAGAATCCACCAGCAATGCAGGAGAACTGGGTTCGATCCCTGGGTTGGGAAGATCACCTGGAGAAGGGATTGGCTACCCACTCCAGTATTCTGGCCTGGAGAATTCCATAGAATGTATAATCCATGGGGTCACAAAGAGTCAGACACTACTGAATGACTTTCACTTCACTAACTCAGTATATTCAAAATATTACTTTAGGGCTTCCCAGGTAGTGCTAGTAGTAAAAACCCACCTGCCAATGCAGGAGACCTAAGAGGCATGGGTTCAATCCCTGGGTTGGAAATATCCCCTGGAGGAGGACATGGCAAGCCACTCCAGTATTCTTGCCTAGAGAATCCCATGGAGTGTGGAGCCTGGAGGGCTACAGTCCATAGGCTCACAAAGAGTCANAAAAACCCACCTGCCAATGCAGGAGACCTAAGAGCCATGGGTTCAATCCCTGGGTTGGAAGTATCCCCTGGAGGAGGACATGGCAAGCCACTCCAGTATTCTTGCCTAGAGAATCCCATGGAGTGAGGAGCCTGGAGGGCTACAGTCCATAGACTCACAAAGAGTCAGACAAGACTGAAGCGACTAACATACACTGGAGGTACTAGGTAGACTTCAAGTTGAGCATAGGTAACAGATGGTACAGCTGGTGTCTTGGCACCAAGGAGCTAGAAGCAGACCTTGTTAGGTAGAGATATATCCTAGGGACGAAGACTAACATGACAGGACTCAGGAGTACTAGTCAGATAATCACAAGAGAATCTCCACCATAAAGAAGCATGACCAACACTTCCCTGGAAGTCCTGCCCTTCCAATGCAGGAGGCGCAGGTTCAATTCCTGGTCAGGGAACAAAGATTCCACATGCCTTGAAATGTGGCCAAAAATTAATTAATAAATAAAATGAAAATTAACAAAAAAGAAAAAAATGAGAAAATTCTGAACAGAAAAATATTTTTTAAAAAAGAAATATGGCCAAGACCCTTCTACTAGATGTCCAGTTTGCCCAGAACTTTCATGGGTTCTCAACCTTAGATCAAGGCAAAATTCAGTTCTAGGGCAACAATGCAAGGCTTAGTTGCTCAATTGTGTCTGACTCTTTGCAACCCTGTGGACTGTATATAGCCTGACAGGCTCCTCTGTCCATGGAATTCTCCAGAAAAGAATACTGGAGTGGGTTGCCATGCCCTCCTACAGGAGATCTTCCCAACCCAGGGATCAAATCCAGGTCTCCCGCATTGCAGGTGGATTCTTCTCCATCTGAGCCACTAGAAGCCCACAACAGTGCAAGGTCCCAGACTTAATGTCCAGTCACTGGGCCCCTGAATTAGAAATTCTTGAAGATCACCTGACAAGGATAAAAGCGTGAGGACTCACCATCCTTGTTTTCCCAGGACTTTCCTGGTTTTAGCACTGAAATGCCAAGGCCTGAGTAATTTCTCAGTCCTAGGACAGCTGATCACCCTAAAAGTGATCTTAGGAGACCGGAACCCAGATCCACCTGTATCTCCCGGTCCGGTGGCTGCAACCATAAGAGACAGGGCAAAGGTAAGTCAAAGATGGGCCAGCTGGAGATGTGGGCAGCGAATCAAGATGGTCATATCCACCTATGGTCTTCAGGAGAGGAGAAAAGGGCAGTCAGAAAAGTAGTCTGTAAATGTTGAAGTGCATTTGCTTTAAATGGTCAAAAAACGCTAAATGACTCCACAGCCCTGCAGTTTTTCTAAACTCATGAAAGTGGAAAAGTTCAGCACAAACAGAGTAATCCAGACACCCCGTAGATGGAAGTCATCCTCACTGCCTTTTGACAATCATCACACACACTTAAGATCCCATTGTAAGTATAACCTTAAAGAGCCCTGATATGTACACACACATCCCAATAGGGAAGAAAATTGTGTAAACATTGTCAGAGTATGCTCTGTTATTCTGGATGCCCCCCCACCCTCCAAAAATTAGCCAAGTAGAGTAAACACAGTTCAAGATGATTGAAACACAAACAAAAGAATATTTAAATCTAGGAAAACATTCTGTCTGGTTGAAACATAATTTCACCTAAGATCCTTAGTGCTGTTAGCTAGCATAGTTATCAACATTCCACTAGTAATTAACATTCCACCAGAATAGGCAGCATGAGGCCACTATGGACAAAAGAACATACTATGAGTAATAATAGATTTTTAAGTTGTTCTTCATGAAGGTCATTCACATACTGTACAAAAACAGATTGAGGGGCTTCTCTGTTGGTCCACTGGTTAAAACTTCACTTTTTATTGAAGAGGGTGCAGATTTGATCTGTGGTCAAAGGTATGCTTGGTGCCTGGGGATTTAGGTTAGTTCAGCATTAGCCGGTGGAACATGCCTCATGGTCAAAAAGCCAAAACATAACACAGAAGCTATGTTGTAACAAGGACTTTAAAAATGGTCCACACTAAAAAATCTTTTAAAAAACTATATTTAAGAATTGAAAACAAAACATTTTCCAACCACAACAAGGATCATCTTTCAGGAAAGTACCTAAACCCACATAAAGAATCCATTGGCTAATGCTGAACTAACCTAAATCCCCAGGCACCAAGTATACCTTGCTAAATGCTGCTTACATGGAAATAATCTCCTGGGTCACACTTAAAATAGTCACTATGGTGATGAATTTCAGTCTAAATGGATGAGGAAAAAGAATGCCCCAGCATGCTGAGTCTTCATGGATTGAGAAGAAATAGATACAACCAGCGTCTTCAAAATGCAAGTATAAGGACTTCCCTGGTGGTCTAGAGGTTAAGAATTCATCTTGCAATGCAGGACATGCATTCGATCCCTGATGGGGGAACTGAGATTCCATATGCTGAGGGGCAACTAACTCTGCATTCCACAACTACTGAGCCTTTGCAACAACTAAAGAGTATGTGCACCTTAATGAAGATCTCAAGTGCCACAACTAAGACCCAACACAGCCAAAGAAAGAAGGAAAGAAAGAAAGATCTATATAATATATATTGGGGCTTCTCTGATGGCTCAGATTGTAAAGAATCTGCCTGCAGTGCAAGAGACCCATTGCCTGGAGAATTTCATGGACAGAAGAGCTTGGTGGGCTACAGTCCATGGGGTCACAAAAGAGTCGGACAGGACTGAGCAACTAACACACACATACATATTTTAAATGCAAGTATGTTTCTCCTGAATGAGCCAATTGTCCAATAAAATGAAACAGAAGGACCCAGGGAGGACCCCCTCAAAGACCCTGAGTGAAAGTTCAGAGAAGGAAATGGCAACTGACTCCAGTATTCTTGCCTAGAGAATCCCAGGCACAGAGGAGCCTGGTGGGCTGCCGTCTATGGGGTCGCACATGAGTCGGACACTACTGAAGTGACTTAGTGGCAGCAGCAGAGAGCTCAGAGCACACTGAAAAAAGACTGAAAATCTCCTGGATAATCTTGGAGAAAGTGCCAAAGAAACGGGTTCACTCACTCTTGCAATCACTCATTCAACAAATAGTTTTTGAGTGACATCTATATGACGCCAGATCCAGGTGTTTGAGTATTCCCCAAATTCCTAAGTGGAAGCCTTAATACCGTAATGTGATGGTATTGGGAGGTGAAGTCTTTAGGAGGTGGTTAGATCATGAAGGTGAAGCCCGCATGATGGGTTTCGGTGCCTTTATAAGAAGAAACATGCAAACTTGCTCTGCCTCTCTCTGCCATGTAAGAATACCATGAGAAGGTGTCCATCGATAAACCAGAAAGCAGGCCCTCACCAGACCCTGAATCTGCTCCTTTCCCACTTAGTGTGTTACTGAGACATAGAGGGTGTAAGTGGTTGTAACACTTATAAGACTCTAGGACCTACGCAGCAAACACAATAGCTACCCCAGTTCTAAACAATACTTCAGGAAACATTGAAGTTTAGGGTTTTGTTTTATTTTGTTTTGTTTTCCAAACTGAGAAGCTACTGCACTCTGTAATGAAATGTTCTGCTCATTCAGAATTAATTCCTAGAGAGGTGGCTGGCAGAGGTCCCACCTTCCAGTACGGAAAAACCCAAGAGGCAGAAGACCTACCTGCTCCAAGTCAGAGAATGGGTCTTTCCTTTGCCCAGGTCTAAGCCAGGCTTTGCCTCCCTGCATTCTTGCCAGAGCCTGGCCCTCCTTATATGTCTATTAATCAAAAAAAAAAAAAAATAACTAAGTTAGCCAGAGTCAAATCCTGTATTTGAAACCAAGACTCCTGGGCATGATATAGCCACACAATTATAAGAGAAAATACCTTTGAAATATTTTTTTAGTGATTGGGTAGAAGATAGAAAGGAGTGAGAGAAGAAGACAGAAAGGGAAGGGAAAATGAATGTTCCATCCATCAGAGGGAAAAAAGTTTTTAAAATGTGTACTGTCTTTTGATTTCTTTTGAACTCAACTTATGGATACATGGGCCAATGACCACTGGTAGTCAGTATATTAGTAAAAATCAATTTGTAGGGACAGAAGGAATAAACACAATGTCATGCCTACACAAACAGCAGCAGGTNGGGGCAACTAATTTACTGACTTTTTTTTAGTATGAAATCTATTTATTCAAAATAATCATTAATCTTTTCTGTTTTCTGAAGTTCATTGCTAAGAATCTTGAAAATGGGCTTCCCTGGTAGCTCAGGGGTAAAGAACCCACCTGTCTCTGCAGAAGAAATGTGTTCAATCCCTGGGTCAGGAAGATCCCCTGAAGAAGGAAATGGCAACCCAATCCAGTATCCTTGCTTGGGAAATTCAACATACAGAGAAGCCTGATGGGTTACAGTACATGGGGTCACAAAAGGGTCAGAGGTGATTTAACGACTAAGCAACAAGCAACAATATTATGTGGCACTTCCAGACCTTAAAAGCAAAAATGATGGCGCTCAAGGCTCCGGATTTTCAGTTCCACAGCATAAACCCAACATAGCAAGGCACAGACACTGGGCATTTCTACCTGGAGTCACTCTGCCTTATTATCAGGCTGGACTTAAATATCGTTCCCTGGAAGGGGCACAAAACCTCTCATTGTACAACAAACACTCTGGAGTCAGTACAAAGAGGCGCAGTCATGTTTCAGGATGTGGTTTCAGCCAGAGGTGATAGGATCACAAGGCTGGGTTAAGAGAGGAAGAAACAATCAGGAGTTGTCTTGAGTGTGCTCCCACTACCTGGAGACTTCCTGCTCTTTTCCCTCTCTCATTCTCTAAGAATCTCAGTTACCGCTGATGGGAGTAATTAGTCAGAAGAGCCAGATGCAAAAACTTTGGGACACTTGAGCTCTTTGGAACACAACGTGATAATAGTAGGGAACTCACAAATGAATCACTGAATTGAGGGTGGATTCTATTACACCTGAGAACCTGTGCTATGATATTAATTGAAAAGATTGTTCTGAACTATATATGAGTTAAAATACTCTCAGAACATTCTGTTCCACCTAAGAACTATTAACTCTCCAGTAGTCACACCCAGGTGACAAATGTTTACTCTCTAGATCTTTGGTCTAATTCACTTTTCCATCATTAGAAGACTCAACATAAAGGTGTCACGTTACATACAGATAACTGTGTTAATGATAATCACCCACTCATTGATTCATACATTCAAGCATGGAAAAAACATAAACATACATATGCATGATATATTTTCATTCACAAATATCACAAAACCTCTATCTTCCAAAATGATTGACTTGACATGCTTCAATTGTCTAAGTTTCTCAATGGGNCCAGGTGACAAATGTTTACTCTCTAGATCTTTGGTCTAATTCACTTTTCCATCATTAGAAGACTCAACATAAAGGTGTCACGTTACATACAGATAACTGTGTTAATGATAATCACCCACTCATTGATTCATACATTCAAGCATGGAAAAAACATAAACATACATATGCATGATATATTTTCATTCACAAATATCACAAAACCTCTATCTTCCAAAATGATTGACTTGACATGCTTCAATTGTCTAAGTTTCTCAATGGGAATTTAATTCATGGCCAGTATCATGCAACTCAAAATAACCTCCACTGTGGCGGGTACTCATCCTTTGTAAATGGAAAAGAGAGAGTTTTCTTTAGCTACTTTCTCTTCACTTTTCACATTAACCTAAACTTCCATATAACCCCTGGCCATGTAATTCTATATAGAAATGTACATATAAATACATCTACATATATGAGTATTGTTGGTTATTTCACAGAAATAGATATGCTACAAATGAACCTATCTATGAAACAGAATCAGAGACATAAAGAGTAGGCTGGTAGTTGCCAAGGGGGAGTGTGGGGAGAAGATTGGACTGGTAGTTTGGGATTAATGTAGATGCAAATTGGCATTTAAAGAAGGAATAAACAGCAAGGTCCTACTGTATAGCACAGGGAACTACATTCAATATCCTGTGGTAAATCAGAATGAAAAAGAATCTATACATATATATGTATATGTCTATATAATTGAGTCATTTCACTGTACAACAGTAATTAACACAACTTTGTAATTCAATTATACTTCAATATAAAATCAATTTTTAAAAGGGAGGAAACCCTACAATTTGTATATCTGGCTCTCCTCACTCAAAAGTACCTTGTGGAAGTCACCACCAGTCAAGAGATTACTACTAACTCATTATTTCTAATAAGTTTTTGCCTCTATAAACATAAAGCCTTATATATAGATGCCTTCTTTTCTATGCAACAGAGTCCATGAACTGGAATTGCTGAGCCAAAAAGTATACATATTTTTAAAATTTAATAGATGTTGGCAGATGGATTTCCCAAACCCTATAACACTTCATATTTCTACCAGCCATGAGAGTAGTGTATTCCCTAAGTCACCACCAGTAATAGTACCATAGTTCTTTTCCAATTTTGTCAGTCTGGTGTAAAATGACATTTTATTTTTATTTTTATTTGAATTTTGCTTGCTAATAATGAATTTGAGAATATTTCTATTAACTTATTGGCCAGTTTGGATTGCCCATTTTTCAGTCATTTCTCTTTTTTGTTAAATGTTTAGCTGTTTTGACAAATCAGTTATAAATATTTTATTCTAAATTGAATGCTTGACTATTGTTTCGTCATATCAAGGTTCTTAGCTTCTATAAATTTTAACATGCCACCTTTTATAGCTCCTGGATTTCTATAGCTTCTGAAAAAAAAGTGGTCCTCAGTGCATAGAATTTATATATTTAGTTTTTATATCATCTTATATGACTTCAGTGATTTTATTAATATTTTGACCATGTAAGCTTTTTAGCCATCTGGAATTTATATTTAAATGTAGAATAAGAAGCGGGGACTCTTATTCTAAAAGGCAGTTCAGTTGGCAGAGCAGAGGACTACAGTGAGTGAGCTGTGGCAATCTTTCGGTTGCTGGTTCAATTCCCACTGGAAGGACTTCATGTGATCCTTATAGGTTTCCCCCGTGGCTCAGTTTGTAAAGAATCTGCCTGCAATGCAGGGATGCAGGTTCGATCCCAGGGTCAGAAGATCCGATGGAGAACGGAATGGCAACCCACACCATTATCCTTGCCTGGGAAATCCCATGGATAGAGGAGCCTGGCAGGCTATCGTCCCTGGGGCCGCAAAGAGACAGAGACCTAGCGACTAAATGACCACCAAGCTTTTCAGACATCTGGAATTTATATTTAAATATAGAATAAGATAGCGACCCACTTTTCTTCCAAATAGGTAGACTATTTTCCAAACATCATTTATTAAATGATTGATTTGATTTCTCCCTAAAATGATCTACCACTTTAGAAATATATATAACATTGGACTCTGTTTCTTCACAGTTGATGCTATTCCTTTACCAATACAGTATTACTAAGACACAGTAGCTTAATTAAAAGTTCAGGATCTCTCACTAGTCTCCCTTTGCATATTCTCTTAGCTATTCTGGGGCATCTGTTCTTCAACATGGACTTTAACCTTCTCTGACCAATCATCTTCCCAGAAAGTACCAATTCTAATTTTAGTGCATTATGCTTACACATTTATTAGGTGTATGTACTTAAAGTTTGTGTTATTAACTACTCTTGTCCAACAAGTGTGCTTTCCATTTGTTCAAATCTTCCTTAGTTTCTTTTCAGTAAGATTTTATCATTTCCCTTATAGAGAAAATGTATCTATCTTACCCAATTAATTCTTAAGCATTTTATATTTTTCAATGATTGCAAATAAGAAAATTTTCCCATTTCTCTAAGTATTTTGTTAAAGTATATAAAAACTATTGCCTTTTAAAACTTTATCTTGTATCCATGCCCTCACCAAGTTGTCCTTTTCAAATCTAGTGATATTTAGTACAGCATCTTAAATTTTCTAGGTATACAAAATCATCATCAAAAAGAGATCATTTTATCAAATTTTTTCAAAATAAGTTTATATCTTTTTTTTTTTCCAGTTGGCTGCACTGGGCAACTTGGAGGATCTTAGTTCCCTGACAAGGGATTGAACCTGGTTCCCTGCAGTGAAAGCACCAGGTCCTCACCACTAATCTACTTGGGAACTCACAATATATCATTTATTTTATTTTCTTATCTTCTGTATCCACCAGCACCTCCAAGTTAATGTTAAACATAATGGTGGTAATGTTGTCCCTATCTAGCTAATTTAATTAAAACAGTTTTTATGTTTTAAAGTTAAAACATTTGCTGAGTGGCTTTATATTTTCTTATTTCATAATCTATCTCTCGATAATTTTACAAGAAATAGCTCATGATTTCTATCAAATGCCTTTTAAGCATCTAGTGGTAAAATTACTTTTTTTCTTCGATGTATTCATAGAATAGATCATGATGATAGATTTCCTGATACTCAAAAACTCATAAAATCTTGAATGGGGAAACTGCTCTGTAAAATGCATTGCAGATACTGTTTTGTAAAATTTATTAAGAATTACCCTCTACTGAGACTTCCCTGGTGGTCCAGTGGCTAAGGCTCCTTGCTCCCAGTACCGGGGGCCAGGTTCCATCCCTGGTCAGGAAACTAGATCCCACAGGCTGCAAATAAGAGTTCACCTGCCACAGCTAAGGCTTCATGAGGCCAAATAAATATTTTTTTTTAAATTACCTTCTACATTCCTTAGCAACCTATGGTTTTATTTACTGGCCATCTTTAGCAGATTCATTTGAAAGTTATTTCAGCTTCATAGAATGGATTTGAAAGCTTTCCTTCAACAGTTCAAATAATACTGCAGTAATCTACTTTTTAAAGATCTAAATTCTCCAATCCAGGCTTCAGCAGTACGTGAACCGTGAGCTTCCAGATGTTCAAGCTGGTTTTAGAAAAGGCAGANGGAGGAGAAGGGGATGCCAGAGGATGAGATGGCTGGATGGCATTGCTGACTTGATGGACGTGAGTCTGGGTAAACTTCGGGAGATGGTGATGGACAGGGAGGCCTGGCGTGCTGCGATTCATAGGGTTGCAAAGAGTCGGACACGACTGAGTGACTGAACTGAACTGAACTGAAAGATTATCTAGTATGCTTTTCAATTTCCGAAGAAGATATTTTGGGCCAGTTTTTTATGTTTCTCAATTTTGTTGAATTTGATCAGGAATTTTGAACTACCAAATTTCTACTTTAAAATTATTGAAGTTTAACACAGATGGTGATTACAGCCATGAAATTAAAAGACGCTTACTCTTTGGAAGGAAAGTTATGACCAACCTAGATAGCATATTCAAAAGCAGAGACATTACTTTGCCCACTGGAGGTCCAGTGGGTAAGACTCTGTGCTGCCACTGTAGGAGGTGCAGGTTCAATCCCTCTTCAGGGAACTAAGATCCCAAATGCTTCGAGGTTTAGCCAAAAAATAAATAAAACTGTTGAAGTTTAAAAATTCTGACCACTCCCCACAGCAGATCTTACTGAAATAACAAAAGAAGTCACCCCGAGACCCCTTAATGGGACACAGCAACATCTCATGACCTCAGCTAGGTAGGGTCTATAAGCTCCCTGACAGCCTGAAACAGATACAAAAGACAGACCTTCACCTTTCATTTTCCCAATGAAGATTTCTTGGGGTCTCCAGCTCTCAAGGGGGGTTTGAGGCAGGAGATAGATGGACCCCAGGCTGAGCAACTGGAGTCTGTCCCCTGTGGACAGATACTCTGAGACAAAGACAATAGCAGGAGGGAGAAGACACTGAGCCCTGCCCAGATTAGAGATAAAAAGACCCCATAGTCCTCATTCTTGAGGTCACAGAGAACATCCGACTGCACACGTACGGAAAGGCTCCTCCGAGGTCAAAAGGGAGGGAGCACACCCCACAGTAAGTGATGTCAACCTACCCATAATCCTCTTCGCTAGAATCCGTCTTGACTAGGAGATGCACACATGTGAGAGAGCCTTGTGTGCTAGCTGCCCAGTCGTGTCCAACTCTAGGCAACCCTGAGATAAACCAAAGATGGACTCAGAAAAAGGTAAAGCAGAGTGACTGGCCAGAGGCAACCTGGAAGACACGCCCCACGAGTGCTCGACTCTCTCTGGGTGTGTGACTCCGAGTTCACCAGCATGTGCTTATTCCCATGTACTCTTTTTTCTCCTAATAAACACTTTACTTGTTTCACAACCAAAAATATTTTTTTTAACTAAAAAACTTTGAGTTAAAAAATAATAATAGCAATAAAATGATTGAAGTTTTCTGAGACCAAGTCCAGTATAGGAATAAGATCTATTTTGTAAATGTTCTATAAACATGTGAAAAATATTTACTCTCCCTTGGAAGGATGTATGGTTTAATACGCATCTATTAAGTAAAGCTGACTGATTGCACTGTACTTTTTTGTATCTCCTTCTTTTGTTTTTAACTAGAGTCGTCCAATTGTGAATGATAAATATTTTGTCTTCCACAAAAATACTATTTTTACAAATTTTTCCTTTATTTGTAAAATATCTTGCTTTGTATAGTTAGCTGTTTATTTGGTGCAAGCAGATTTATAAATATAATATAATCTTCATAGACTCTCCTTTTATATTACATAATGTACTTCTTCAGTGCATTTAACTTTAAATTTGACCTTATCTGTCATTAATATTGCCATTTTTTCTCATAAAATAAATTGCACTTGTGTCAGAAAAATAGATGTTCTGGGTCTTGTAAAGAATCGCCAAAGAATGTACTCCTTTTGCCAAAAGGATTCTATGAGCCGCCATCCATGTAACTAGCCAGCATTCATGTCAACAAGGGCTTCCCTGATAGTTCAGTTGGTAAAGAATCCGCCTGCAATGTAGGAGATCTCAGTTCAATCCCTGGTTTGGGAAGATCCCCTGGAGAAGAGAAAGGCTACCCACTCCAGTATTCTGGCCTGGAGAATTCCACAGTCCATGGAGTCACACAGAGTCAGACACAACTGAGTGATTTTCACTTTCATTCATGTAACAAAGCTATAAAAGTTCTAGAACAGTGGTCTTGAGTGGTCAGATGCTCATTAAAAAGTATCCAGATTGAGTCAAGTATTATAGTTTGTTTTTACTTTTAGATGGTAATAAATTCTTGTTTTGCGTGTCAACCTGGCCCAACTCAGCCTGTAATCACACTATTAAGAAGACCTTCTATCCTTGCTCTTATCTTGCTGTGACTAGACCACAAAACAGCTGCAAAGTTCCACCAGACACACCTTTTTATTTGAATTTGTCTCGTATCTCTTTGTTCAGTCTTTAATTTCAGCCATTAACATTGCCTATTTTCTTGTAAATAGCTTGTAGGTACGTGTTGCTTTGATCCCAGTCTACATTCCCTGTCAATTATGTTCCTTACTATTATTTTCTTCCACCAAGATGTTCTATCTCATCTCTACTTCTTTCTCAATGTGGATAAGATGAAAGATGAGGCCCATAGAATATCTTCATCACCATCACTCTTCATCTTCTCACCCTCTGCATCCAATGAGAACCTTGAATGTTTCTACTTCCCACTACTCTCTGCAATCACCAATTCTTACGTCTTTCTGAGTTAGTGTAGTACATATTAGAAATGTCAAACAAAAAACCTTCTACACAGTAAAGGAAATAATCCGCAAAGTGAAAAGGCGGTCTATGCTAAGTTGCTTCAGTCATGTCCGACTCTTTGCCACCCCATGGACTGTAGCCTGCCAGGCTCCTCTGTCCATGGGATTCTCCAGGCAAGAATACTGGAGTGGGTTGCCATGCCCTCCTCCAGGGGATCTTCCCAAACCACAGACTGAACTCATCTCTCTTACATCTTCTGCACTGGCAGACAATTTCTTTACCACTAGCGCCACCTGGGAAACCCTTGGGAAATAATCCACAAATTGAAAAGGCAATCTATAAATAGAAGGAAATATTTGTAAACCATATAGATAAAGGTTAATATCCAAAGTGTATAACATAAGGACCTCAAAGCAAAAAATAGCAAAAGACAAAACCTTCAAAACGTCCAATTTAAATATAAGCAAAGGACCCGAATAGACATTTCCCCAAAGAAGATATGCCAATGGTCATTGGGTATATGAAAATGTTCTCAACATCACTGATCATCAAAAAAATAAAAATCAAGCCACTATGAGATGCCACCTCATACCTGTTAGGATGGCTATTATCAATAAAGCAAATGATAACAATTATTGGTGAAGATATGGAGAAAAGGAAAATTTTATTATGCTGTTGGTAGGAATTAAATCAATGTAGCCACAGTGGAAAAATATTATGGCAGTTCCATGAAAAGTTAAAAATAGAATAGATTTACTCCAGCCATTGCATGTCTGGGCATATAGCCAAAGGAACTGAAAGCAGGTATATATGTAGTTCCATGTTCACTGCAGCATTATGCACAAATGCCAAGACATGGAAACTTGTATGTCCATCAACAGAGGAATAGATAAACAAATGCATATACATCCACTGGAATGTTTTTTCACCTAAAAAAAAGGAAGGAAATCCTATTATATGCAACACTGTGATGAACCTGGAGGATGTTATGCGAGGTGAAATAAGCCAGACAGAGAAGAACAAATACCACACAATCCCACTAATATGCAGAATTTCAAACAGTCTAACTCACAAGAGCTGAGTGCAGAGGGTAGTTACTGGGTGCTTGGTGAGGGGGCACGGGAACAAAAAGGTATTGGTCAAAGAATACAAAGTTATACAAGTTATGCAAGATGAATAAATCCTAGAAATCTTCTGTACACCATTGCGTCCATAGTTAACAATAATAAATTTTCTACTTGAAGCTTTACTTAGAGGCTAAATGTCCTTTTCACAAAAGGACTGAACTGTACATATAACTTCAGTTCATGAACTTTAGGGGTAAACAAGAAGGAAGAAAGGGAGGGAAGGAGGGAGAAAGACATTTACTTCTGCTCAACACTATTACCTTATTTTCTGCATCTTAAGATTTCTGTTGTGGTTCATTTGTTGTTCAGTGAGAGTATTTTCACAAGTCCTGATGGTGAAGGACAGAGAAGCCTGGCGTGCTGCAGTCCATGACTGAGCAACTGAACAACAACAACTTTTGATAAAGAGGTACATGGTTGATAGCTTCATGCTCACATATCTTTCATGCTGACAGGCCCTTGATCACTTACGTGAGAATACTTTGGATTGCAGCTCTTTGATTGTTGCTATTCCACTATCAGTTTTCAGTGAATTACTTTGAAAAATAAATACATGTCATTGTCCAATGTTTCTTGGATATTTGCTTTGGGGGTCTGTCCCTCCTGCCTAGAGCTTTATAACATTCTCTTCATTATTAAAGTTTGAGGACTTGATCAGTATATCTGTCCCTCTATCAGTATTTGGGCCTTTTCTTATTGGTAAAGCCTATAATTTGGCAGCCCTTAAAACCTACAGTCTTAGGACTTTATTTACTTCAGATAAATGTTTTACTAATATTTGTTTAATTATGATTCTCTTCTGTTTTTTTTTCCCCCTTTAGAAATGCTGTTTGTTTCCACAATCAGTTCAGTTTGGTTCAGTTCAGTCGCTCAGTCGCATCCGACTCTTTGCGATCCCATGGCCTGCAGCACGCCAGGCCTCCCTGTCTATCACCAACTCCCAGAGTTCACTCTAACTCATTTCCATCAAGTCGGTGATGCCATCCAGCCATCTCATCCTCTGCATCCCCTTCTCCTCCTGCCTCCAATCCCTCCCAGCATCAGGATCTTTTCCAATGAGTCAGATCTTTGCATGAAGTGGCCAAAGTATTGGAGTTTCAGCTTCAGCATCAGTCCTTCCAATGAACACCCAAGGACCAATCTCCTTTAGAATGGACTGGTTGGATCTCCTTGCAGTCCAAGGGACGCCCAAGAGTCTTCTCCAACACCACAGTTCAAAAGCATCAATTCTTCGGCGCTCAACTTTCTTCACAGTCCAACTCTCACATCCATACATGACCCCTGGAAAAACCATAGCTTCGACCAGATGGACCTTTGTGGGCAAAGTAATGTCTCTGCTTTTTAATATGCTGTCTAGGTTGGTCATAACTTTCCTTCCAAGGAGTTTCCACAATAGTGGTCCTCAAATTATATATTCAAACTGCCTACATTTTCAATTAGGGTTTCCATTTGTGTTTTGAAATAGTCCTTTCAGCTGATCATCAACTGACCGATTCAAACATCCACAACAACCATCCTTACCTTCAATTCATCTACTAAGCTGTTTATTTTAGAAATCATTTTGTCAAAGAAGCGTTTTATCTGCTGCTTTTAAGCACAGTTCTTTTCTTTTTTTTTTTTTTAGCTCAATCATTCTTCTGGTCTTCTAACAATTCTTTACCACTGAATTTGTGCTGTAGGTTTTCTGCCTGATATTTATTTTCCCCTCTCACTCTTCAGGCCCTTAGATTTGTTGTTCTTTATCTTTAGCAGCTCACTGGGACTCCAGTCACCATGTGGAGAATTCTGAACGATTGGGCTCTCATTAGTATTGGAATAAGAAGCATCCTCATGTCCCCTAGACCTGAGTGTAGAAACCTCAGGCTCTCATCCTCCATAGGGCCTCCCTGTAGAAAAAAAAGGAACAAGGTTCATGTCACCATGTCCCCCAAAGCCCTATTGCTATCTATCCTTTTGTTCAATGTTTGTTTTTAATGTATTAATAAATGAACTATTTGAGTTTTATCTTTTGAAACAAGGACTACTGACATTCCACTTTATTCTGTTGTGTTACCAGGTTTTAAGGAAATAATTGGTTATTAACTTCTGGAGGATAACATACATTGATGAGAAACTGAATAAAGCTAGACACTCTTTCTATAGAAGAAAATGTCTCTGGCACATTCAGATGGCCACTGTATCTCAAGAAATCCATGAACTTCAGGTTAAATGATCTTTCATAAGGGACCTCATCTCCTCATGAGGACTCTACCTTCATGAATTAATTACCTTTCAAAGGCCCCACCTCCTGATATTTTCACCTTGTGAGTCTGAATTTCAATATATGAATCAAAAATTCAATTCTTATTCATGTCGATCAATTATTAATTGAACTTGTAATGCAGTTCATGTGGTCAACTGACACCACAGCATTCAGTACGAGGGGAGAAAATAAAAAATGTAAAATGGGTGAACCTGTCATGTCACTTACAATTACAAGGAGCCAAATCATTTTAAGGTCTCACTACATTACTCTTTTAAACATGAAGACTAGGTAGGTAATCTCTAAGATGTCTTTCAGTTATAGAACTTGCTATATTTGATTCAAGCTCTAAAGTTCTGTTATTTCCNTTCTTCACTTTCTGCCATAGAGTGGTGTCATCTGCATATCTGAGGTTATAGATATTCCTCCTGGCAATCTTGATTCCAGCTTGTGCTTCATCCAGCCCAGCATTTCTCATGATGTACTCTGCATATAATGATCAATTCATGATATACTCTGGATACATGTATCCATTCTCCCCTAAACTCCCCTCCACCTAGGCTGCTGCATTAACACTGAGCATAGTTCCATGTGCTATACAGGAGGTCCTTGTTGGTTATCCATTTAACATATAGCAGTGTGTACATCTATGCATGTACATGTCCGTCTAATTTTAAATTGAAGCTTTAAACTATCACTTTCAGCCAAGTTGAAGTAAAGGGACTGCTACCCTCCCACCTGATAACCAAAAACACCGAGAGAGCAATGTGAAACAATCTTTCTGAAAACATTGAACATAAGTCAGTGAAGGACAGAGATCCTTTAGAGATGGAAAACAAAGGAGATGAGCCCTACGAATGACCCACTTCACTGCCTGGTGAAAGTTTCCAGACCCTGATGTAAGGAAATGAACCCAGACCTGGCAGCCTCCCTAAGTTGAGGGAAAGTAGTGGGGAACCGGGACTGAGCAAGATGGCTAAAACTTACAGGGTAGAGTACTGGAAAGAGAAGTGACATACAGAGAAGACTCCAGAGGTCTGCAGAGACTCATCCACAAATATTCAGCTAAGAGTCAATTAATGAACACGTGCGAGCAAGCTACCTGAAGCAGAGAAAAAAACCCTTGGGAAGGATGAAAGTGTACAGTGCCTGAAGTTCACATGAGGCCAGAAGTAAAGTCATCAGCTAGAGTACTCAAAATGGTTTTTCCTTAATAGTGAGATAAAATTAACTCTTGACAAGAATTCTGGGATGATAATGGAGTAGGTAGCACCAGAAATCTGTCTTCCACCTAGACAACAATGGCATTGGCAGACTCTGTCTTATGTAACTAATTTGAAACTGTTGAGTCTGTTGAAAACTTGTAACTTCTGAGGAAGGCTTGGATAATAAATTTTGGTTGATTTTAATTTGTCTTCAACTCTTAACTGGCACTAGTTGCTACACATCCCCACTTCCAGCCACTTAGCAGACACTGAGCAGCTTACGTGCAGCTTGCAGGAGTCAGGGTAGGCAAAAAAGGGGATCTGTGTTCTGATCACTGATTGCGTCTTCTGATCATAGAGATGCAGAAAGTCAGGTAGCCATTGTTGCTGCACCTCCCCTCACATGCCCTCCCAACCCCCGCCCCTACCAACTCATTGCAGGTTTATCCCCTCAAGCTGTACAGCCTTCTAGGAAATTTACAGGGCCAGGGCCCTTTTCTCCTTCCTTAAATTTTTGCTTTTCCCATTTGGGGAGTCAGACATTAAAGACTAAGACAAAAGAAAAAAATGTATGTATGGAGGAAATTAGAAAGTGACNTCATTGCAGGTTTATCCCCTCAAGCTGTACAGCCTTCTAGGAAATTTACAGGGCCAGGGCCCTTTTCTCCTTCCTTAAATTTTTGCTTTTCCCATTTGGGGAGTCAGACATTAAAGACTAAGACAAAAGAAAAAAATGTATGTATGGAGGAAATTAGAAAGTGACTAATGTGCTCAAAGAAAGATTTTTAAAGACCTAAGAAGGCATTGTTTTCACACCTTAGTCTGATTCTTGGCACAGAGATAGTCTACAACAATTTTTAAAAAATAATCCTTAGGAAATGGTGAGAATCTGATTTCCAGAGTTACTATATTATTATATTCAAATGTTCAGTGTCCATTCAACAAAAACTCAGACAAGGCATACAAAGATTTAGGAAAGTATGGTCAATTCAAAGAAGAAAGTAATTATACAGAGTCTGTCCCTGAAATAGACTTAACGGAATATATATTAAACAAATGCTTTAAAACAATTGTCCTAAGATGCTCAAAGAACTACCTTATGATCCAGCAATTCCATTCCTGTGTATATACCTGATGAAAACAAAAACACTAATTCAAAAGATATATGCACCCCAGCATTCATAGCAGCATTATTTACAATAGCCAAACTATGGAAGCAACCTAAATGTCCACCACCGGACATTGAATGAATAAAGAAAATATGATGTGTATGTACAATGGGATAATTTCAGCCATTAAAGAATGCAGTGTTACCACTTGGAAAAACATGAATGGACTTGGAGTGTATGATGGTAAGTGATATTAATATAAATCAGACAAAGACAGATACTATATGATATCACTTATATGTGGAATATAATGGAGAAGGCAATTGCAACCCACTCCAGTACTCTTGTCTGGAAAATCCCCTCGACGGAGGAGCCTAGTGAGCTGCAGTCCATGGGGTCGCTAAGAGTCAGACACCACTGAGTGACTTCACTTTCACTTCTCACTTTCATGCATTGGAGAAGGAAATGGCAACCCACTCCAGTGTTCTTGCCTGGAGAATCCCAGGGATGGGGGAGCCTGGTGGGCTGCCGTCTATGGAGTCACACAGAGTCGGACAGTGACTGAAGCAACTTAGCAGCAGCCACAGCAGTGGAATATAAAAAAAATTAAAAACAGTGACAATGGCATTAAAGGAAAAGACTAACGCTTACCATGGGGAGGAGGCATCCCTGGTGGCTCAGATGGTGAAGAATCTGCCTGCAATGCAGGAGACCCAGATCCATGTCCAGTCTCTGGATCAGGAAGATCCCCTGAAGAAGGGAATGGCTACCCACTCCATTATTCTTGCCTGGAGAGGAGTCTGGCAGGCTATAGTCCATGAGGTTGCAAAAAGTTGGACACAACTGAGTGACTAATACTTTTGCTTTTACCATGGGGAGAGGGAAAGGGGAGGAGCAACATAGAGATAGAGATTAAGAAGTAGGGATGGAATGGGAGTAGATGGGAGGGGGGTTCAGGATGGGGGACACATGTACACCCATGGCTGATTTATGTAAATATATAGCAAAAACCACTACAATATTGTAATGTAATTAGCCTCCAATTAAATAAATTAGTTTACCAAAAAAAGAAGTACAAACTACTATGTATAAAATAAATAATCTACAAGGATATTCTGTACAGAACAGGGAATATAGCCAATATTTTATAATAACTATAAATGGAATATGGGTTTCCCTCATAGCTCAGTTGATAAAGAATCTGCCTGTAATGCAGGAGACCCAGGTTTGATCCCTGGGTTGGAAAGATCCCCAGGAGATGAAAATGGGAACCCACTCCAGTATTCTTGGCTGAAGAATCCCATGGACAGAGGAACCTGGCAGGTTAGAGTTCATGGGGTCACACGAGTTGGACACAACTTATTGACTAAACCACTACCACATAAATGGAATATAACCTTTAAAAATTATGAACTACTATGTTGTACACCTGAAACATATAATATTGTAAATCAACTATACCTCAATTTAAAAAGAAACTTCAAAATGCTAATGAAATAATCATGGAAAAATCTAAATAAAGAGATACACAACATTTTATGAAATTCAAAATACCTCCATTAACCAAAATAACTTTGAAGAAAAAGAGAGAACAGAAATAGAGGACTCACATTACCTAATTTAAAGATTTATTCTAAGTCTAGATTACTTAAGGTAGTGTGATACTGGCATCATGATAAAGAGATCAATGTAACAAAGTAGAGAATCCAGACCCACACTTTTTGAGTTAATATTCAATAAAGATGCAAAAGCAACTTATGAAGGTAACCTTTTCAAGAAGTGGTGCTTACATAATTGGATATCCATATGGGAGTAAAACAAATAGTTACGTTTAATCTACATCTCAAGCCATATACAAAATTTAGTTCAAAAATTAATAAAAAGAGAAATAATTATTAGACCTAAATGTGCAACCTAGAAGTTTAAAAGATTTAGAAAGGAACATAAGGGAAAATCTCTGTGTTATTTTGTTTTTAAAGATATTTTAGACAGTGCCAAAGGCATAATCTGTAAAAGAAAAAATTGAAAATTTAACTTCATCGAAATTAAGAATGTGAACTCTTCAGAAGATACTGTTAACGAAAAGAAAGTTACAGTTGTAGAAAATATTTGCAAATCATGAAAAAATGTGAGTTCATGCATACATTCATTAATACATATAATACATAAGACCAAAAACTCATTAAGAAAATAAGGAATGTACAATTTGGGAAATAATTTGACCAGACCCATCACTAAAGAAAATATAGAGCTGACTTATAAGCACATGAATGGACGTTCAACATCATTAGTTATTAGGGAAAGACAGAGCCACAATGAAGTGATATCAGGAAATGTGGCAGAGTAGAAAGCCCCAGGAATTTGACCCTCCACAGAAATGACATGTGAGCTGGTAGGAACTGTCTGAGCAACTATTTTGCAACCCTAGTCTAATAGATCTCTTACAGGATCCAGAGGAGTGCTTAATGAAGAAGCTGGTAAATTTAATTTTGGTGAATTTTAGTGATTGCATGGTAGTGGCTACCATGCCTCACATCCCAGCACCCCACAATGCAGCAACTCAGTTCCTGGTGAAAATTTCTGGGGCGATGGTGGGGAATATGGACCTTGTCTTCCAAAAACTTGGGGTCATAGGTTTTTTTATTGCTAATCATCAAGGGGCTGAGACAGAAGTTAGCCATTGTTTCATCCCCAATGGGCTAAAATGTCTTCCTGATTTGTAGAGGATTTAAAGAGAGAGCATCTATGCTTTCCCCTTTTGGGAGCCAAATGCTTAAAGATATCTTTGTCAGATTGCACTTTATCTGCAGATACAAAGGAACAGAAACTTTACTGATCACAGACAAGAAGCACATACTTCCAAAAACAGTTTGGAAAAGTTACAATTGTATGGCTTCAACCTTCAACAAGCAAAATCCAACAATCCCTGATGAGACAGAATTGGAATTTTAGAATTCACACAGCATTATAGTTTGAGTTGCCACAACTCAAAATGCCCGGCTTTCAACAACAAAAATACAGTACATAGAAAGAAACAGTAATGTACAACCCTTTTAGAGGAACAAGAGTTAGACAGAAACCATCCCTGAGGAAGCCCAGACATTTAAGTTATTAATCAAAGACATTAAATTGACTTCCTTAATTTTATTTAAGGAAATCATGGACAGAGAGCTAAAGGGAATCAAGAAAATAATGATTGTAAAAAATAAAAATACAAATGAAGATGAAAAATAAGGAGAGAGAAGGAACTGAATAGAAATTTTGGAGGTGGAAAGTATAAAAACTCAAATGAAAAATTCTCTAGAAGTGTTCAAAATCACATTTGAGCAGGCAGAAGAAAGGACTGGTTGAAGATAAAGACAAATGAAACAATAAATTCAGAGAAACAGAAAAAAATAATTAATATAAATGAACAAAGCCGTGAAGGACCTGTGGGATACCATTAAGTGTTCAACATATGTATTATAGGGCTCCCAGAAGAAGATACTGAGACAGGAATAGGTAAACATATTTGGCAAAAAAAATTCCCAAATCTGATGAAATTCATGAATATATATATCTGAGAAGCTCAACTAACTCCAAGCTAGATACTTATAGACTCTACACCAAGTTGACCTTGAAAGCAAGAATATAGAAGTCACTCATCACATATGAGTGATTCTCAATAAATTTAATATATGATTTCTCTCCAGAAACCATAGAGGCCAGAAGACAGTAGTATGACATGTTTAGTATCCCAAAGGGGGAAAAAAAAGTGTCAGTCAAGAATTCTCTATCTGGCAAAACTATCCTTTAACAATGAAAGAGATATTAAGAAAANTTTAATATATGATTTCTCTCCAGAAACCATAGAGGCCAGAAGACAGTAGTATGACATGTTTAGTATCCCAAAGGGGGAAAAAAAAGTGTCAGTCAAGAATTCTCTATCTGGCAAAACTATCCTTTAACAATGAAAGAGATATTAAGAAAATCCCAGGTAAACAGATCTATCATACAAGAAATTACTAAAGAGACTCCTTCGGGATGAAATGAAAGGACACCAGGCAGCAACTCTCAGACATAAAAAAAAATAATAAGGTCCAGTAATACTGGACTTTTGAATGAATGAAATTGTACATTTCATTTAATTTATAACTTCCCTTTTTTCCCTAAATAAACTAAATGACAAGTGTGTAAAACAATAATTATAAATTCATTTTAAGGGGACTACAATGAATAAGGTGATAATCTGTAATAATAACAACTCAAAGGGTTGAAGCAGAGAACCCAAAAGGAAATAAATGGAGATGTAAGGAAGCAGAATTTTTGTGAATTATTATGTACTATTATGTATATTCAAACCATGCGTTTAATAGGTTTAACATGGTAATTGATATCCTCCAAATGTTAACAATGGAAAATTGAGGTACAAAAGCATAAAATATAAATAGCCATGTGGCGAAGTAAATGCTTGTTTTTCAGTAATCAATTTAAATATAAAAGGATTACTCTTTCCTATTAAAATAAAGGTTTGGAAGATTATATTTAAAAAATAGAATCCATCAACATTCTGTTTACAAAATATTCACTTTGGATATGAAGATGAAGCTAATTTTAGATAAAAGGATAGAAAAAGATATTCAATGAAAACTATAAACAAAACTGAACTAACTTGGTTGTACTGTTATTTAAAAAGGTTTCATCATATATTGGGGCTTCCCAGTTGGCTTAGTGGTAAAGAATCCACCTGTCAATGCAGGAGACATGGGTTTGATCCCTGGTTCACTAAGTTTACCTGGAGGAGGAAATGGCAAACCACTCCAGTATTCTTGCTAGGATAATCCAATGGACATAGGAGCCTGGTGGGCTACAGTGCATGGGGTCTGAAAGAGCCAGACATGACAGAGTGACTGAGCATGCACCCATCATATGCTGATAACATTTAATACAGCAGTGTGTGTTAGTCACTCAGTCATGTCCAACTTCGCAATCCTATGGACGGTAGCCCACCAGGCTCCTCTGTCCATGGCATTCTCCAGGCAAGAATACTGGAGTGGGTTGCCATGCCTTACTCTAGTGTATCTTCCTAACCCAGGGATTGAACCCACATCTGTAACATTTCCTGCATTGGCAGCCAGGTTCTTTACTACTGGAGCCACCTGGGAAGCCCATATATACCATATACTGGCCCCAAAATAAGTCTTAAGAA
>SJYV01010568.1:337739-371076 GCA_006410875.1 Neotragus pygmaeus | reverse complement strand
ATCTGAGGTTACTGATATTTCTCCCAGCAATCTTGATTCCAGCTTGTGCTTCATCCAGTCTATCATTTCTCATGATGTACTCTGCATGTAAGTTAAATAAGCAGGGTGACAATATACAGCCTTGACATACTCCTTTCCCTATTTGGAACCAGTCTGTTGTTTCACGTCCAGTTCTAACTGTTGCTTCTTGACTTGCATGCAGATTTCTTAGGAGGCAGGTCAGTTCACCTGGTATTCCCATCTCTCGAAGAATTTTCCACAGTTTGCTGTGATCCACACAGTCAAACGCTTTGGCATAGTCAATAAAGCAGAATTAGATGTTTTTCTACAACTCTATTACTTCTCCAGTGATCCAATGGAATGTGGCAATTTGATCTCTGGTTCTCTGCCTTTTGTAAATCCAGCTTGAACATCTGGAAGCTCACAGTTCACCTACTGTTGAAGCTTGGCTTGGAGAATTTTGAGCACTATTTTGATAGCATGTGAGATGAGTGCAGTTGTGCAATAGTTTGAACATTCTTTGGCATTGCCTTTCTTTGGGATTGGAATGAAACTGACATTTTACAGTCCTTTGGCCACTGCTGAGTTTTCCAAATTTGCTGGCATATTGAGTGCAGCACTTTCACAGCATCATCTTTTAGGATTTGAAATAGCGCAACTGGAATTCCATCACCTCCACTAGCTTTGTTCGTAGTGATGCTTCCTATGGCCCACTTGACTTCACATTAAAAAAGTCTAGGACCAGCAATTCTCTAGTGGTCCAGTGGTTAGGACTCTTCACTGCAAGGCACAGTTTTGATCCCTGGTCAAGGAACTAAGTGGGGCTTCTCTAGTGGATCAGCAATAAATAATCTGCCTGCAATGCAAGAGACATAGGAGACACAGGTTCAATCTATGTGTCAGGAAGATCCCCTGGAGGAGGGCATATGACAACCCACTCCATATTTCTTGTCAGGAAAATCTCATGGACAGAGGAGCCTGGCAGGCTAAGGTCCATGGGGTCACAAAGAGTCAGACACGACTTAAGTGACAGACCATGTATGCATGCAGTGAACTAGATCACACATGTGGTGCAGCGTAGTTAAAAAAAAAAAAAAAAGGCTAGGATTAAAGCAAAGAAGAAGATAATATATGCCCTTAGTAATTCAAAGTTATTCTAGAAAATATCAGCATAAGATTTGGGTAGTGATGGAGGAAAGAGAGCAAAGTGATTTGAGGGCATTACTTGTCTGATTCAGGGGAAATATGGACATTGAAAAGTTTTAGGACTCAATAGAAAAATAAATAAATATGACAGGGAGTTCCCTGGTGACCCAGTAGTTAGGATTAACTTTAACTGCCATGGCCTGAGTTCAACTCATGGTGAGGAATATCCTTCAAGTCACGTGTTGTGTTCATAAAAGGAAAAATAAATAGATATAACAATAAGCTTAAGCAAGGACCAACCACTGTAAGAATGAAAAGAGAATGTATAGTTTTAAGCACAGAGGAGAAAACTCAATCTATTCAATGGAAAGTGGGAAATTGAAATTATAGTCACAAATTTCCCCTCTTATAAACACAGCCAGATGGTGAGTTCTAATAAAAGTTAAATAAAAATGCATTTCCCAGTATAAAGATTTATATATAGTCTAGATTTTGTGATATTTGTGGCAATTCAATTTCTTTATTTTGTTATTTTATTCACATATAGTTTATGTACAATGTTACATGTTACAGGTGTAGTAGAAGGAAATGGCAACCCACTCCAGTATTCTTGCCTGGAGAATCCCATGGACAGAGGAGCCTGGCAGGCCATGGTCCATGGGGTCACAGAGAGTCGGGCACAACTGAAGTGACTAAGCACGCATGCACAATATAATGATTCATAGTTTTAAAGGTTATAATACATTTAGAGTCTTAAAATACTGGCTATATTCACTGTGTTGTACAATATATGCTTGTAGTTTATGTTATACCAAATATTTTGTACTTCTTCATCCCCTACACTGCCTCTCCCCACCCTCTTCCCATTGGTTAACACTAGTATGTTCTTTGTATCTTTGAGTTAGCTTCTTTTTCATCATAGTCACTAGTTCGTTGTATTTTTAGATTCCATGTATAAGTGATATCATACAATAAAAAAAATGCATTTCCCAGCTCCACCAATGGGACTATGTGAGCTTTGAGGGAGGTTAGATTGTCTCCCTGAGTTATAATTTCTTCTTCTGTAAAAGGAAGTTATTATTGTACATAAAGAACTTAGCACAGTGTCAGAGTAAAAGGCACTCAGGAAACACTAACTAAGGCTTTTACCATTCTTACTCCTGTTTGTTTCTGCTCCCATTGCTCACGTCTCTTTATAGCCTCCTGAAAGTGTTAGTCTTTCAGTTGTGTCTGACTCTTTGCAACCCCATGGACTGCAGCCCACCAGGCTCCTCCATCTGTGGAATTCTCCAGGCAAGAATACTGGAGTGGGTAGCAATTCCCTTCTCCAGGGGATCTTCCCGATCCAGGGATTGAACCTGGGTCTCCTGCCTTTCAAACAGATTCTTTCCCAGCTGAGCCACCAGGGAAGCCCTACTCTCCTGAACCCCTGACAGAATGAACAAACTCACAATAAACCTATCAATAATTTTTTTTGTTTGACTTATGCAAATAATTAGCTCTTGCAAACATGAGGAGTATTTCTTTGTCAGATGAGATCCAGACAAAAAAAAGTTTGTGTGAACTCCGAAGTAAGCCAGAAGTAATATTATAGGGTGGCACCACTCTGGAGTAGGGTGCAGCAGAAAGTGTGAGTTAGAAAGACTGACTGATTTGGGTGTGGAAGTCAAATTCTTGCCCAGTTGGGACAAGTTAGAAAAATAAGCTGAGAAGAGCTCATCCTTGCTCGAGACTTGCTAGCAGGGAGTCAGGAGGCACATCATTACGTAGGTCTGTACATCAAACCCCTACAACCTCACCTCTGTTTAATGAATGTTGCTGTTTTTGCTGTATTACTTGCAGGTCATGTCTGACTCTCTTGACTCCATANTAACTAAGGCTTTTACCATTCTTACTCCTGTTTGTTTCTGCTCCCATTGCTCACGTCTCTTTATAGCCTCCTGAAAGTGTTAGTCTTTCAGTTGTGTCTGACTCTTTGCAACCCCATGGACTGCAGCCCACCAGGCTCCTCCATCTGTGGAATTCTCCAGGCAAGAATACTGGAGTGGGTAGCAATTCCCTTCTCCAGGGGATCTTCCCGATCCAGGGATTGAACCTGGGTCTCCTGCCTTTCAAACAGATTCTTTCCCAGCTGAGCCACCAGGGAAGCCCTACTCTCCTGAACCCCTGACAGAATGAACAAACTCACAATAAACCTATCAATAATTTTTTTTGTTTGACTTATGCAAATAATTAGCTCTTGCAGACATGAGGAGTATTTCTTTGTCAGATGAGATCCAGACAAAAAAAAGTTTGTGTGAACTCCGAAGTAAGCCAGAAGTAATATTATAGGGTGGCACCACTCTGGAGTAGGGTGCAGCAGAAAGTGTGAGTTAGAAAGACTGACTGATTTGGGTGTGGAAGTCAAATTCTTGCCCAGTTGGGACAAGTTAGAAAAATAAGCTGAGAAGAGCTCATCCTTGCTCGAGACTTGCTAGCAGGGAGTCAGGAGGCACATCATTACGTAGGTCTGTACATCAAACCCCTACAACCTCACCCCTGTTTAATGAATGTTGCTGTTTTTGCTGTATTACTTGCAGGTCATGTCTGACTCTCTTGACTCCATATACTGTCGCCCTCCGTGCTCCTTGTCCTTGGGCTTTCCCAGGCAATAATACTGGATTGGGTTGCCATTTCCTCCTTCAGGGGATCTTCCCCAACCAGGGATCGAACCCGAGTCTCCTGCATTGACAGGCAGATTTTTTACCACTGAGCCATCAGTGAAGCCCTGTTTAATGAATAGCAAATCTCAATTTGAAGTTGGCTTCGCAGATAGTCAGTGCTCAAGAAATGTTGATCAGTTTATCAACTTTGGTCATATGTCAGTTTAGCAACTTCAATCATTTTATCAGCCTGCCAACTAGATCATACATAGTTTGCCACTCTTTAGATTCCAAGCATTTCCAAAACTGACGTGTTTATCAACATCAGATCTTCAGACTAAGGAGACCCTACTTACTGGAGTAAAATTCAAACCAAGAGTTTATTTTACTCATTATGAATGAACAAAATAAAATTTGCTTTTATTATCAACCTCTACATAGCTATGGTAACCTGTTCTACCTTTCAGGAAATATGACTTGAAAGTTTAGTAGAATAGTTACTGGGGACAAGAAAAATGAACACCTGAACAGGCTGGAAAACATATTGAGGATAAATGCCTAAGCTCAGAGCAAAATGTTTGGCAAGATAAAGGATGTCAATGTCAGTGTGAAATACACAGTGGATTCAGTAACTATTTTTCCCATCAAAATTTCACTTCAAAAAACAAGCAGTGCAGACTAGGCTGTGTTTCATAATGGGGAAAAAAGCATACCTTAGGAACTAGTTCAGGGAGATATTTTAGTTGCCTTGCTTTGTTTTTCAGTTAATCATTTGACTATTTTGTGCACTTCCTTTCCTTGGGGAGATTTCTGAATCTGATCTAACTGTTTTCTTAAACCTATTTCATGTGTGCAAAATACTTTTGGTATTTGCAAATTTATAAAATGTTCTTAACCTCAAGAGAAAATAAATAAGTTAGAGAAAATTAAAACAAGTTCCAATTATTAAGCACATTTTTTGAAATCCCTCAAGCGTAGGAAGAATGTAGGTAGAAAAGAACAACAGTCAGGCTTGGTCCAGAACCTAGAGAAATCTCTGAAGACGTCAAAAATGATTTCATATGAATATGGTGTATGGTCTTTTTTTCCCTGAAGATTCTTTTAAAAAAAAAAAGGAAGAGTTTGATTAAAAACATGAAAGAGGTAAGCTTATCAGAATTGACAAGACTATTTTAGTGTAGTTACTTTCCCAGTCCACCAAACTTACCATCTAGTGATAATTCAGTTCCTTTCAAATCAGTAGGAAGGGACACATCCGAGCACTAAGGATGTACAGGAAGACGGACAAGACTGGATTCTAACCCATGCAAAGTAGTTAAGATGATGAAATTGGTTAAAATTTTAAAATAATATTATAATATTTTATGAGATATTATGACATATAACTATGGCATAATCATATTACAGTGAGAATTTTCAAGGTCATCTCCCACAAATCAAAAGAGATGAACTCTACTTCTGGTCTGTTTAATCCTTCTTAATCCTTAAGCTTTGATCTCACGTCTGTTTCATATTCTACAAAACTTTTCAACTTGCTTGTTGCTAATACTGCATACAGGATTCCATTATAAATACCCTTTGTTTTTTCTAATTTTATTGGAGTATAGTTGATTTACAATGTTCTGTTAATTTCAGATGTACAGCAAAGTGATTCAGCTATACATATATATTCATTCTTTTTCAGATTCTTTTCTCGTTATAGGTTATCACAGAATACAGAGTAGAGTTCCCTGTGCCATACCGGAGATCCTTGTTGGCTATCTATCTTATGTATTGTAGTGTGTGTATGCTAATCCCTAGCTCCTGCTTTATCCCTCTCCCCTCCTCAAAATCAACACTCCTTGATTTTGGTTCTAAAAAAATCACAGAAGGAGATTAGCCCCAAGGAAGCATAGCATGCAGGGGCAACAGAGCATGGTGGCTAGGAACACAGACTTCAGAGGTGGATGATTTTGGTATAAATCTCAGGGTCACTAGTGGGCAACTTTGGAACAGTTAGTTAATCTCTCCAAGACTCAGTTTCCCCATCTTAAAAATGGGTATATTGGACTTCTTTCGTGGCTTAGTGGTTGAGAATCCACCTGCCAACGGAGGGTTCATGGGTTTGATCCCTGGTCGAGGAAGATTCCCCTTGCCAAGAGGCAACTAAACACATGCACCACAAATACTGAGCCCCCTAGAGCCCGTGCTCCACAAGAGAAGTCACCAGAAGGAGAAGCCCTCGCGTCACCTCCAGAGAGTAGCCCCCACTCGCCGCAACTAGAGAAAGCCTTCGTGTAGCAACAGAGACACAGCACAGCCCCCCAAAAATGATGAAACAAAATGAGTATATTAATAGTTCCTACCTCTTAGAGTTGTGAAAATTATATGACACAGCAATTGTAAGAAATACTTAGAAAGCTAGTGGAAGTAAATGTTAGCTACATGTTCGCTCTGATTAACTCTTGATATAGGTATATTCATCCACGCATTCCGCAAACATTTCTGGATTGTCTATTCTGCACCAGATGCTGGTCTAGGCACATAAGGCAGACAAGCTCCCACAGGGTTTCTACTCTCACCTCAACAGGGAAATGGGCTCCTTTAGGAAAGAGAGTATCTAACCCCAATTTGTATCTCCCACGGTGCTTTGCACAAGACAGAGGAGGGATGTTTGGGAGGAAATTATAAGTGGAAGAAAAACAGACATACTTCAAAAATCTTGCACTCTTGGGCAAAGAAAATATCAATTATGTAGACACATCACTTCTATTCTAAGAAAATCTGGAATCGAGTCACTTAACATTTCTTAAGAGGGCTTCTTGGTAACTGAAAATGTAAAGGATTATATGAAGTTTCCACTGCACCATGCCATGTTTTGATCATGATACAGAGGGAAGCATGGCATGGAGCACACTTCAGCCAGGTGAGCCCAGATCCCCTTGGGTTTTGTGGTTGTTCACTCTGGAGTACCTTCAGTTAGCAGGCTTGGCTCAGCTCTCAGCCTTACAGTCACAGGAGGAAATCACATGGCCAAAGTGACTGCAGAGGCCAGTGAGCCCCAGGAATGCTTAGCCAAGGAGTTTTACTTCTCTAAGATTGGAGTTACTAATAGAACACATGCCCATCCAAGACAGTAATTTATTTAATTTTGATTCACTCTATGTAAGTTCAACTCAGTTGAGTCACTCAGTTGTGTCCAACTCTTTGCAATCCCATGGACTGCAGCGCCCCATGTACTGCAGGACATCAGGCCTCCCTGTCCATCACCTACTCCCAGAGATTGCTCAAACTTGTGTCCACTGAGTTGGTGATGCCATCCAACCAGCTCATCCTCTGTCGTCTCTTTCTCCTCCTGCCTTCAATCTTTCCCAGCATCAGGGTCTTTTCAAATGAGTCTTCATATCAGGTGACCAAACTATTGGCGCTTCAGCTTCAGCATCAGTCCTTCCAATGAATATTCAGGACTGATTTCCTTTAGGATGGACTGGTTGGATCTCCTTGCAGTCCAGGGGACTCTCAAGAGTCTTCAACACCACAGTTCAAAAGCAAAAATCAATTCTCCTGAGCTCAACTCTCTTTATGGTCCAACTCTCACATCCATACATGACTACTGAAGAAATCATATATTTGACTAGACGGGCCTTTGTCAGCAAAGTAATGTCTCTGTTTTTTAATATGCTGTCTAGGTTTGTCATAGTTTTCTTCCAAGAGCAAGCGTCTTTTAATTTCATGGCTGCAGTCACCATCTGCAGTGATTTTGGAGCTCAAGAAAATAAAGTGTATCACTGTTTCCACTGTTTCCCCATCTATTAGCTATGAAGTGATGGGATTAGATGCTATGATCTTGGTTTTTTGAATGTTGAGTTTAAAGCCAGCTTTTTCACTCTCCTTTTTCAAGAGGCTCTTTCGTTCCTCTTCCCTTTCTGCCAAAAGGGTGGTGTCATCTGCATATCTGAGGTTATTAATATTTCTCCTGGCAATCTTGATTCCATCACTCTCCATAGTAAATAAGAATCAGAAATTTTCTTTTCTTAAAAAAAAAAAAGAGCTTTGGGAATTTCTACTCTAATTATAAAAATATGCTTTGTTCAATGAAAGAAATTGAAAACTACAATGTTGCACACCTACACAGAGTTTCCAAAGAGCAAGTTTGGGGACTGCCCTGCTGCTGCTGCTGCTAAGTCACTTCACTCGTGTCCGACTCTGTGTGACCCCGTAGACAGCAGCCCACCAGGCTTCGCCGTCCCTGGGATTCTCCAGGCAAGAACACTGGAGTGGGTTGCCATTTCCTTCTCCAATGCATGCATGCACGCTAAGGTGCTTCAGTAGTGTCTGACTCTGTGCGACCCCATGGACAGCAGCCCACCAGGCTCCTCTGGCCATGGAAATCTCTAGGCAAGAGTACTGGAGTGGGTTGCCATTATCTTCTTCCTGTGGGTCAGTAGTTAAGGCCCCAGGCTTCCAATGCAGGGGTGTGGGCTCGACCCCTGATTGGGGAACTAAGATCCCACATGCCAGATGGCACAGCAGGGAGAAAAAAAAAAAAAGAAAGAAAGAAACCCAATGGTAAAGAGCAAGTTTTGAGAATTTTGGAGAAACTTAGATGGCCTGGGAAATCGAGTGCCCTGGCTTCTAATTTTGATTGCACATTAAGTATCTGGTTAAACTTAAGCATGGAAAACTGGACTACAGTTCCCACATCTATAAAATAAGAGCTCTTAGGTGCCCCTTCTACCTCTGATTTTTTTAATCATTTATTAAATAATCACCTACCATGTACCTATTTCTTTCACACAGCAGTAAAAACAACCCTGTGTGATAGTTGCACTTGATGATGAGGAATTTAAGGCTTAGAGAAGCTTATTTATTTACCCAAGGCAAAGGATTCAGGCCAAAGATGTGATTTACATCTTCTAAGTCACATCCTCTTCTTACCAAACTACAGCTGACTTTAATTTACTAGCGTGTAAAATAGCTCTGGGCTAGAGAAGAAAGAATGGCCCTGGAAATTCCCTGGCAGTCCAGTGGTTAGGACTCTGCACTTTCTCTGCCAAAAAAAGAGAGAGGGAGTAATGGACAGAAGAAGAAAGGGAGGGGAGGGAGAGAGGAAGGAAGAAAGGCCCTGATAACAAAATCTTTTTGCCAACTTGACCCTTTTGCCCAATATTAGTTCTGCTCTGTCACTTCCCTGTAGGAAATACTCTAGGTTTTACGTTTGTGAAGTGAATAGGTTAAAAAGTTGAGTCTGACCTAGAAACAATCTCTGAGTTTCCTTAACTGGACATTCAGAAGTTGTGCTCTGAAATAGTCTTTGCCTTCTTTCTACTTGTGCCCAAGTGATGGTAGAGACATGTAATCAGGAAATAAGAGAGCATGCAGATCAAATCCAAATATCTGTCTTATGGCCCATCCTTGTACCTGGACTAACATATGGCTTGGCCATAATAAATGTTTACCCAAACAGACGAGAATGCCTGTTCTAGGAATCTGAATAATGAAATACAGAAAAAGCAGATCATTGATCATTTGGTAGCCAGAGAAGATACTGGATGTATACAGTGTCTTCATATGGACTTCATATGGTGTATTCAAATTAAAGAAGCTTCCCAGGTGACTCAGTGGTAAAAAATTCACCTGCCAATACAGGAGACATGCAGGGAGCACAAGTTGGATCCCTGGGATGGGAAGATCCCCTGGAGGAAGAAATAGCAACCTACTCCAGTATTCTTGCCTGTAGAATCCTGCGGACAGAGGAGACTGGCAGGCTACAGTCCATGGGTTGCAAAGAGTTGGACACAACTGAGCAACTGAGCATGTGCAGCACACACACACTCACACACACACACACACACACACACACACACACACTTCATATTAAAATTGGGCACCCAAAAGCAAAATTAACAGATCCCTCTTTTGAGGATCCCAGACTTGTGCTAGACTCCAAGTCATTTCTCAGTTCCTGTTCCATTTTCTAAAGCACTTCTACTATGACCCTGGTACTTGAGTTTCTGAGACACTGTTTTTCCAAACAATATATGTATTGCTTGAAACTTTACATTAAAACTTTTAAAATTATTGGAATAGATGATGCTTTAGTCTTTACAACCAAAAGAGCTGAACAAAACTGCACAATTAATTTATTACATACTACTAAATTCTGTTTAGTACAATAAATAAAGTCTATTGAGTAGTTAAGTTATTTCGTTATACTGCTGCTGCTGCTGCTGCTGCTAAGTCACTTCAGTCGTGTCTAACTCTACATATACTATATGCTACTAAATTCTGCTATGTCAAAAAGACTGAAATTAATACAGATTTGACACCTAGTCTGCTGCTCTCAAAGCCTAATTTATAATTGCTGCAATCTGCCTGTCATTCTTTTGGCTAATCAGACTGGCTCAGTGATAATCATTGAGAATCTTAAGAATTCAGTAGGATATACCAGGAAGAAACATCTAGTACCATGCTTTATCTATCAGCCTAAAGATCACTTTTTTCTAAAGCCAATTCCATATTCTCTGGGAGCAAGTTTTGGGCATTTGGTTTCAATCTGTCTATACCTGCTATACTAATAAGAAGCTGGATTTTTTTCAATTGTGGTGAAACTATATATAAAAATATGTCTACCGATTATTTATGAAAGTAATAAATATTCTCACAGTAGGTCAAGCAAGCTTCTCTGTAGAGAAATTTTTTGGCCAATAAAGTTGAGTCTAAGGGTTTCCAACCTCCGCAAGGCATTCAGCCCTGTAAATTTCATTTCCATCAACAACAATGAGTTCTGCATGCCTTAGGAAAGAACAAAACACTTGGTTCTTTCCTTGTATTCTGACTCTCCATGCCCCTACCGCATCTAGCTCTTCTGACACTCATCGGAACCTTCTTCACATGTTTTAATTTAATGTTAACATGTCCCTCATTGGCTCATTAACTGCCACCCAGTGCAGGTTAAAGCCCGTAAGAGGTCTCCAGTTGCTTTACAGGGATGATGAGCAATTCTCACCCTGCACTACAGCCAACAAAAATGTCGGGCCTTTTTACAAGCAGCAGAAGTCCCAGAACGCCCCACGGTTCCATGGCATAATATATGCAGAAAAGTAATAAAAAGTTTTGCAACTTTGCATAAGCCAGCCGATCTCAGTAATGCCCCCAGGCAGGTAAACCTGGTGTGTCCTCACTCAGCCTCATGCCTTGACAATGTTAACTGATGGCACTTAGACTCAAGTGCTATTTCAGATAACTGCTTGCACCAGGCCCTACATGAGTGCATTCATATCTAATTGGTATCTTATCTAAGAAAGCAGGAGAATTCTGTATTTGAAACATGAAAGCTAAGCTATTTTAATGAAGGGGATGTTTTTAATACCCTTGGCAAACCCAGAAATATACATTCCACCTCCCAATGGGAAAGATGTTGCTTATAGATGTTCAACTGGATATTAGCTTCTGGTAGTTGTCTTCCATCCAATCTAAGTGTTCCTTAAGAAACTTTCCCTATGGGTTTCTCTGGTGGCTCAGTGGTAAAGAATCTGCCTGCCAATACAGAAGACATGGGTTCGATCCCTGGGCCAGGAAGATCCCACATGTCACAGAGCAACTGTGACACAGCCCATGGCCACAACTACTGAGCCTGTGCTCTACAGCTGCAAGTACAAAGCCCACGTGCCACAACTACTAAAGCCCTTGCACCCTAGAGAACATGCTCTGCAAGATGAGAAGACACTGCAATGAAAAGCCCTCACACCCAATGAGTGGCCCCCATTCACCACAGCTAGAGAAAAGCCTGCACAGCAACACGAGCACAGCCAATATAAACAATTAATTTAAAAGCTTTCCCTACTCCCTGAACATGTGATCGGTGGACACAGGACTATTATCAGAAAGTGGGGAAATCTTTTCAAAGGTTACCATTTCATTATATACCCCTTTAGATGGTCAATACTTACACCGAGCAGGAGATGCTGGCTGTGGTAACCCCTCCAAAATAAAGTGGAGAACTGCAGGTGGCGAAGCATGATCCAAGCAATAGAAGGAGAAATTCACCCACTAAGGATAATTTGTAACAATCACCTACTTTTTACTGAAATTTTAATGCTTGTATAAATTTCCTTAATAGGCAAATTTGTTCAGGTTGAGGGTCAAACCGTGAACATCTTGTCCTAGACATTCATCCCTAAAATGTCATGAAATGCCCAGAAGGGAAAGTCTGTCTTTTATCAAACATTCATCATTTTGCTTTTGCATTTGTATAACTCTATATGCATGTGAAAGTGAAAGCGAAGTCGCTCAGTCGTGTCCGACTCTTTGCGATTCCATGGACTGTAGTCTACCAGGGTTCTCTGTCCATGGGATTTTCCAGGCAAGAGTACTGGAGTGGGTTGCCATTTCCTTCTCCAGGGGATCTTCCTGACCCAGGGATCGAACCCAGGTCTCCTGCATTGCAGGCAAACGCTTTACCCTCTGAGCCACCAGGGAGGCCCTATACATGTAATAGGAATATATTTGTGTATATATATATGTATATACACACATAGTATATGTGTATATTACACAATATATTATTTATGTTTTGATATATACATAATACATGGATATATGATACTTGTTATGTATACTGCTAAGTCACATCAGTCACGTCTGACTCTGTGTGACCCCATAGACGGCAGCCCACCAGGCTCCTCCGTTCCTGGGATTCTCCAGACAAGAACACTGGAGTGGGTTGCCATTTCCTTCTCCAATGCATGAAAGTGGAAACATAATATTTATTACTGATATACTATATATACATATATATATATATACACACACATATGTATTTTTTCCTAATATAGTTTTTTCTTCACTGAAGTCTAAGGTAATCACCATCCAAAATATAATTGATCACAGATTCTGTTTAGTTTCCTAAAATTTCTTCATCCTACAAACATGAATCTGGTCCAGAAAACTACACTGCTTAGATATCTTCATGAAACATTGATGGAATTTCAAAAGAAATTCTGTTTCTTCAGAGAAAGAAGGATGTGATGTCCATGAGGTCTTTGTGAGAAGGTAAAAAGATCCAAGTGATTCACAACTATCCTTACTGCCTGCAGGTAAAATGGCATATCTCTTCAAAATATTGAAGCTGTCATTTCCATATTCCTAAACCACATACAAATTCACTGAGGTCTAGGGAGCTCAGTCATTCATCTGATTATATCTTCTGTTGTCATCCAGATACATTTATGTTAGTGAATCCAAAAGTTTTAAATATTTCCTAGTGGCTTCGATTGAATGATTTCATCCAGGCATGCTGCCTCTTCTTTTTAATTCTAAGGCTTCACTATGAGTATTCCAATACCAGGGGGGAAAAATGTTTTTTTAATCTTACCCTAAAAATTACTTAAAGTTAAGATTTTCATAGTAACAGTGTCTTAGTAGTTATAGACCACCTTTCCTTTCTTGGAAATAAAGCAACAAAACACGTGTAAAGATCATGTTCACCCACTGCAGAAAGCATCACCTTCCCCCTTGAAAAAATGCCACTGTTAAGCTGCCAACAGTATTTCCCACAATCCCTTTGGCTTTTCTTCCAGATCTTCTTTCAAACTCTTACCACAGTTGAACTTGACATTGTGGAGATCAGGCTCTAGGAGGATGTGACTATAAAAAAAAATGGAGACATTAATTTTAAAAAGCATTAAATGTATATAGATAAAATGATTAACTTTCTTGACTTCATTTGCATATTCATTATTCACTAATATATTAACTGGCATGTAAATGATCTATATTATGTTAACTGCATAATTAATAGCATCATCTATTTAGAGCAGCACTATCTAATACAAACATAATATGACCCACTGACATCTGTAAATTAAATGTTTTCATTTCATATTCAAAAAGTGAAAATAAATTGAAATTTAATACTATTTTATTTTTACCCGGTATGTCCAAAATAGTAACGTTTCAACAGGCAATCAATATTTTAAAATTATTAATGAGATATTTTATGGTCTTCTTTACAATTCACAGTATATTTTACACTTGCGGCATATCTCATTTCATAGATACTGAATTTTCAGGCCTCGGGAGCCCCAGGTGGGTGGATGGTGCAGGTCTACAGGATGCTGGATTTTAAAAGAGCTTCACAAGCCCTATATGCCCACTATCAGCTCCCTCAGCTTTCCACTGGGAGCCAGTACAAGTTAGCACTTCAAATTAGCCCACCTTTTACATCCACTATGCTGTGTCTGTAGAGATTTGAAACTGGAGTCCAAAGTTTAAATCGCTTTTCATTGGTATTAGTTGTACCATGTTAAGAAAATAAACTCAGTGATGATTAATGTACTATTCCCCTATTGCTACTTTAACAAATTACCACAAATTTAGTGGCTTAAAACAATATAAATCTACTCTCTTACAATTTAGGAGATCAGCATTCTAAAAATGGGTTGGCAGGGCTGCATTCCTTCTGGAGTCTCCAGGGGAGAATCCATTTCCAGCTTCTAGGGCTCACCTGTGTTTCTTGACTTGTTGACATCCTCCATTTAATTTTTTTTTTTTTTTTTTTTTTTCCCCCCTGCTGGGCATGTAAAATCTTAGTTCCCCAAGCAAGGATTGAATCCACCCCTCCTGCATTGGAAGTGTGGAGTCTTAACCACTGGCCATCAGGGAAGTCCCTGTCCTCCATTTTCAAAACCAGCACCTTCAAATCTTTCTCTCAATCTGCGGCATCCATCACCACATTTCCCATGCCTACTCTGACTCTGACCTCTCCCTCTTAGAAGGAACTTTTTGACTATTTTGAACACACTTGTATAATGTAAGATAATCTCCTAGTAGGAAGAACACTAATTTAATCACCTATGTAAAGAACTGATGCTTTTGAACTGTGGTGTTGAAGAAGACTCTTGAGAGTCCCTTGGAATGCAAGGAGATCCAACCAGTCCATCCTAAATGAAATCAGTCCTAAATATTCATTGGAAGGACTGATACTGAAGCTGAATCTCCAATACTTTGGCCACCTGATGCAAAGAACTGACTCACTGGAAAAGACCTGATACTGGGAAAGATTGAAGGTGGGAGGAGAAGGGGACGACAGAGGATGAGATGGTTGGATGGCATCACGGACACAATGGACATGAGTTTGAGTAGGCTCTGGGAGTTGGTGAGGGACCAAGAAGCCTGGCGTGTTGCAGTCCATGGGGCCTCAAAGAGTCAGACATGACTGAATTGAGCTGAAAGTCCCCTTTTGCCAGGTAANCGGACACAATGGACATGAGTTTGAGTAGGCTCTGGGAGTTGGTGAGGGACCAAGAAGCCTGGCGTGTTGCAGTCCATGGGGCCTCAAAGAGTCAGACATGACTGAATTGAGCTGAAAGTCCCCTTTTGCCAGGTAAGGTAAATTGTCCAAGATAAGGAGCAGCGGCTGTGCTTTGCTGGAGCAGCCGTAAAGAGATACCCCACACCCAAGGNTGCTTATTTAACTTATATGCAGAGTATATCTTGAGAAATGCTGGACTGGATGAAGCACAAGCTGGAGTCAAGATTTCCAGGAGAAATATCAATAACCTCAGATATGCAGATGACACCACCCTTATAGCAGAAAGTGAAGTGCAGATCTAAAGAGCCTCTTGATGAAAGTAAAAGAGTAGAGTGAAAAAGGGCTTAAAGCTCAACATTCAGAAAAATAAGATCATGGAATCTGGTCCCATCACTTCACGGCAAACAGATGGTGAAACAATGAAAACAGTGACAGACTTATTGTTTTGGGCTCCAAAATCACTGCAGATGGTGACTGCAGCCATGAAATTAAAAGACGCTTGCTCCTTGAAAGAAAAGCTATGACCAACCTCGACAGCATATTAAAAAGCAGAGATATTACTTTGCCAACAAAAGTCCATCTAGTCAAAACTATGGTTTTTCCAGTAGTCATGTATGAATGTGAGAGTTGGACTATAAGGAAAGCTGAGCACCGAAGAACTGATGCTTTTCATCTGTGGTGCTGGAGAAGACTCTTGAGAGTCCCTTGGATTGCTAGGAGCTAACCAGTCCATTCTAAAGGAAATCAGTCCTGAATATTCATTGCAAGGACTGATGCTGAAGCAGAAGCTTCAATACTTTGGGCACCTGATGCGAAGAACAGACTCATTGGAAAAGACCCTGTTGCTGGTAAAGATTGAAGGTGGGGGGAGAAGGAGAGGACGAGATGGTTGGATGGCATAACTGACTCGATGGACGTGAGTTTGAGCAAGCTCCGGAAGTTGGTGATGGACAGCGAAACCTGGTGTGCTGCAGTCCATGGGGTCCAAAGAGTCACACATGACGGAGTGACTGAACTGAACCAATCTGAAGTACTCAACACACTTAAGAAGCCTAACGCATCCTATAACAGCAGCAAAACAGCAAACACAGACTCAACACTGCCCACTAGACAGGAGACCCGGGCTTGATCCCTGGGTCACGAAGATCCCTTCAAGAAGGGAATAGCAATCGACTCCAGTATTCTTGTCTGGGGAATCCCATGGACAGAGGAGCCTGGTGGAGTCCATGGGCACACAAAAAGTCAGACATGACTGAGCAAACAATTAATTTAAAAAATAAAATAAAATTGAATTTCAGATTTAAAAAAAAAGTTAGTCAGGGTTCCACCTTGGTGATGGGATATATCGCAGGCAGGAGCAGACAGCAGGTGTGAAGACAGGGAGGCAGAAACAGCCCCTGATGTGCATGGGCAACTACCAGCAAGGAGTTCCGTGTGAACAGAACGCAGTACAGTGGGACACGCAAGGAACTGGGGCTGGTGAGGACCGAAGCCAGCTCATGAATGGTGCAGAGGGTGTACGTGTGCGAGAGAGAGAACATGCACACACATGTATGATTGCATGCACATGTGCTGTCTACATGCCTGTGGGCCTACAAGTTTAGAAGGGGAGACAAGAATCAGACAAATGGTCAGGACATTTGGTAAGAACCCATCTATACACCCCTGGAGAAGGAACTGGCAACCCACTCCAGTATTCTTGCCTAGAGAATTCCGTGAACAGAGGAGCCTGGTCGCCTGCTGTCCATAGGGTCGCACAGAGTCAGACACGACTGCAGTGACTTAGCATGGATGCATACACCCCATACCCTGGCCCCACCCCAGAGAAAAACACCAGAGTCCAAAAGAAGTTCTCTTTTTCTCTTACTTCAATAAAGCTATCTTCAGCACTTCTAAGTTTCATTGTGCACACAAATCACAGAGGAATCTTCTTAATATCAGATTCTGATTCTCAGTTCAATAGGTCTGAGTTGGGACTTGAGATTTCGCCTTTCTAGCAAGACTGGTGCTGCTGATCCATGGACCACACTTTGAGTAGTGAGAGGCTAGTGTACACCCACCCTCAGGGAAACACAGGGAGGGGTAGCAATGAGAATCCTGGTCCCTGGAACCCGAAGATCTTGTTCACTGGTTGCATAATTTGAGAGATATCCTCTCACCCTCCAAGGGCCTGACCACCACATCTGCAAATTGATTACTAAAGTAGCTAACCTCCAAGCTGGGCTTCCCAGGTGGCATCATGGTAAAGAACCTCCCATCAATCTGGGAGATATAGGAGACACAGGTTCGATCCCTGGATCAGGAAGATCCCTGGAAAAGTAAATGGCAACCCACTCCAGTATTCTTGCCTGGGAAAACCTATGGACAGAGTAGCCTGGCAGGCTACAGTCCACAGGATTACTAACAGTCAGCTGAGCATGCAACCTCCAAGCTGACTTCCCATTCGTTTGTAAAAAATATAAAAAGAGAAAGATGAAATTCTGTGGATTTCTCAGGAGGAAGATTGTCAGATTGTAAAAACAAACCCAAAGCAAAGAATAATATCTCACTGTATGGCTATACCACTGTTGGTCTATCCATTCACCTACTGAAGGAGATCTTTGTTGCTTCCAAGTATGAGCAATTATGAATAAAATTGCTATAAGCTTCAGTAGGTGGGTTTTTGTGTGGACATACATTTTCAAGTTATTTGGGTAAAGCCAAATGACTTTTGAATTCTCTTAACTTTTCTATGCTTTGTCTTTTGTAAGCATCTTATAACTGGAATTTTTAAAAGCTAGGTTTGTGCTGGGACTTCCTTAACAGTCCAGAGGTTAAGACCCCGTGCTTCCAATGCAGGGGGTGTGGGCTTCATCCTTGGCCAGGGAACTAACATTCCCCTGTGATAAACAGAGTGACCAAAAATCTTTTTAAAAATAAAGATAATTTTTAAAACGGCAGTTTTGTGGAGAGGTAGACAATGAAGCAAATATAGTAAAATATTAATTGTAGAATCTAAGTAGTAGGTATAGAAGTGTATATTGTAAAATTATTTCTATCTTTCTATATGTTTGAAATTTTTCATAATAAATGTTGGGGGAATAGTCAAAAAGCAACAAACAAACAAAAAACCAAACATGAATGAATGATTAAACGTTTGTGATTGTCACACAGGACAGATGGGTCAGATGTGGCCCTAAGTCGCTTCTGGGCCACCAGTTTGCAATCTCAGCAATAAACACTGAGCCAGGTATTAAGCTATTCCCTCTTAGCTCCAAAGCCACCCTTCCAGCCCCTACACTGTCCACAAACGACATGTGCTTTGCAAGCCCTGCCAGTAGGGGGGACTAGAGGGAGGCTTAAAGGCTGGTGAAGGGGCAAGGACCTATGCGTTCTGCTCCTGCAAGTTTCACCTGAGCAACACTCTTTCACGCTGGCTGCCGCAGTTCCCTTCTGCTGCAGCAGCAGAATCTAATAAGAACCACTGGAGAATTGTTCTTGGGGGAAATGGACTCACGTATATGGATGGCTGGGCTTCCTAGGTGGCTCAGCAGTAAAGAATCTACCTACCAAGCCCAAAATGCAGGTTCGACCCTTGGGTGGGAAAGATCCCCTTGAGAAGGGCACGGCAGCCCTGGCAACCCACTCCAGTATCCTTGCCTAGAAAAACCCATGAACAGAGGAGCCTGGCGGGCTACAGTCCACGGGCTCGACTGAGGGACTAAACTAAGGAACTAAACCATATGTATGTAAGGCTGAGTCCCTTTGCTATCCATCTGAAATGATCACAGCATTGTTAATCGGTCAGACTCCAAGACAAAATAAAAAGTTTAAAATGTGTCATTAAATTAATTATTAATTTATTAAAAGCAGAACCAGCCATATCCTGCCTCCTCTCCCCTCACACAGCACCAGCCAGGCAGGACCCTTCTCCAGAGATCTGAGCTGTAACCCCATGGGAATGCTTTCTCTCCATTTCTAAGTTATCATAATTCCAGTTTATTCCTTCTTGCCATCCCTACCTCAGTATACGTTCTATAAACATTTCACTTATACGTACTTAATTAATAGGTTTTTTTACATTAAATTCTCTCTGTTCCAATAACTGGCATAATTTCTGTCTCCTGATTACACCCTGACAGATTCAGACTCATGGGCAAATTGATGAATCTTAGAAATTAGACATTGAGTTCAATGCCTATGTTGTACCGGGTGAGGAGGCTGAGTGCCAGAGAAGCCCAGGGATTCGCGGAGGCTCTCTGCTGGCCCTGCATACATTCTGGTCTCCTGGACTTGAGCCCGGTACTTTTGCTACTAAACCTTACTGTCTAAGCCAAAGTAGGAACTCGAAAGAACAAGAAGAGCTTCTCAGAATGCTGTCGCAGGGAATCAGGATATGTGGCCTCCAAATGTGCCACTTTGATACAAGGAGTATTTCAAGCAGAAGACAGATGAGAAAGAGCAGACTCACAAAAAAAGGAAAAGCTCCTGCTCTCCACTGTTGCTTAGTCTCTTCAGTCGTGTCCAAGTCTGCAGCCGCATGGACTGTAGCCTGCCAGGCTCTTCTGTCCATGGGATGCTCCAGGCAAGAATACTGGATTGGATGACCATGCCCTCCTCCAGGGGATATTCCTGGCCCAGGGCTCCAATCTGGGTCTCCTGAAGTGCAGGCAGATTCTCTACCACTGAGCCACTAGAGAAGCCCCTGACCTCCCCTGCTGCTGCTGCTGCTAAGTCACTTCAGTCGTGTCCGACTCTGTGTGACCCCACAGACAGCAGCCCACCAGGCTCCGCCATCCCTGGGATTCTCCAGGCAAGAACACTGGAGTGGGTTACCATCTCCTTCTCCAATGCGTGGAAGTGAAAAGTGAAACTGAAGTCACTCAGTCATGTCNCTTGCTATCTCTAATTTTCTTGAAGAGATCTCTAGTCTTTCCCATTCTGTTCTTTTCCTCTATTTCTTTGACCTCCCGTACATTTGCCTAAAAGCAGGCAGGCCGCCTATGGGGTCGCACAGATTCGGACACAACTGAAGTGACTTAGCAGCAGCAGCAGCAGCAGGCTTAGACTCTAAATCGTCGGAGACTCTTATCAACCCAAAGACACAACAAAGAGGAAAAATATCACTTAAAACAATTCTGTATTATTAATGGTTTGCTCCATATGTTTACCTTACCACAGTTCACCACTCTTGGAAGCCTAAGACCCTTTTTCTTTGTCTTGTCCCTTTTCTACAATGTATTGTTCTCTGTGAAAATGCTATCTAAATTGTAACCATCCCAACTGTAACCATCCCTAGAGGTACTCACAAGTACATGCATTGTGCATGGTAATGAAGTCTGTTTGTATTTCTCTTGCTAATCTATCTTTTGTTAATTTAAATCAAGGGCCCCTTGTCACCGAACCTAGGAAGGTAGAGAGAAGTTCTTCCTCCCCTGCACTGTCTTGGGAGGCCACGAAAGGGAAGAAAGGAAAAAAGATGAGCTTATCCAAGGAGAAGAAAAATAGAAAATTCACAATGCCTCTGAAATGGCTCTGCTATTAAACTCATTTAAAAGTCTTTCTTCCACAGGAGAAGTTAGCACAATAAATCTGGAAAATTAGAGTACATTGGAGTTATCAAAAATTACTTTAGCATGAAACTGATAAGGGACTAGTTAGAAAGCTGTTAATAAGAAGTCTACCCTCCTTCAACAAGCTCAGTGGCATTTTAAGGCAATGTCACCCCTAATAACACTGAGTTTTTGAGATAATTAAAAACCGTGATTGCAAAGACTTCCCTGGTGGTCGAGTGGCTAAGACTCCGTGATTCCAGAGCAGCGGGTCCAGGTTTGATCCCTGGTCTGGGACTAGATCCCATGTGCTGCAACTAAAGAACCTACATGTCATAGCCAAATAAATAAATATTAAAACAAACAAAAATAAAAAGATTGCTACTTTCAGAGTAGGGAGGATGGAAGGGAAAGGAGAGGGATGGGGTGAGTAAGAAGGGCTTTCAACTGGCAAATAAAATGTAACAGGCTTCCTTGGAAGAGGGAGGAGCCCATGCTGATAAATTACCATAAAAGGAAGAGCCCAGTCTTCACACATGGCACTTAAAGCTGGTCATGTCACAGTCCTGGCTCCGTGGACGACCAGCAGCATAACCANAAAATGTAACAGGCTTCCTTGGAAGAGGGAGGAGCCCATGCTGATAAATTACCATAAAAGGAAGAGCCCAGTCTTCACACATGGCACTTAAAGCTGGTCATGTCACAGTCCTGGCTCCGTGGACGACCAGCAGCATAACCACGGGCACTGCACCCAGCTTCTCTGACCACCGTGCCTTCTTTGTAAAAGTCAGACATAGAGTTATCTTGCAGAGTTATTAGGATTTTGTAAGACAGTGGGTTGCAAGTATGTAGCAGGATGCCTGACTCAAAAGTGATGCATTGCCTGTAAATACCAGTTAAATCTATCTGGTCTATTGTGTTTCCTTCTTTCTTTTCTGTCTAGATGACATGGGGTGGGGGGGGGGATGGACTGGGAGAGCAGCGTTGACATATATACACTACCCTGTGCCAAACAGCCAGCTAGTGGGGACCTGCTACAAAGCAAAGGGTGCCTCAGCCCCACGCTGCGACACCCTAGAGGGGTGGGGTGAGAGGCAGGTGGTGGGGGGGCGGTCCAGGAGGAAGGGGCTATACAGACACACGCCTGTAGCCGACTCACTTCACTGCAGCAGAGGCTGACACAACACTGTGAGGCAGTTATAGTCCCTCCCCAAAACTATCCAAATACAAACCCAAAAGATGAATGCATAAGTGATCAAAGCTGCTATTGTTGCTGTGAGCCGTCCAGCTTAGGATGGGGCTGGGAACTGAGAGAGCCATGGGATTGGAAAAATGACAATAGGTTGGTGATATTTTAAAATCACACCAGCCGTATATCAGAATTTGCAGCAAGGATCAAGACAAGCAGAAGACACGTATTTATAGTAGCACGCCCTTTAAGTGCACCTCCCTGTCTCCTCACCTAGAAAGGAAGCCAGATTCCAATAAAAAGTTTTTTAGGACAAAAGTTTTTTCAAGTTTATTCTAACAAGACTTTGGCAGGCGACTTCTCCTCTGCCCCAATTCTCTTTCTAAAGTTCCCAGATTAAATATCATCTCCTAAGAGAGGCAAGCTTGATGTTCCAAACTGGGACGCATCAAACTTTCTCTGTAAAGGGTCAAACAATAAATATTTTACTTGCAAATAATTTATTTTACNGGACAAAAGTTTTTTCAAGTTTATTCTAACAAGACTTTGGCAGGCGACTTCTCCTCTGCCCCAATTCTCTTTCTAAAGTTCCCAGATTAAATATCATCTCCTAAGAGAGGCAAGCCTGATGTTCCAAACTGGGACGCATCAAACTTTCTCTGTAAAGGGTCAAACAATAAATATTTTACTTGCAAATAATTTATTTTACAGATGTCTTGTGGTCTCTGTGACATACACTTCTTTTCTTTCTTTATAATGTAAAAACAAACAAAAAAAATACAAGTCCTCTACATTCAAACAAGTACTGTTTCGCAAGCATGCTCATAAATCCAATTTGTTCACAAGTTCAACCAAGTTAGCCTAGGTACCAACTAACACAGTGAGCTATATAAACTGTACTGTGATAGGTTTATAATGCTTCCCACACAAGTAACACATAAGAAACAAACTCAGAGATAAAGAAAACATCTATACTCTTACAGTGCAGGACCTTGAAAAGTACAGGACTACAGCATAACAGCTGGCACGCAGGGGCTGGCACAGAGTGAACAGGCCAGAAGAGTTCCTGATGGAGGAGGGAGAGGGGGCGGGAGAGGGCAGAGCCGAAGGGCCGTCAGCAGCAGGAGACAGAGGGCACGCTGCCGTGTCACTCACACCTGATGTTGATGGAAGGCATGTTCACATCTCTGAAAGTTCACAGTTTGAAGGCTCGTATGTAGGGGATTGAGCGTAGCCCACAAATCACANTGTAGCAGGATGCCTGACTCAAAAGTGATGCATTACCTGTAAATACCAGTTAAATCTATCTGGTCTATTGTGTTTCCTTCTTTCTTTTCTGTCTAGATGACATGGGGTGGGGGGGGGGATGGACTGGGAGAGCAGCGTTGACATATATACACTACCCTGTGCCAAACAGCCAGCTAGTGGGGACCTGCTACAAAGCAAAGGGTGCCTCAGCCCCACGCTGCGACACCCTAGAGGGGTGGGGTGAGAGGCAGGTGGTGGGGGGGCGGTCCAGGAGGAAGGGGCTATACAGACACACGCCTGTAGCCGACTCACTTCACTGCAGCAGAGGCTGACACAACACTGTGAGGCAGTTATAGTCCCTCCCCAAAACTATCCAAATACAAACCCAAAAGATGAATGCATAAGTGATCAAAGCTGCTATTGTTGCTGTGAGCCGTCCAGCTTAGGATGGGGCTGGGAACTGAGAGAGCCATGGGATTGGAAAAATGACAATAGGTTGGTGATATTTTAAAATCACACCAGCCGTATATCAGAATTTGCAGCAAGGATCAAGACAAGCAGAAGACACGTATTTATAGTAGCACGCCCTTTAAGTGCACCTCCCTGTCTCCTCACCTAGAAAGGAAGCCAGATTCCAATAAAAAGTTTTTTAGGACAAAAGTTTTTTCAAGTTTATTCTAACAAGACTTTGGCAGGCGACTTCTCCTCTGCCCCAATTCTCTTTCTAAAGTTCCCAGATTAAATATCATCTCCTAAGAGAGGCAAGCCTGATGTTCCAAACTGGGACGCATCAAACTTTCTCTGTAAAGGGTCAAACAATAAATATTTTACTTGCAAATAATTTATTTTACAGATGTCTTGTGGTCTCTGTGACATACACTTCTTTTCTTTCTTTATAATGTAAAAACAAACAAAAAAAATACAAGTCCTCTACATTCAAACAAGTACTGTTTCGCAAGCATGCTCATAAATCCAATTTGTTCACAAGTTCAACCAAGTTAGCCTAGGTACCAACTAACACAGTGAGCTATATAAACTGTACTGTGATAGGTTTATAATGCTTCCCACACAAGTAACACATAAGAAACAAACTCAGAGATAAAGAAAACATCTATACTCTTACAGTGCAGGACCTTGAAAAGTACAGGACTACAGCATAACAGCTGGCACGCAGGGGCTGGCACAGAGTGAACAGGCCAGAAGAGTTCCTGATGGAGGAGGGAGAGGGGGCGGGAGAGGGCAGAGCCGAAGGGCCGTCAGCAGCAGGAGACAGAGGGCACGCTGCCGTGTCACTCACACCTGATGTTGATGGAAGGCATGTTCACATCTCTGAAAGTTCACAGTTTGAAGGCTCGTATGTAGGGGATTGAGCGTAGCCCACAAATCACAGCCTGCTGGCTCCTGTCCTGTTTCAAAGGAATTTCTGTCATCTCTGCTGGTCCTTCCACATCCTACCACCATTCCTTTATAGAACTTATGTCCATTTGCTCCAATGTATTTATTGGTTCAGTGTTTGTCTCTAGAGGTGCTCTTCACACCGACAGAATATACCCTCAGCTCCAGAGGCAGCAGGCTGAGGAAACAAACAATCAGACTGTGCTGGCTGAAGTGTGATGGGAAAGAAGAGCCCCCTGCAGAATAATCTTCTTTATTTAGCAATTAAACAGGAATAGCGAAGGCATTTATCTCTCTCTCCATTTTTTTTTTTTTTGCTTGAATGCATTAAAATTAAATGCATTAATATCCTAGGAAAATTCTGAGTTTCCTTTTTCTGCAACCACTCCAATATTTATTTGACTACACGCATATGCTTTGAAGGAATAAAACAACCAGCCTCTCCAAATGGAACCATTGCCATTCCACTTTATTATTCAACCAAAGATACTTTCCTGAAGGGTAATGTTCTCTTGGACAAGGGCCTGGAAGTCAGTGGTAGCTGTGATAAAGATTGAATATATAAGGGAATCCCCAGGAGAAGTCTCACTTTGCTACTAAGGCATGGAAGAACATCAAGATATCTATGTGCATACCCCTATTAAACCAGATGCCTTGGGTAAGTTGGCCAAGTGCTTTGCTTATATGATGTCTGAATGCTTGGAAACTTCTAGGATGAGTAAACACTTTCTCTTGAGTCTAAGTGCTTAGCACAGAAAAAGTTTGGCTTTAACAGTTGGCCTAGTGGAAGCCGACCTGGCAGTCACTGCAGTGAACTCTCCTGCTGCTTTGTGTGCAGCGCTCAGTCATGTCCCACTCTGTGCAGCCCCACAGACTGCAACCCACCAGGCTCCTTCAGTCCGTAGAATTTTCCAGGCAAGGATACTGGTATGGGTAGCCATTTCCTCCTCCAGGGGATCTTCCCCACCCAGGGATCGAACCCGCATCTCATGTCTCCTGAATTGGCAGGTGGAGTTCTTTACCACTAGCACCCCCTGGGAAGCCCTAGTACTTTATGTGTCAGATAAACTCAAGTAAATGAGTCTTTGGAAGTAGGTTAACCTGCCCTGATGAAGGGAAGCAGGTTAACAGTCTGCTGAAAATTGGACCTCTCCAAAAGGTCACTAAGACATTTGGAAACGATGTTTTTCTCTAGTTGCAAGGGGTTGAAGGTCTCGGGGTTACTCTCCAGTGGCAGTGTGCAGGCCTCCCACCGTGGCGGCTTCTCTTGTTGCAGAGCACGACCTCCCGGAGGGGAGGGGCACAGGCCTCAACAGTTGTGGTGAATCAAACCCATGTCCCCTGCATTGGCGGGCAGACCCTTAACCATTGGGCCACCAGGGACGTCCCACAGTTATTATATCTAAGTAAACCGTCCCCATATCTGATGGAAGAAATCCAGGTTTATAGTTGGCTGATTCTTCAAATGATGAATTGTGTGCCCCAAATGATGGAGTGTGCTTAGCCACTCAGTCGTGTCCAACTCTCTGTGAGCCCATGGACTATAGTCTGTCAGGCTCCTCTGTCCATGAGGATTCTCCCAGGCAAGAATACTGGAGTGGGTTGCCATGCCATCCTCCAGGGATCTTCCTAAACCAGGGGTCAAACCCAGGTCTCCCACATTGCAGGTGGATTCTTTACTGCCTGAGACACCAGGGAGGCCCAGCGATGGAGCAGTCCATGAGAAAAGACGCATCAATGCTACACGAGGACGCCAGGGCTGGAGGCATGTGTCGCTCTGCCTAAGGATGTGATGCAATCACTCATGCTTGGTCCTTCGGCTATAGAGCAGCCACAATCCCATGGAAGAGCAGAATCATCTGTCTTGGAAGGTCTAGGACCAGGATGTGGCCAACAGACCCAGAGGTAGGGTCTGCAGGTGGGTTGGAGAGTTAGAGGGACAGGGACACTTCTTACAGAGGCGTAGAGTAAGGATAAGGTCTTTAAATATATATTTTAATAGTAACTCACAATCTTTTGGGGGGTCTGTGTTGGGTCTTCATTGCTGTGCAGGCTTTTCTCTAGTTGTGGCGAGTGGGGGCTACTCTCTAGCTGTGGTGCACAGACGTCTCATTATAGGGGCTTCTTCTGTTGTGGAGCGCAGGCTCCAGGGCGTGTAGGCTTCGGTAGTTGTGGCTTGCAGGCTTTAGAGCACAGGCTCAATAGTTGTGGGGCATGAGCTTAGTTACTCCATGGCATGCGGGATCTTCCTGGATCAGGAATTGAACCCAGGTCTCCTGCACTGGCAGGTGGATTCTTTACCACTGAGCAACTGGAGAAGCACATAGATAAGGTCTAATCCCAGGAAGAGGTTCTTTCTCCAGCCATACTTAGGGGAAATTAAAGACCCTGCAAGGGAGCCCAGAGACTCCATCATCCCAGGTGGTGATGCAAAACCCAGCCCAAGCCACAAGGCAATATTCTGAGCCGGTAAGGATACCCAGGCCCCAGATCCCTAGCCATGTCTTTGGTGAGTAGAAGACAGGTCTACAGTCATGGTGGAAGCAACGGTAACAGAAAACACTCAGGATACCAGTAAGGTTTCTGCCCGGGGCTCAGTCTAGCCCTGGGGCGAAGGGGTACTTGGCATGTGCCTTAATCGCCTCTCAGGCTGATAGCAAGAGGCTTTAAGAAATATTCCTTGAGGATGCTGTGAGAATCCTAACATTGCCTTGTTCACATCCCCCGACACTAGAGCCATCTTAGAAAAGCAGAGGTTTCCTTTTGTACCTCTCAGTGCAGGTGAGAACACGTGTCATCCGGGCTGAAGCTGTAGAGGTGTGACACCTCGCACAGCTCTCCTGGGGACCCTGAGCATCTCAGCTGTGACCGCCCCCAGGAGACTCGCGACCCTCCTCTACTCCACCACGGACAAGCGTCTCAGCTGTGACCGCCCCCCAGGAGACTCGCAACCCTCCTCCACTCCACCACGGCCCAGTTGTGGCTGCCACTGTGTTCACGTCCAGAGGGTGGAACAATGTGCCTGATGACACCAGTCCAGGAGAATCACAGTAGGCTTATTAATGGTAGAGTATTTTGGCTCCATGGTAAAGAACCCACCTGTCAATGCAGGAGAAGCAGGAGATTCAGGTTCGATCCCTGGGTCGGGAAGATCCCCTGGAGGAGGAAATGGCAACCCACTCCAGTATTCTTGCCTGGGAAATCCCATGGACAGAGGAGCCTGGAGGGCTACAGTCCGCTGGGTTTCAAAGAGTTGGACACAACTGAGTGACTGAGCACATGGCTGAGAATTAGAAGCTGAGACGGGAGTAGCTGACATAAAATCAAGAAAAGAAACTACAATCTTCATGCCGAAATTTGCTCAACCCCACTATCTACTTGTCAGTGAGTATGGGAAGAGGGCACAGAGATTAAATAAGCCCAGCCCAGGCCTCTGCTTCAAAAACAGTCACAATATAGCTGAAATAAATAGGTGGACACAGTTAAGTGGTAGAACAGGGCAGGGGCCAGAGAAAGGCCACAGCAAGAACTCTGGCAAGGTGATGGCGGGAAGGAGGGTGGGGGCAAGCTTGGCTGCCCTAGAATAAGCAGACGGTTGGGGTGATGGAAGACGGTTGGAAGGGGAGCAGCAGACCGAGCATCACACAAAAGAATCAGAAGGTGATGAGGCTGGTTGTTGGCAGAGGTCAAACTCACGACCTCCCCAAACCTGGATGTCTTTTTGATACAATGACTCTGAACAGGCCACCTTGTCTTCAAAGAACATTAGCTTCTATATTAGCACAGAGTTGATTTACAACCGGGACTGGAAAAGATCTGCCTTTCTGTCTGGGACACCTAGAGGTCTGGCTCTGACTCATGGCCAAGATAAGGGCAATGAGATTTATGATGTGCTGTTTAAAGTCTGAAACTCCCGTGGCAATCCCGACAGCCAGTTTGTTTACTCATGGTTTCAGTGGCATAACTGGTTACTCAAAACGGCTGGAGCAAAAGCCAGAGGGATGGGCAAATCCCACTGAGAACTTCTGCCTTGAGATCTTCCCAAAGGGAAGATTTCTTGCACAGATCTTGGTGGTTTTACCTGGAGACAAGTTCATATAAGAATAGGACCCTANAACTGCAGAATGTGGACATCTTTGGGGGACCATTATCCTGTTCACCATGATTAAATATGTGCAATTTAGGTCTACAGGTAAAATAGTGTCACAACACATTGTTATGACATCCATCTACACGGGCTTCCCGGGTGGCTCAGCAGTAAAGAATCTTCATGGAATGCAGGAGATGCAGGGTTCAGTCCCTGGGTCAGGAAGATCCCCTGAGAGAGGAAATAGCAATCCACTCCAGTATTCCTGCCTGGAGAATCCCATGGACTGAGGAGCCTTGTGGTGGGCTATAGTCCGCAGAGTCTCAAAGAGTTGGACATGACAGAAGCGACTCATAGATCTACATGTGACAAAAACTAGCTAGGTCCTAGATGAATCCTTACTGTTTCAAGCAATATCTCAAAAGCATAAATACATAGTCCAATAAATGTTAGAAATGTGCTCAGCATTTGTTTTTAATAAGGATTTGGCAGTCTAGAAGTAATTTAAGCTGGAAGCCTGTACTTTTTGATCACCTTCCCCCAATTTAAAAGGTACAAAAGGTCAAAAGGTGCAAACTTCCACTTTAAATTACCTCTAAAAACTGCCAAATCCTACTTATTAAAAACATTATACAGAGTGAAGTAAGTCAGAAAGAGAAAGATACATATCGTATATTAAGACATATACATGGAATCTGGAAAGATGGTACCGATGCATCCATTTGCAAGGCAGCAGTGGAGAAACAGCCATAGAGAACAGACTTATGGACATGGGGAGAGGGGAGGAGAGGGCGAGATGCATGCAGAGAGTAACAGGGAAGCTTACATTGCTGTATGTAAAATAGATAGCCAATGGGAATTTGCTGTATGACTCGGGGAATAGGGGCTCTGTATCAACGTTTTATCAACCTAGAGTGGTGGGATGGGGAGGAGATGGGAGGGAGGTTCAAAAGGGAGGGGATATATGTATACCTATGGCTGACTCATGCTGAGGTTTGACGGAAAACAACAAAATTCTGTAAAGCAATTATCCTTCAATTAAAAAATAAATTAATAGCAACCCACTCCAGTATTCTTGCCTAAGCAATCCCATGGACAGAGGAGCCTGGTGGGCTACAGTCTATGGGATCGCAGAGTTGGACACGACCAAGCAACTAACACCTTGACTTTTGAATGGTTTTCACAAAACAGTGGGGTCCCAGATCCTTCTAGTGGACACAAGGTAGTCACGTCCAAAGAATATTTTCTCTCTCTTTTTTTATTTTGGCTCCACCATGTGGCTTTCAGAGTCTTAATTTCCTGACCAGGTACTGAACCCAGGCCCTAGGCAATGAAAGCACAGAATCCCAACCACTGGGCTGCCACGGAATTCCTCCAGTGAACATTTTCATGGTGCGGATTCAACTATATGCACACTCAGCAAAAAAAAGAAAGTTAACAATTTTAACAGTGCATACCATTTTACTTTCTGTTTTTCAGTTGTTTAGACGTATGTTCTGTGTGTATTAGGTAAGTGGTACAGGGAAGTCTGAGTTTCTGCATCCTGGTTTCAGTTCCCGTGTGCCTGTCATGATGTGCGCATCTCATCTTCCTGCGTGTGATTCTAGTGTCTGAAGATAGGTATTGTCCATACAAGTGGCCCTTTCAAAGCCAGTCACAGAATTCATCTGGTGTTTAACTGGGAAAAAAACAAACCAACCCTCACTCTCTTCCACTGCTTCTGGAAAAACTGCCTCTGTTAGACTTACAGACAGATGATGTCTGGGTCTCGGTCACAACCCATGGCTGATGGAATCTGAAAGGTAATTTTTACATTGGGCTAGTCCATCAGTTGGGAAAGCAAACCACTCTAGATATTTCAAAGGATTTAAAATGGGGATTTAGGTTATGAAATTGTTCATAGGATGAAGGGGCAAATGGGAGAGACTGAACTGCCCAGCGATGGGGAATTGAGGCGAAGCAGTTACAGCCCCCCAGAACAGCTCAGATGCACATGCCCTGGGGCTGACTTTGCAGACTCTGGGCTGTCTGCTCCTGCAGGAGCCTGTGCACGTGTGTCTGCTTAGAACACAACAGCTTCCGCCTCACTCCTACTGCCTCGCCTCCCACAAGTGCCTCCCATGGGTAGCTCCTTAGCAGAACCCTGCTGGCAAAGGAAATCAAGTCCCCAGGCTTCTATCCTCTTCTGTACAGGGGGGAGCATAGAAAGGGAGATGTAGGTGAACAACATCCCATGCCATGATGTCCCCCTGTGGGCCAAGATGCAACAACCGCTCTCCTGAGGATCCCCTGATGTTGTTCATGTACCACCATGATGTGCGATGTTGGTTAATTCATCCACAAAGCTAGACTTTCTCCCAAACTTGCCATCATGGGAGAAGGAATAATATAGATAACAAGTTTTAGAAGTCCTCGGTCACCAGTATATCCCCAGACCTATCACGGTGTTGTGCACATAGTAGACACTCAATAAATATTCAGGAGACAAATGAGGATTTTATTTTCAACAAGTGTTTTGCCCTAGTCACCTCTTTCTGTCTAGACATACCAATGTTCATGCTGATGAGAATATGAATTACATGTTCCTTCTGGGAGACAAGGGCTTCCCTTGTGGCTCAGCTGGTAAAGAATCCGCCTGCAATGTGGGAAACCTGGGTTCGATCCCAGGTTGGGAAAATCCCCTGGAGAAGGGAAAGGCTACCCACTCCAGTATTCTGGCCTGGAGAATTCCATGGACTGTATGGTCCACGGGGTTGCAAAGAGTCAGACACACTGAGCAACTTTCACTTCTGGAGGACTATCTGGTAGAACACATCAGAACCTTCAGAATGTACATATTCTGAGTGTCTAAACAGGTCCTCTAGGGGCAGGATGCCTTCAGGGAGACCAAGAAAAGCCAGGTGGGATGTCCACTGTGCAGCAGACAAAGAATGTGAACTAATGTGGGGGGCCAAGGCCAGTTCTGCTGTGTCCTCCAGAAACTGCAACACCAGGCACAGTGTCTGGCATGGAATGCCACCCAAGACCACCTTTGCCCCCCAGATAGTGGTGGGGCTGGAACCTTATACACCAAAGAAGGACAAGGAGGCACCTCTCTGACCTCTCCCTGCTTCAGGCATCTGAAGCAACCCAGGAAGTCAGGGAGGGTCAGAGGGAGAGAAAGGATGAAGGAAGCAAAGTCAGAGTGGAGCGACACCAGAAGGTCAGGATCTGCTGTGGCTGTCTTTGAAAATGAAGAGGCCACCAGCCAAGGAACACAGGAGGCCTCTAGGAAAGGTGAGGAAGCGAATTCTTCCCCAGCATGCCAAGGAGGAACACAGCCTGGATGACACCTTGATTTTAGAGACCCATGTCAGACTGCCGACCTGCAGAACTGTAGCATAATAATTTGCATCATTTAAAGCCACTAAGCTCGCAGCAATCTGTGTTGGCATCAACAGGAAACTCCTGCCCTGCCAGCTCTCTCCCCTGTCCCGGAAACCCCAGTGGACTCAGAGGCACAGGCTCTCCATGCCAGGCTTCAGGACCACCAGCGCTCCCCGTGCTGACCCTGCTCCTCTTGATAATCGGGAAGAGGTTCCAGTCAGCCCATGGGAGTTCAGAGTTCTATCCCAGGCCCCAGGGGGGAACAGGCCTGCCAGCTGCTGCGTGTGGAAAAGAGCACTTGTGCTTTGGAGTCTGAAGGGCCTGAATCCAAATCCTGAATTTGCCCTTTACTAAGTGCGTGACTGTGGACAAGACAATTAACCTCTTGCTGCCTCAGTTTCCTTCTGTGTAAACTGGGGAGAGTGGTACATGCCTTAGAAGAGTGTTTGATTAAACAAGTTCACACAGGTAAAGTGCTTAGAACAGTGCCTGACACCTAATAAATATGCCCCAAAATGTGAAAAAAATAATTAAAAAGATAAAAACAAATGCCAGGCATTTAGGTTCTGGATGTAATGTACAACACGACAACAATAGACAATCACGCTATAGTAAATATTTGAAAGTCACTAGGAGAGTACTAAAAGTTCTCAATATGAGAAAAAAGTGTGTGACTGTGAAGTGATCGACGTTAACTAGACTGACGGCGGTGATCATTTCCCAATACACACATATATCAAATCGTTAAGTCAATCATCTTAAACATATACAATGTTATATGGCAATTATGTCTCAACAAAACTGGGGGAAAAAAAAACTTATATTTATGCTCTGGCTGACCTGCCTCTTGAGAAACCTATATGCAGGTCAGGAAGCAACAATTAGAACTGGACATGGAACAACGGACTGGTTCCAAATAGGAAAAGGAGTGCGTCATGGCTGGATATTGTCACCTTGCTTATTTAATTTCTATGCAGAGTACATCATGAGAAACACTGGGCTGGAAGAAACACAAGCTGGAATCAAGGTTGCTGGGAGAAATATCAATAACCTCAGATATGCAGATGACACCACCCTTATGGCAGAAAGTGAAGAGGAACTAAAAAACGTCTTGATGAAAATGAAAGTGGAGAGTGAAAAAGTTGGCCTAAAGCTCAACATTCAGAAAACGAAGATCATGGAATCTGGTCCCATCACTTCATGGGAAATAGATGGGGAAACAGTGGGAATAATGTCAGACTTTATTTTGGGGGGCTCCAAAATCACTGCAGATGGTGATTGTAGCCATGAAATTAAAAGATGCTTACCCCTTGGAAGAAAAGTTATGACCAACCTAGATAGCATATTCAAAAGCAGAGACATTACTTTGCCAACAAAGGTCCGTCTAGTCAAGGCTATGGTTTTTCCTGTGGTCATGTCTGGATGTGAGAGTTGGACTGT
>SJYV01010568.1:322701-333702 GCA_006410875.1 Neotragus pygmaeus | reverse complement strand
AAGGTTGGCTTAAAGCTCAACATTCAGAAAAGTAAGATCATGGCATCTGGTCCCATCACTTCATGGCAAATAGATGGGGAAACAGTGCAAACAGTGACTGACTTTATTTTGGGGGGCTCTAAAATCACTGCAGATGGTGACTGCAGCCATGAAATTAAAAGACGCTTAGTCCTTGGAAGGAAAGTTATGACCAACCTAGACAGCATATTCAAAAGCAGAGACATTATTTGTCAACAAAGGTCTGTGTAGTGAAGGCTATGGTTTTTCCAGTAGTCATGTACGGATGTGAGAGTTGGACTATAAATAAAGCTGAGTGTGAAGAATTGATGTTTTTGAACTGTGGTGCTGGAGAAGACTCTTGAGAGTCCCTTTGACTGCAAGGAGATCCAACCAGTCCATCCTAAAGCAGATCAGTCCTGGGTGTTCATTGGAAGGGCTGATGTTGAAGCTGAAACTTCAATACTTTGGCCACCTGATGCGAAGAGCTGACTCATTAGAAAAGACCCTGATGCTGGGAAAGATTGAGGGCAGGAGGAGAAGGGGACGAGAGAGGATGAGATGGCTGGATGGCATGGACATGGATTTGGGTGGACTCTGACAGTTGGTGATGGATGGGGAGGTCTGGTGCGCTGTGGTTCTTGGGGTCACAAAGAGTTAGACACAACTGAGTGACTGAATTGAACTGATACAAGCTTGCTGCATGCTAAGCTGTCCATGGGATTCTCCAGGCAAGAATACTGGAGTGGGTTGCCATAACCTCCTCCAGGGGTTCTTCCCGATCCAGGGATAGAACCCTTGTCTCTTAGGTCTCCTGCACTGGCAGGTGGGTTCTTTACTGCTAGAGCCACCTAGGAAGCCCTGTGCAAGCTTGGGACTTGGTGAAAATGTCTGTAGAGACTGAGCTTTCTTGAATTGATATCTCTACAGAGAAATCAAAAGCTAGGTAGGAATATGGCTTTCTTACCAAACCTCACTTTTTAAAATATTCTTATTTTTCTTGAAATGGAAATGGATAGGATAAAGTTTCATAAGCCAAGGAAAAGATACAGTTTATGATTCCGAAACTAAAACATCACTGTGCAGAAAAGAGAAGTAAATGATGAATATCCACGATGATCATTTTTATGAAAACTTAGTTTCCAAAAGATACTGAATTTTATTCAGAATTAGTCTTTTTTTTTAAAAAAGGAAAGTGTAGTTATTAATGGTAGAGATTAACTGTTTTATTCTGTATAAACACAATATGATTATGCTTTCTGTTATGAATTTCAGTAAAACATGATTTAAGACTATAGCAAGGGTGCCATTAAAATGTGAATATTAACTTTCCAATAATTTCTAGAAATTGAAATGGAATCTGTTTGGCACTAACATGACATTTTGACACCAATGAAAATATTTTATGTATTATGTAAGTAATAAAAATAAATGTTTTATAAAAACTTATCCAGAAAGACTTACAACTAGGAAAAACAATCATAATTAACAAGATTTCATAAAGTACACAGCAGCCAAAGACAACTTTTAGACCAGCTGAAAATGATGAGGTCATTGCTGGTCCTAAGTTCATAAGATCTGAGCACCTGTAGAGATTCTTTTTAAAAGCACTTAAAAGAATTAATTTTCCAACCGTGGACAGGCTGATGGTCTCCCTCTTTTATGTGACTCTGTATTGTGCCAAAGTAATGGAATTGAATGTATACTTCAACTTTGCTAGCAGCTGTTCCTATGGTACAGAAGTAAACGTGTAAACCCTACCCAAACCAGCTGGAAAAAAAGATATGAATCTATTTCTGAATTATTATGGAGCCTAGATTTTGTTTCCAGGATAGAATGTATCCAAAGCAACCAAATTTAAGAAGAGAGTTGTGAAATCATCCAGTAGATGAGTAATCATCTTGACAATTCAACTGGCTAACGCAAACAGAACTGTATTGGCAGGTAACCCACTGTTTACTGCACTGGCTATGCAGTATTGAATTCTTTTCAACATTTTTAACCAAGATTATTATAGCATGAGAATATTAACAACAGCAGTGTCAGAGGACAAAAACCAGTTTTGTCAAGCATACATGTGCTCAGTCGTGTCTGACTCTTTGTGACCCCATGGACTATAGCCCACCAGACTCCTTTGTCCATGGGATTTTCCAGGCAAGAATACTGGAATGGATTGTCAATTCCTAAATTTACAAGGTATACTGAGGATTATTAAATCAATAATAATTATGATAATAGTAATATAAAAGAAGGTGTTTCATTAACATGCTTATCTTTTGATTCTACACTTAACAGTTATTTTCATAAAAATATTTAAAATTACACTTGTAAAGCTATCCAAATACATACATACACTTTATATATATATATACATAGTTTCACAGTTTGCTTTTTAAGCAGTTTTAGATTCACAGAAAATTGAATAGAAAGTACACAGTTTAAATAAGTGTAATGTATGAAACTGAAGCTGAGGCTCCAATACTTTGGCCACCTGATGCCAAGAACTGACTGGTTGGAAAAGACCCTGATGCTGGGAAAGACTGAAGACAGGAGGAGAAGAGGACAACAGAGGATGAGATGGCTGGATGGCATCACCAACTCAACGGACAGGAGTTTGAGCGAGCTCTGGGAGATGGTGAAGGACAGGGGAGCCTGGCATCCTGAAGTCAGTGGGGTCCCAAAGAGTCAGACACGACTGAGCTACTGAACAAAAACTAAATGTATGTGTATACATTACAACACTGTTGATCCAGTCTGGGTTGAATCCCAGGAAATTTTTGTAAAAGAAAAAGCTATGTGTAAAAAAATTATTTACAGTGATATTCATAATAGTGAAAACCTGGAGAAAACTAAATGTTTACCAATTGATATTTATCCATTCCAGATAGAAATTGTTTTATATTTTCAAAGAATAAAAAACTATATGGCAATTAAGAGGAATAAATTAATTAAAATCTTAATGTTGAGTGGAAGGAAATTTGAAGAAAAATATGGTCAACCTGTTACCAATTATACAAATATGAAAACACATATACTAGATGTTGTCTATGAATGCATGAATAAAGCTTAAAAAGTGTGATAGATGAATACTGAATCCATGAAAAGAAGTTACTTTGGATTGAGGATTACGAAATGGAACTGAAGGTGAGTACAGAAAGAACACCCAGTTCACTTGTAATATTTTAATTGTCATACTTTAAAACTATTTTAAGGAAACGTGAGCAAATACTATTATTTGTCAATTCTGGGTAGTGGATATTCAAGGTTTTTAAAAATATTATCCAAGTACTTCGTATTTTTATTTCCCAAATTTAAAACATTAGATGTCAATGTTTTATTGAGAAATAAATTTCCAAAAGTTGACTCAAAAAGACTGCAAATACATGAATAGTTTAAAATCTACATAAGATTCCCCCAAAACACCAGAGAATACCCACTGAAAAAGGCACCAAGCCCAACTGGTCCTATGCTGCTGCTAAGTCGCTTCAGTCGTGTCTGACTCTGTGCGACCCCATAGGACGGTAGCCCATCAGGCTCCGCCGTCCCTGGGATTCTCCAGGCAAGAACACTGGAGTGGGTTGCCATTTCCTTCAACAACGCATGAAAGTGAAAAGTGATAGTGAAGTCTCTCAGTCGTGTCCGACTCNTTTCCTCAGTGATCACTGCAAAGAAATAGAGAACAGTAGAATGGGAAAGACTAGAGATCTCTTCGAGAAAATTAAAGATACCAAGGGAATATTTCATGCAAAGATGGGCTCAATAAAGGACAGAAATGGTATGGACCTAACAGAAGCAGATGATATTAAGAAGAGGTGGGAAAAATACACAGAAGAACTATTCAAAAAAGATCTTCATGACCCAGAAAACCATGATGGTGAAATCACTCATCTAGAGCCAGATATCGTGGAATGTGAAGTAAGTGGGATGTAGGACGCCTCACTGCAAACAAAGCTAGTGAAGGCAATTGAATTCCAGTTGAGCTATTTAAAATCCTAAAAGATAATACCGTGAAAGTGCTGCACTCAATAAGCCAGCAAATTTGGAAAATTCAGCAGTGGCCACAGGACTCAAAAAGGCCAATTTTCATTCCAATCGTAAAGAAAGACAATGCCAAAGAATGTTCAGACTACCACATAATTGCACTCATCTCACACGTTAGTAAAGTAGTGCTCAAAATTCTCCAAGCCAGGCTTCAGCAATACGTGAACCATGAACATTCAGATGTCCAAGCTGGATTTAGAAAAGGTAGAGGAATCAAAGTTCAAATTGTCAATATTCATTGGATCATCGAAAAAGCAAAAGAGCTCCAGAAAAACATCTACTTCTGCTTTATTAAATATGCCAAACCTTTTGATTGTGTGGATCACAGTAAACAGTGGAAAATTTTTTAAAGAGATGAGAACACCAGACCACCTTACCTGTCTCCTGAGAAATCTGTATGCAGATCAATAAGCAACCAGACATGGAACAACAGACTGGTTCTAAATTGGGAAAGTGGTATGTCAAGGCTGTATACTGTTACTCTGCATATTTAACGTATATGCAGAGTACATCATGTGAGAGGCTGGGTTGGATGAAGAATAACTTGGAATCAAGATTGCTGGCAGAAATATCAATAACCTCAGATATGCAGATTACACCATCCTTATGGCAAAAAGCAAAGAAGAATTAAAGAGCTTCCTGATGAAAGTGAAAGAAGAGACTGAAAAAATTGGCTTAAAAGTCAACATTCAGAAAACTAAGATCATGAATCCAATCTCATCACTTCATGGCAAATAGATGGGGAAACAATGGAAATGGAGAGATATTTTATTTTGGAGGGCTCCAAAATACTGCATATGGTGACTGCAGCCTTGAAATTAAAAGTCACTTGCTCCTTGGAAGAAAAGTTATGACCAAACTAGACAGCATAGTAAAAAGCAGAGACATTACTTTGCCAATAAAGGTCCAACTAGTCAAAGCTATGGTTTCTCCAGTAGTCATGTATGGTTGTGAGAGTTGGGCTGTAAAGAAAGCTGGGCACCGAGGAACTGATGCTTTTAAACTGTGGTGTTAGAGAAGACTCTTGAGAGTCACTTGGACTGCAAGGAGATCCGACCAGTCAATCCTAAAGGAAATCAGTCGTGAATATTCTTTGGAAGGACTGATGCTGCACCTGAAACTCCAATAATTTGGCCACCTGATGCAAAAAACTGACTCATTTGAAAAGACCCTGATGATGGGAAAGATTGAAGGTGAGAGGATAAGAGAGGATAGAGGATGAGATGGTGGGATGGCATTACTTACTCAACGGACGTGGTTTGAGCAAGTTCTGGAAGTTGTGATGAAAAGTGAAGCCTAGAGTGTTGCAATCTATGGGGTCACCAAGAGTGGGACACAACTGAATGAACTGATTGATATATAAAATAATTTCACAATTAATATGTGATTATACAATCTCACAGTGGCTTTATTCTGAGTAAAACAAAGCTTCTGAATATAGGAGAATGTTACCTTTACATTCGTTTGTGCTAAATCTCTTCAGTCGTATCCAACTCTGTGCAACCCTATGAACTGTATCCTGCCAAGCTTCTCTGTTCATGGGATTTTCCAGAAAAGAATACTGGAGTGGGTTGCCATCCCCTCCTCAATGTTACCTTTCAGAACCTATGGGGGAAAAAAAAAAAAAACCTTTGAATAAGAAAGTTCAAAAGGTATGTAATATTAATTTGCTTGATTAAAAGGAATCTTGCTTTAATAATAACAAAATATTTAAAGTAAGTTAAAGAAAATTATCTTCATTTATTTCAACAAATACTTGGGGAATATGTGCAAATGTAGACTGAGGTTGAGAGCTCAAATATGTTCATCTGACATTATATATATATATATTTTTTTTTTTCCTGCACTGCTCTAAAACATTGAAACAGCATTTTAAAAAACCAAGGGATTTCATATACAAATCTAGATTTCTTTCTTCCTAAACAACTCAGGACTGCATCTGAATAGGCCTAACAATCCACTAGAAGAGAGAAGAGGCTGCTTCTGTTAGAGAGGGTATGTCATTTTCTCCACAGTTCTGACCACTCTCCACTCAAAGACTGTCTCTTTCAATTATCTGCTCTCAGAACCCTATCACCCTGTTATCACTAGAAAATCATTTCTGTATTCCCGTGCCTCTAAAGAATTGAAAAACAAAAGCTATATCAGTAAAATATCACATTTTAAGAAAAAGAGAGAGATAGATGTTCCTGTGGAAATCATGCAATTTCCACAATTAAATACACAAAGAGGCTCTGTAACAAAACAAGACAAAACTAATTTCACTCTCTAATATTTATACTATCATTGTGAGCCCTGCAAGATTTTGCACTAGCAGCCCCAGGGAAACAAGCCAGGCCCTATGCTAGGTCCTAGAAATATACTTGTCAACAATATTGAGTGCTTTTTGGACTTCATAGAGTATGCATAATCTAGCTGGGAGAAATCTATAAAGAATTCTAGTAAAGTTACACAAGTAGCTATAACAAAGATCCATCCTTATCCATTTAAAAAGTAGAAATTTCAATGAGCTACCTCTTAGTAAATCATTGGAAAAGCTCGAAAAGCCCAAAGACCAGGAAAATGTTGTTTGGTTCACCTTTATTTCAGATTATGAGATCTGAGGCTTTGATACCTCACAGGCCATTTATTCTCATAATCACTACTTATGAAATTATTATCTCAGTTCAGTTCAGTTGCTCAGTCATGTCCAACTCTTAGCGATGCTATGGACTGCAGCATGCAAGGCCTCCCCATCCATTTCCAACTTCTGGAGTTTACTCAAACCCATGTCCATTGAGTCAGAGATACCATCCAACCATCTCATCCTCTGTTGATCCCTTCTCCTCCTACCTTCAATCTTTACCGGCATCAGGGTCTTTTCAAAAGAGTCAGTTCTTCCCATCAGGTGGCCAAAGTATTGGAGTTTCAGCTGCAACATCATTCCTTCCAAAGAATATTCAGGACTGATTTCCTTTAGGATGAACTAGTTGGATCTCCATGTAGTCCAAGGGACTTTCAGGAGTCTTCTCCAACACCAAGTTCAAAAGCATCAGTGCTTCAGCACTCAGCTTTCTTTATGGTCCAACTCTCAGAACCATACATGACTACTAGAAAACCAATAGCCTTGACTAGATGGACCTTTGTTGGCAAAGTAATGTCTCTGCTTTTTAATATGCTATCAATGTTGGTCATAAATTTTCTTCCAAGGAGCAAGAATCTTAATATCATATCATTTTGCACAGTTCTTCTATGTATTCTTACCACTTCTCTTTAATATTTTCTGCTTGTTAGGTCCATAAAATTTCTGTCTTTTATTGAGCCCACTTTTGCATGAAATATTCCCTTTGTATCTCTAATTTTCTTGAAGAGATCTCTAGTCTTTCCCATTCTATTGNACCTTTGTTGGCAAAGTAATGTCTCTGCTTTTTAATATGCTGCCTAGGTTGGTCATAACTTTCCTTCCAAAGAGTAAGCGTCGTTTTATTTCATGGCTGCACTCATCATCTGCAGTGATTTTAGAGCCCCAAAGTGATTTTGGGCTCCTAAGCTAATACAACCCACCTTTTCCACAATCCAAAGGAAACTTCTGCTGGCTTGTACAGATCAGGTATCTTTCAGTCAGGAGTGAAGAAAATCTATCAAACCAGCTTTAATAAAAAGAGTGGATGGCTTCAGGGATGGCTGGCTTCAGGAACTCAAATGATGTTACAGGCATCTTTTTCTTAGCTCTAAACTTCTTTCTAGTAGCTCTGTTCTTCTGCAGTCTTTGGCTGCATGGTAGCAAGATGCTTGAATCTCCACATCTTATTTCTAAGCTACCCTATAGGGAAAGAAACACTTTCTATTTTCAGTTACTATAGCAGAAACCCCAGACTGAGTACCGTTTGCATCAACTTTTGTTATATGCCCATCTCTCAATCTGTTACTGTGATCCAAGGGGATTAGATATGCACGAGATTGACTTGAGCCTGAGTGATAGTCCCACTCCCACAGCTGGGTTGAAATAAACCGTACCTGTACCACTCCTATTGAGAAGGAGTGGAGGTAAAGTCTCCTCAACGAAAGTCAGGGAGACATCATCAGAAGAAAGGCAGAACAGGCCCAAGGCAGGTAAAAACAACAGATGACAATTCCAGAACCATTATTTTAAGTTATACATTATACATTTCTCAATTCCAGTTTTTAGAATATTTTCAATTATATGAGTAAGATTTGGATAATTTTGAACCTTTTTTTACTTATTAATGACTTTTTATAAGCAAAAATATACATGATAGTATGTACAAGGTGGGCCTAAGACATATAAAATGCTTTCATGTTGTTTGGCCTGTGTTACTCTTAGACTGATAAAGTTTTGAGGTTTTCCTTTTTTTTTTAACTCATAAATGATTTANTTATTAATGACTTTTTATAAGCAAAAATATACATGATAGTATGTACAAGGTGGGCCTAAGACATATAAAATGCTTTCATGTTGTTTGGCCTGTGTTACTCTTAGACTGATAAAGTTTTGAGGTTTTCCTTTTTTTTTAACTCATAAATGATTTAAGGAATCAAGCCAAAGATCTAAGAAATTTTGTATCACTAGAAGTTGTTAGTGCTATTATTAAAAATTAGACTATCAAGAAAGGTACTCAGTTGATTTACATGAAATCAGTATGGTGATTTTGCTCTTGAAATTTTTTAATATGTCCATAATTAGTATTAAATATATGTTTTTTTGGTATAACAATAAAACTTTAGAGATAGAAGAAATTCGGAATATCTATTTTTGTTAACAGGTAAGGGACATTTTTGAAAGTCACTAAACTAATACAGTGATAAATCCAGAGTTTATGCCCAGATTGTCTGAATCAAAATCTAGAGATCTCACAGCTTTTTAAAGGTGGAAGTCAGTTCTAAAGCTGTCAGAATCCATTTTGTCAATAGTGAAAGTTGACCATAATACTCAGTGCTGACTTGTGGCAAAGAAAATAGAAAGAGGTAGGTATGAAGTGAAGTGACAGTTGCTCAGTCATGTCCAACTCTTTGTGACCCTATGGACTATATAGTCCATGGAATTCTCTAGGCCAGAATACTGAAGTGTGTAGCCATTCTCTTCTCCAGGGGATCTTCCCAAGCCAGGGATTGAACCTAGGTCTCCTGCTTTGTAGGTGGATTCTTTACCAGCTGAGCCACAAGGGAAGATCACTTTGCAAAACTTTATATTTACTTGTATTCAGAACACTAGATACAGATTATCACAACTATCAAAAACTGTTATTTTGGATAATTGAGTTTGTTTACAAAGTTTGTGTTTCCTTTTTAGCTTTAGAAGGAAGTTTTTTCAAATGTGTCTTATGCACTTCCTTACATTTTTAAAGTGAACGTAATTTTACCTTTTAGTGATTCAAGGTCATTAATAAGAATATCAGTCATCATTCTGTACTGTATGTGATGATGACAAGGCTTACTAGATTCTAAGTTTTTATTTTCTGCAGTGATTCTGAGTTTTTATTTTCTCTCCTCTTTGTCTTTTCACTTGCTTTATGTTGTCATATTTTACTGCTCCCTATGGATAGCACTTCCTCTCTCTTTTCATATGCTTTGTGCTAGAGATGCGTGAATGTGTGCTAAGTCAATTCAGTTGTGTCCAACCCTGCGACCCTGTGGACTGTAGCCTGCCAGGCTCCTCTGTCCATGGGATTTTCCAAACAAGAATACTGGAATGGGTTGCCATGCCCTCCTCCCAGGGATCTTCCTGACCCAGTGATTGAACCCATGCCTTCTACATTGCAGGCAGATTCTTTTACTGCTGAGCCACCAGGGAAGCCCTTGTGCTAGAATATCAAGCAATTAATTTAGTTAGATTTGTATTTAAGAGTTTAACAGTTCTGAATAATTCTATAGAAAGTTGTGTCAGTTCAAAGATTTATAAGATGCCAAACAACTTATGTTTTTAGTGTTTCTTCCCACTATTTTTAGTTCCTTTTTTCTTTGATATGTAATTGTTTCAGCCAGTACATTTACAAGTTACTAAAGAAGTAGAAAGAAAAGTACAGCCCCATCATCTGGTATTTTTGTCGTTAATATACGTTTGCTGTCATCTTATAAAACATTTCCTTTAGATGTAGAAAATAAGTATTTAAGTTGGCAGCTATAAATTTAAAGTTGTACAGATCTATGTAAAATATATGAGAGCTTGCCTCCTTCTTATTTTATCTTCTAAAAGTGAGCTCAGAGTATAGCTATTGAAGCTATTGAAGAGCAGAGTGTTCATTCTGATAAATAGCTTATTTTCCTTGTTTATAGGTGGAAACATGTTTTTTTAATCTGAATCAAAATACAAAAGTATTTATCTCCATTTCTGTCTTAAATATGGGCTCTAACACACTTTTGTCTAAAAACGTGGGAGAGTATATTTAAAGATTGATTGATTGATCCATCTATCCAACCGTCTACTTATTTATTTATTTCTGGGTCCAGCTTAAAATTCTGACTCTCTCGAACATTTTTTAGGTCAAAGGCTTGCTACCAAGATTGAAGGAAAGTGTTGATCTTCTTGTGTTTAATCCTCCTTATGTTGTGACTCCACCTGAAGAGGTAAGACGTACAGCAAAATTTACTTACTAATATTTTCAGCTGTTTTCTATCTCACATCAAATGTACTTCATCATATAACATCAGTCAGCTGCTAACAGACTTCTCTGATTTCACTCGTGTGTGAAAGTGAAAGTCGCACAGTCGTGTCCGACTCTTTGTGACTACATGGACTGTATGGTCCATGGAATTCTCTAGGCCAGAATACTGGAGTGGGTAGCCATTCCCTTCTCCAGGGGATTGTCCCAACCCAGGGATCAAACCCAGGTCTCCCGCACTGCAGGTGGATTCTTTACCAGCTGAGCCACAAGGGAAGCCTAAGAATACTGGAGTGGATAGCCTATCCCTTCTCCAGCAGATCTTCCCAACCCAGGAATCAAACCGGGACCTCCGGCATTGCAC
>SJYV01010568.1:222145-322282 GCA_006410875.1 Neotragus pygmaeus | reverse complement strand
ATCTTCCCAAGCCAGGGATTGAACCTAGGTCTCCTGCTTTGTAGGTGGATTCTTTACCAGCTGAGCCACAAGGGAAGATCACTTTGCAAAACTTTATATTTACTTGTATTCAGAACACTAGATACAGATTATCACAACTATCAAAAACTGTTATTTTGGATAATTGAGTTTGTTTACAAAGTTTGTGTTTCCTTTTTAGCTTTAGAAGGAAGTTTTTTCAAATGTGTCTTATGCACTTCCTTACATTTTTAAAGTGAACGTAATTTTACCTTTTAGTGATTCAAGGTCATTAATAAGAATATCAGTCATCATTCTGTACTGTATGTGATGATGACAAGGCTTACTAGATTCTAAGTTTTTATTTTCTGCAGTGATTCTGAGTTTTTATTTTCTCTCCTCTTTGTCTTTTCACTTGCTTTATGTTGTCATATTTTACTGCTCCCTATGGATAGCACTTCCTCTCTCTTTTCATATGCTTTGTGCTAGAGATGCGTGAATGTGTGCTAAGTCAATTCAGTTGTGTCCAACCCTGCGACCCTGTGGACTGTAGCCTGCCAGGCTCCTCTGTCCATGGGATTTTCCAAACAAGAATACTGGAATGGGTTGCCATGCCCTCCTCCCAGGGATCTTCCTGACCCAGTGATTGAACCCATGCCTTCTACATTGCAGGCAGATTCTTTTACTGCTGAGCCACCAGGGAAGCCCTTGTGCTAGAATATCAAGCAATTAATTTAGTTAGATTTGTATTTAAGAGTTTAACAGTTCTGAATAATTCTATAGAAAGTTGTGTCAGTTCAAAGATTTATAAGATGCCAAACAACTTATGTTTTTAGTGTTTCTTCCCACTATTTTTAGTTCCTTTTTTCTTTGATATGTAATTGTTTCAGCCAGTACATTTACAAGTTACTAAAGAAGTAGAAAGAAAAGTACAGCCCCATCATCTGGTATTTTTGTCGTTAATATACGTTTGCTGTCATCTTATAAAACATTTCCTTTAGATGTAGAAAATAAGTATTTAAGTTGGCAGCTATAAATTTAAAGTTGTACAGATCTATGTAAAATATATGAGAGCTTGCCTCCTTCTTATTTTATCTTCTAAAAGTGAGCTCAGAGTATAGCTATTGAAGCTATTGAAGAGCAGAGTGTTCATTCTGATAAATAGCTTATTTTCCTTGTTTATAGGTGGAAACATGTTTTTTTAATCTGAATCAAAATACAAAAGTATTTATCTCCATTTCTGTCTTAAATATGGGCTCTAACACACTTTTGTCTAAAAACGTGGGAGAGTATATTTAAAGATTGATTGATTGATTGATCCATCTATCCAACCATCTACTTATTTATTTATTTCTGGGTCCAGCTTAAAATTCTGACTCTCTCGAACATTTTTTAGGTCAAAGGCTTGCTACCAAGATTGAAGGAAAGTGTTGATCTTCTTGTGTTTAATCCTCCTTATGTTGTGACTCCACCTGAAGAGGTAAGACGTACAGCAAAATTTACTTACTAATATTTTCAGCTGTTTTCTATCTCACATCAAATGTACTTCATCATATAACATCAGTCAGCTGCTAACAGACTTCTCTGATTTCACTCGTGTGTGAAAGTGAAAGTCGCACAGTCGTGTCCGACTCTTTATGACTACATGGACTGTATGGTCCATGGAATTCTCTAGGCCAGAATACTGGAGTGGGTAGCCATTCCTTTCTCCAGGGGATTGTCCCAACCCAGGGATCAAACCCAGGTCTCCCGCACTGCAGGTGGATTCTTTACCAGCTGAGCCACAAGGGAAGCCTAAGAATACTGGAGTGGATAGCCTATCCCTTCTCCAGCAGATCTTCCCAACCCAGGAATCAAACCGGGACCTCCGGCATTGCACGCAGATTCTTTACCAACTGAGCTATCAGGGAAGCCTGATTTTACTCATAATTGTCTATTATTGAATACTGTTGGTAGACATAGGAAGGGAGCCTGAAATTAATGGAAATTCAAACTGTGATCCATATCTAGTCTTTAAAATCCCATGCATATCAGGCCATGGTATTTAAATCATATGTGTGTGTGTACCTTTATCATGAATAACAAATCTGCAAAACAAAATATTTTATTCAGCCTTAAATTCACATAGGAATTATCTCTGAAAGACTCAGGTTTCCAACTTTCACAAGTATTTGGAAGTGGGGGAGGAGGAGAACCAATTCTCACTTCAGGTAGGAAAAGATATAACCTTGAAATACATAATTATAAAGTTTTCAGTCATGAAGAGGTAAACCATATTAGAAGTGTTAGACACTCGGTCATGTCTGACACTTTGTCACCCTACAGACTGTAGCCTGCCAGGCCCCTCTGTCCATGTAATTTCCCAGTCAAGAATACTGGAGTGGGTTGCCATTTTCTTCTCCAGGGGATCTTCCTGATCCAGGGACCAAACCCCCGTCTCCTGTGCTTGCATTGCAAGTAGATTTCTCTGTGCCACCAAGGAAGCCAACCATATTAACCACTTCCCAATTTAAAGAAAGAATGGACAAAGCAGACAGAAGTGTAATAGTGGACTAAGGCTTGCTTTCCTTTGAATTATTATACCTGTTTTATTCTTTGATTATCAGCAAGGCTGATAAATATTGCATTCATCTCCACCAAGAAGGGAGAGGTCTGCATTGCTGCTGCCGCTCCTACTGAGAAGCTGTTGCTCCCCTGACATATGAAATCATTAGAGAAGGAAAGTCATTGTCATAAGGTGAGCAGAAGTTGAGGGAAATGCAGCTAAATAAAATACATGCAGCTCAGGAAAGCACTATGGAAATAAATATCAAGAGTAACAAAAATGGTTTAGTCCAGTAATCTCAGTCTTTGAGATGTAATTTAGGAAAATCATTAAAAACAGAATAAAAGTTGTAATTTACAAAAATATGTTTATTGCACCTTTATGTGTGTCTAACATGTTGTCACTCAGTCGTGTCCGACTCTTTGTGACCCCGTGGGCTGTAGCCTACATGGCTCCTCTGTCCATGGGATTTTCCAGGCAAGAACGCTGGAGTGGGTTGCCATTTCCTTTTCCAGGGGATCTTCCCGACACAGGGATCGAACCCGGGTCTCCTGCATTGCAGGCAGACGCTTTACCGTCTAAGCGATGTATATGATGGCAAATAATATGAACCTAAGTATGTAACAGAAAAGAAACAAGTAAATCATGGTTTATCAGGCCCACAAACTACTGGGAAGCCTAGTGAATGAAGAGGAGATTCTGGGAACATGCTGGCACAATTGGGCTTCCTTTCTGCCATATTCCTACTACTAAGCTATGCGTGTAATTATACAGATAATTGAGTGTGGGCAATGTCTTGGACTTTGTCACTGTTCCAACAGAGAAACAGTGTCATCCGTTAGCAGAGCAGTTAGCAGGGTTAAAAGGCAGCATAACAAAGATTTCCTCAAGCCTAAAAACATGTTTTACAATGTAAAACATTAGGAAATGAATTGAGAGACTGTAGTCTCTATCATGACCTGAACCAGTGGTCTGGAAACCAAATTATTTTTTTTTATGAAGATAAAAAGAATGAAATCATGAAGGTAAAAGTTAGAAAACTTAGAGGTTAGATCCAGGAGATGTAACATACAAATACCAGGAGTTTGTGCATATAAAAAGTTGTGTCTATAGTTACTGTTCCATCCCTGAACGTGAGATTAGAGATTGTGGTTTGAACCTATGACCTGTCAAGGATTAGGAGCAGGCAGTCAGCAGGCCACCAGAGGTGACCCTCCTTCCGAGGATGAGAACTCCCCTCTGTAGCCTGTGAGACTGTGGTTGGTGCCAGGGCATCCTCCTGAAGGGCCGTCCCCAGTGCAAGCAGACAGAGCTGGCTGAGCATCCCCGGAAGGCAGGTAGACAGGGTCCAGCACCGAGGGCTCCTAGTCCATGCTGAACAGGCCATCACCATGCACGCTTTCCACAGAGCAGTGTACCCTGTGAAACGTTCAGAGAGTAGGCTCCTCTGAAACAAGGGAGGAAGCCAAGGAGGAGGAAGACATGAGCCCCAGAAAAAGGAAGTCTCCAGGAGGAAGGTCTTGATTAAAACCTTTACCAGAGGAACTGATAAAGTCCATTCTGTGATTAACTTTGTGGGAAAGTATATGGAGAAACTTATGACTCATATGAGAATAATTTAAATACAGAAAAATTAAGCAAATGGACATGCTGAATGCCTAGCAATAGCTAAATAAGCGATGATACTTTTACACCATAAAATATTATGTAGCCATTAAAAAGGAAATTGAACTATACCTGATCACATGAAGAGATTTCTTTAGGGTATTGTTGAGTGAGAAAAGTAAGATACAAGTAAGAACGTAGATAGAATCCTATCTTTGTAGAACATAGACAAAAAAGAAAAACGTGTGTGTATGTGTGTGTGTGTATAGAAGATGGGAGGGGAGCAGATGAACAAAACAGTAAAAGGGGAAAAGTACAGTTGTTTTTTTAAGGTGTATGAACATACTTCTTTTAATTATACATGAACATGGCTATAGGTATAAAGAAATTACTCTTATGCCTTGACAAATGAATAAAAGTAGAGTGTACAGCTGTACATAGATAATTTAAACTGAAATACGGACAAAAACCATTAAAGGGATTAGGAAGAAAATAATTATATTAGAGTTTAAGTAGTTTTTGAGTGATTTATTCAATATATTCCTTAGTTTTAGAAGCAATATACAGTGGTAAGGCTCTAAAGATTTTTAATGCTATATAAACTCTCAAGGTTTTTTTTCTATAATAAGATTGTTAATAGGAAAAAGTGCTTCCTTGTACTTTTATATAATAAATGGGTTCCTAAGAAAGGGCTGTGATACTCTGAGTATCTACGAGAGCCGGCTGCTCTAGGACGTTGTCAAACATTGTTGCTGTGAAGTAGATCTCTTATAATACAAGTTCTCCCGTCTAGTTTCTTTCTGATTGTTCTGTTTTAAATAGAAGAATTTAAATGTGTTGTTGGTAACAGCTATTACTAAGCCACATTATTATGTGCAGGGCACTGTTCTTAAACTTTAAATATACTTCCTCATTTATTCCTAATGGATAAAAAGATTTTTTTTGATCATTTTCCTAACTGTACAGATAAAAGTGTTACTTTCCTAATGTTACAGATGAGAAAGGAAACTAGTTCATCAAGATTAGAGACTTATATACAAGGTTACACGTGCTAGGAAACAGTGGGGCCCAGATTCAGCTTTACGACCACCTCCTCATCAGCTGTCAAATACAGAATACATACCTGTTTGGTCATTGTAGCTTGTCAAAAAGATTCCATTTTTTGTATGTGTAACTTAGAACAATCTTTCTAATTGAGTACAGGTCGGGAGTCGCGGGATACAGGCAGCTTGGGCTGGTGGCAGAAATGGTCGTGAAGTCATAGACAGATTCTTACCACTGGCTCCAGATCTCCTTTCACCAAGAGGATTGTTCTATTTAGTCACCATTAAAGAAAACAATCCAGGTAATGCAGACCATTTTACCTTTTAACCATTTCCTTAGCTGAAATCAAGGTTACTTGTGTCAAAGACTGTAATTAAGTAACCCAGAATGTTAATGAATGTAGTGCTGACAACTGCTAATACAGACATAGCATTCATGTCGAAAGAGGAGATTTTTAAGAGGTAGATTTTTCTGATTTTAAAGAGTATTGTGTTTTGAGGGGTTTTCCCCTAATTTATAAACCAGTACTCAAATACAGAGTNGAATGTTAATGAATGTAGTGCTGACAACTGCTAATACAGACATAGCATTCATGTCGAAAGAGGAGATTTTTAAGAGGTAGATTTTTCTGATTTTAAAGAGTATTGTGTTTTGAGGGGTTTTCCCCTAATTTATAAACCAGTACTCAAATACAGAGTCTGTAATTTCTCCTTCTAACACCTGACCTTCAATACTGTGAATTTTCTATTTTCCGGTCTTTTATGTCATCAGCAGTTCTGCTGTATATTCTTTAGTTCATCTGAAGTTTTATCATGAAAGCTATCTCCTGATACTGATTTTTATATCCTGGCTTTCAGATTAGTTGGTAACTAAATTGACTGTAATCTTTCTTCTCTTTTCTGTACATCTCAGGTTTGATTTTTGTGTGGTATGTTATATTCTTAGTCCCTTAGATCACATCATAATTACTAGTGTTGTTGGTTTGGCAGGGGAGGTGGGGTGTGTTTGTGTAACTCCAATTTCCTGATTTTGTCTTTGTATTGTTATATATTAACACAGGGAAGGTTATACTTCTTTGAGTACTCCTGAAAAAAATAAGCTATTTCGTTTACTGCCACTTTTCAACATCACCGTATGATTTGCCCATACCCTTGTTGGCATTTTTCATTCAGAAGAAGGAATGTAGGGCAGAGATTGGAGCCAGACAACTCAAAAATGAATCATTTATTGTAATCGCAAGTGTTAACTCCTGTTTCTGTTGAATCCAGAGCAGGCTACCACCGCAGCGCAGTCATTCACTCTGATTAGAGTTCTCAGCAACACCCTGAAAATACAGAGTGCGCTCATCTATCTGAAGTCCAAGTTCACTTTAATAGAAATTGCATGGTGTTCACTGTTTTCTCAGATGAGTGGAATTTGTAAATAGTCTGTTTATCATCTTACTAAACTGTGTAGTGATCATGCATGCTTCACCAAATGATTTAATTGGATTTTATCTTTTAATTTTCATTTTAGAAGAAATTTTGAAAATAATGAAGACAAAAGGTCTACAAGGGACCACTGCCCTTTCCAGGCAAGCAGGCCAAGAAATGCTTTCAGTCCTCAAGTTCACCAAGTCCTAATCTACAGTGTGTGCTACTTAAAGCCAAATGCTTTTGGCATATTTTGAAACTGAAAGTTTTTTCCTTGTTAACAAATAAAATTGTCAGAAATTTGTTATCTAGAAAAAGGCAGGCGAGTACAGCATTTCCTTTTACCCAGCAGTCAGGCCTACAGGAATATTTGCACAAATGCAAGTAAATATATATATATTAAATTTCACATATTTATATGTATTATATATGGAGAATATATAATGAAAAAATTACACTTAATTATACATGAAAACGATGTTCATTTCAGCATTACTTGTAACGGCAGAACAATGAAGTTAACTGTTCATCAGCAAAGGGATTGGTAAAATAAAGCACAGTATATTCATGTTACTCAACATCTCCAGCCATTGAAGCTGAGTCATGTCTGTATATATTGAACCAGAAGGGGTTCGTTATGTACTACTGATCAGTGGAAAAAAGCAAATTGTAAAATAATGTTAACCTATGTGTATATTTTTAAAAAACTAACCAAGAAGGTTTGTGTGTATGTGTATATAAGAAATTCTCAAAAGGTACATGCTGCTGCTGCTGCTAAGTTGCTTCAGTCGTGTCCGACTCTTTGTGACTCCATGGCCTGTAGCCCACCAGGCTGCTCCATCCATGGGATTCTCCAGGCGAGAATACTGGAGTAGGTTGCCATTTCCTTCTCCAAAGCATAACAGGTGGGAATAGAGGAACCTTCATTCTTTTGTGTTGACATTTGTACAATGATAATCTATACTATAATGAAACAGTTTTTTATATAAAAATTTTTCCAGTTTACATGCTTATTGTCTCCATTTTCTTGTTATTTAGCGTGGCTTCTGCTTCCATTCTTCTCTCTGGTCACATTTCTCCCACTTTTTATCCTCTATCATATATTTCTACTTTCTTATATATTGCAAACTGCTCTTATTTTTTTCTTAGATAAGGAAGAGTTGTATGTAAATAAACTCAACACTCAGATTAATCACATATGTAAGAGCCTAGGGACTTCCTTGGTGGACCAGTGGTTTAGAATGTGCCTTCCAATGCAGGGCACGCAGGTTCGCTCTCTGGTCAGGGAGTTAAAGTCCCACATGTCATGGGGAACGAAGCCCGTGCACTGCAGCAGAAGAAGCCCACACACCACAGCTCGAGAGTCCCGCGTGCCGCAAGAAGCTGCCCGTGTGCCTGCCGCAGCAGGAGAAGCCCACGAGCTGCGCCAGGACCCAGTGCAGCCAACATGTCAATAATTAAGAGAGAAAAAGCTTTTTTTGTTTTTTTCTTTTTAAAGAGTCCTCATGCATCTTTCAAGAAATGTCAAATTACCTTAACTAAGTTTAGGAACCTCTTCTGTAATTCCCTCCCCAACCCCCATTTAAAATATGCAGTTGACCCTTGAACAACATGGGTTTGAACTGTACAGGTCCACTTACTTGTGCACAGATTTGGTTCAATAAAGACACTGCAGTACTTCACAATCCATGGTTGGTTGAATCCGTGGAGACCATGGAGGATCTGGCTGTAAAGTTACATGTGGATTTTTGATGTGCAGAGGGGATCAGTGCCCTAACCCCTGTGTTCAAGAGTCAACTGTATTTATGAAAGTCAGTTAGCAGGACTGTAGGACCAGAGTGAGAGGAATCGAGAATTTATTTTTAGTTTGGTTACATTCAGAATCACTTGAGGAAGTTTCAGTTCAGTTCAGTCACTGTCGTATCNAAATGAAAAATGTGGGTTCAATCCATGGGTTGGGAAGATCCCGTGGAGAAGGAAATGGCAACCCACTCTAGTATTCTTGTCTGGAAAATCCCATGGACAGAGGAGCCTGGCGGGCTATAGTCCATAGGGTCACAAAGAGTCAGACACAATTGAAGCAACTTAACACACTCTGCTAATGAAACACATCAATTATGATAGTTTTGCCTTTCATGTGTGAAGTTAAAATTGGGATAGAAAATAATGAAATTATTTGAGAAAAATCACTTGATTTAAAATGAAGTCGTGCTTCACAGAGTGATACGTAAAGGCACTTTTTGCAGTAGCTTATAATAAAGCCATTGTTTTTGAGCAATCACCTTGAAATAATTAAGTTCAAATTCACTTCTGCTTCATCACTTTCTTAAATTAGAACATTTTCTTCTAGCACAATACTGTATTCCACCCAAATCTGTATGTGCACTATCTCTACCGTGCAGATTTTAAAGTACATCCACAAATTCTTTGACACTCCTCCCTTCAAAACATGGAGCCTACTTTTCAATGTCTTGGGTGTAATTTGGACTTGGTGATTCACTTCTGAGGATCAGAATATGCAAAGAGAAAAACAGTAACCACAACAAAGTAGATATAATGACCACAATGAAGTCTATGAAGAAATTTATTTTATTTTCACTATAAAATAAAAAGGCCAAAATGCTTCCTCTATTTTTTAAACAAAATCAAATTATCAGTCATATTTAAAACTATGAAATGAAAAAGTACCACATTTCAGCACTTGTGGAAAATGGTTCAACTAATAGAACCTCATGTCCCAAATACATCCACTAGAAAACAAAAAAATATAGAAAGTCAATGAAAATCTTCTATTACAAAAAAAATAAACCATTATAAGTATAAAAATATAATAGGAAAAAGTAATGAAATGAAATCTGAATGGTTAAACAAAACCTGCAAAGATTAATTAGACAAATCTTTAGTTAGGTTGATTGAGAAAAAGGAGAAATAAATATTAGGGATGAAAAGATCATACTTGCAAATAGTGTACAGATACTAAAATTCATAAAATATCACAACTTTATATCAAGCCATTTGAAAACTGATGAATAATTTCTTAAGAAAATAAAACTAACTTGTGAAAAAAAATCTTAAAGAGTCTATGACAGTTAAAGAAAGTGAGTTAGTATAGTCTGTCCATTCTATTTTACAAAATTAAAGCAGGCTTCCCAAGTGGCTCAGATGGTAAAGAAGCTGCCTGAAATGCAGGATACCTGCGTTTGATCCCAGGGTCGAGAAGATTCCCTGGAGAAAAGAATGGCTACCCACCCCAGTATTCTTGCCTGGAGAATCCCCGTGGGCAGAGGAGTCTGGTGGGCTATATAGTCCATAGGGTCACAAAGAGTTGGACACAACCGAACTGACAAATACACACGTGATTCTACAAATGAGTTTTACCAAACATTCAAGAATCCTAACATTTTTTATATGAATAAGTATATCATTGATATGCTAGTATATCAGTGATACCAAAACCAAACAGAAACAATATAAGAAAATTTTAGGTTAATCTCACTTGTACAAGAAAGATTATCATAGGGTGGTTTGTGAACAAAGATTCAAACTTCGAAAAAATACCTTTAAAATCCACAAATATATTATTAATAATAGTATTGATCATGACCAAGTAGGGTTAATACCAAGCATGCCAGGATGGTTCAACATTAGAAAATCTATTTAGGAAATCACCACAAGGATAATGGGAAGGAAAAAAGAAAACCTGGGAAGGAAAAAAGAAAACCTTGCCATTTAATTAGATGTAGAAAAAGCCTTTGTTTAAACTCACCATCCATTCAGGCCTTAAGAAAACAAGACATAAGATTCTGTAGAACTTTTCTCAGAACTACTGTCAAGCAGATTATGATAAACCTTGAGTTACTTAGCCATGTAAGGGTTTTAAATTAAGTGCTATCCAAAAAATATATATATATATACATATATATATATAATTACTTAATTGTAATCTTGTGACAACTGAAAACTCATTTCTAGTAACACGTGTCAAAATGTATATTCTTTTGTTGACAGAAAATGTAACCTCTACATACCTGTGTGGGCCTAGTTTTTAAAAAATATACTTCAGTCAACAGATGGCAGGCAATTGAAAGCAGAAGCAGACATGAGAATCCAGCTGTCTTCCATCAAGTCAAACATTAAAGAAATCTACAAAATTATCAACTGTGTTGCTTTCCCCCTAAACATTTTATTTTGGAAAATATAAATGTTTGTCATAAAAAATAAGCCAGTTCTGTATGAACAGGTGATGGATTTCTGTCATTTAAAATAAATTAATATGTTTTAAAGAAAATACGATCTTTTCACTTTGTCAGAGCCATCAGTTCTTATTAGGGAAGAATTAGGGCTTCCCTGGTGGCTCAGCACTAAAGAATTCACCTGCAATGTAGGAACCGCAGGAGATGGGATTCAATCCCTGGGTTGGGAAGATTCCCTGGAGGAGGGCTTGGCAACCCACTCCAGTAATTCTTGCCTGGAGAATCCAATGGACAGAGGAGCCTGGCGGGCTACAATCCATGGGGTCGCAAAGATTCAGACACAGCTGAAGGCACAGCACACACAGGCTTTGACTACAAACAGTTCTGTTTAACTTCTCTCTTTTCTGGCAATGACTAGGATCCTAGCAACAGGGCCTTTGGAAGCCCTGGCCCAAGCAATATAGCAGTTTCTTCAACATTCCCAGCACCATGACTTGACTGGCTCACCTGGAAGATAAAGTGACCTGCTATTTGTAACAGATGCTCCAACACCAAATCTGAAGTTAAGAAACATTTCTAACTCTCTAAAACTTTCAACAAAAAGCTGTTTGTGTGGGTCTGTCAGACTTGTAACTTGCTGCCAACCTTTCACTTACCATTTGTCAAAAAACAATTTCCCAAACAAATTTTAGGTAAGTGTGTACCACTTCACATATGTGAATAAAATCAAGTTTAAACAAGTGTGAATAAGATAATTTCCAGGGGCATACTATAAATACATTTTTATAAACAAATTTCTACATCATTCTTTTAAACATATCTAATAGAAATTAAATGCTATAGCAATTTGATTCCCACCATTATCAATAAAATACAAGAAAGTTCAACAGACATTTAACATCATTCTCTGGATCTGTTATTTTACTCCACTTCCCTTACAGAATTATAGTATATTTGGGTGCTGAAAATAACTTATTTTATTCCCCCTACAATGTATGTGTGTGTGTGTGTGTGTGTGTGTGTGTGTGTGTGTGTGTGTACACACCAAGTCACTCAGTTGTGTCCAACTCTTTGTGACCCCATGGACTACAGCCTACCAGGCTCCCCTGTCTCTGGAATTTTCTTCATCCAGGGGATCTTCCTGACCAATGGTCGACCCATGTCTCTTGCATCTCTTGCATTGCAGACAGATTTTTTACCACTGAACCACCAGGGAAGCCCTATAATACTGCTGTGTAATAAAAATATGAATATAAATTTTAAAAAATTTTAATTTCCTGTGAATAAGCTGTAGGTATTAAAAATATTTTTCTAGGTTGTTATTAAATAAAAATTAGAACAAAAATGTTAAATATAGAAACATTAAAAATATAGGTAATTAAGAATAAAATATTTTAAATCATACTGAAAATTCATCTGTTAGAGAGTTGAGAGTAGTTTGTAGGTTTTTTTTTTTAGTTCATAGTTTCATAAATATATATTACTTATAACTATAAATATACTACTATTTCTATAACATATTTATATATAACTAAGACAGCAGTTGACATAAATTCTACTCCTACTTTTCCTGTTTATAGATGAAATCACTGAAAAAACTTTTCATGTAAATATGTAGATAATGGAGTTTTATAGTAACTCAATCTTTATTACTTGGTGTCACTACCGTCACTAAATTTTTCTGAGTAATATGCTAAATCTGAAATAGTTTCTAATGATTTATTGACTGAGAGCTCTATTAGGACTTTCCTTCTTTTGGCCATGTGGCATGTGAGATCTTAGTTCCCTGACTAGGGATCGAACCCATGCCCCCTGCAGTGGAAGTGTGGAGTCTTAACCACTGGACTGCCAGGGAAGTTCCTCTGCTAAGCTTTTAAGCAACTGAAAACCACTGAGTTGCAAACAAGTATTTGTTAGCAATTACAAACGTTTTTTTGCAACATATTTCAAATTACGTCTCTAGATTCCCAGGGTTTCTTTTTTGTTTTCCCCACCATGGCCACTGTAAAATTAGAGCTACATGAGCCAGAATCATGTCTTAATTCTGTAAACAAAAGGACAGATGTGCAAGAGACGGCAGGAAAGAGAACCAATCTGAGGTGAGTATATTAACAGGAAGATTGATTTTTGGAGAGTACATGAGAAAATAAGATTCACTTAAAATTTTCCATGCACAACAAGCATCTCTTGAAAAGTCTTGGTGTGTTCTTTTTGCTAAAATCTGATTTAGGTAACATAACGGAGAAGGCAATGGCATCCCACTCCAGTACTCTTGCCTGGAAACTCCCATGGATGGAGGAGCCTGATAGGTTGCAAGTCCATGGGGTCGCTGAGTCAGACACGACTGAGCGACTTCACTTTCACTTTTCACTTTCATGCATTGGAGAAGGAAATGGCAACCCACTCCAGTGTTCTTGCCTGGGGAATCCCAGGAATGGCAGAGCCCAATGGGCTGCCATCTGTGGGGTAGCACAGAGTCAGACACGACTGAAGCGACTTAGCAGCAGCAGCAGCAGCAGGTAACATAAGGGTATTTACTGTCTCACATTTAGAAGTAAATATACTACCAATGAGGGTCTCTGCTTATGAATTAAAATGCAGCCACTTCTGCATATTGTCCAAAGTTATATTGATGAATTTATCTGAAAGAGAGTTGGAGGGTGTGGACAGTGAAAGTCACCCATCATTCAGAAAGCCTTCACACTGGTGAACATTTGGGAGAAAAAAAGAAAGAAACCAGGTTTAACTCAAGGATTGACTTGGTAAATCTGTGTATGTTCTTACCCTGCAAAAATCTGAATTTTATATAGTCTCTTTAATGTGAGTCACTTCTGTGAATTATAATTGACACAGAGTCTATGAAGTATCCAGATGAAAAGACTAACTTAAATTCAAACTAAAACACACAGGGAAAGTTCCTGAACAAGACAGATCAGATTCTAGCCTGAGATCCAATAAAAAGGGAGAGTATGATCTGTGCTGGCTTCCCCAGTGCTTCTACCACACGTCCTCTCTCATCCGAGCGTGAGGAGGTGAGAGCGCGAGAAGTCTCTGCATGGACTGAGACATGGCAGCCTGATAAAGGCGCCTGAAAAGTGCTCCAGCAGAGACGCCAAAGCGTCACATGTGTACATAGTATTGCTTTGAAGGTTATAAAGTTTCTAAAAGAAGAGAGGAGAAAATGAACAGAACTGATATTCTAGGGATAATCTAGGTAACTGCTTTCCTCTAGTGGGAGCTTCGGTCACGCTACAGATTGTGGGGACTTCTGATTTGGGCTATAGTAGACTGACATTTTATCAGGCCAACTGCCCTGGCCAAATATTAGATATAGTTATAGAAACAAAATCCACCTGCAATGCAGGAGACCCAGCTTCAATCCTTGGGTTGGCAAGATCCCCTGGAGAAGGAAATGGCAACTCACCCCAGCATTCTTGCTGGGGAGATCCCAAGGACAAAGGAGGCTGGCAAGCTACAATCCATATGGTCGCAAGAGTCGGACATGACTTAGCAACTAAACCAGCACCATAGGTACCAATATAAAGATGGAGAGATCTGTATGGTCTACTTGAAAAGAGCAGGGCCACCAAAGGAGTAAGGACTGAAGGCTCAAGAGCATGCCCAGAAGGGAAGTACACAAATGAGGCTATTTAGCATTTGTTTCCCCCTTAGGGCAACTGCCAATTCATAAGCAGTGGCCCAAGACGGAAAAGTATGAACAGGCAAAAAGATATGACACTGAGGTCAGCAGGTGCCAAATGCTACTGGAGAAGAGTGGAGAAATAGCTCCAGAAAGAACGAAGGGGCTCTGAGCCAAAGTGAAAACAATGCCCAGGGGTAGATGTGACAGGCGATGGAAGAAAAGTGTAATGCTGTAAAGAACAATACTGCATAGGAACCTGGAATGTTAGGTCCATGAATCAAGGTAAATTGGAAGTGGTCAAACAGGAAATGGCAAGAGGGAATATTGACATTTTAGGAATCAGCGAACTAAAATGGACTAGTATGGGCGAATTTAATTCAAACGACCATTACTTCTACTACTGTGGGCAAGAATCCCTTAGAGGAAATGGAGTAGCCCTCATAGTCAACAAGAGTCCGAAATGCGGTACTTGGATGCAGTCTCAAAAACGACAGAATGATCTCTGTTTGTTTCCAAGGCAAACCATTCAATATCATACTATGCCCCAACCACAAAGCTGAAGTTGAAAGGTTCTATGAAGACCTACAAGACCTTCTAGAACCCCAAAAACATGTCCCTTTCATCATAGGGGACTGGAATGCAAAAGTAGGAAGTCAAGAGATACCTCGTGTAACAGGAAAATTTGGCCTTGGAGTACAAAATTAAGCAGGGCAAAGACTAATAGAGTTTTGCCAAGGAACACACTGGTCATAGCAAACACTCTTTTCTAACAACATAAAGTACGACTCTACATGTGGACATCACCAGATGGTCAACACCAAAATCAAGTACGACTCTACATGTGGACATCACCAGATGGTCAACACCAAAATCAGACTGATTATGTTCTTTGCAGCGAAAGATGGAGAAGCTCTATACAGTCAGCAAAAACAAGACTGAGCTGACTGTGGCTCAGACCATGAACTCCTTATTGCAAAAGTCAGACTTAAATTGAAGAAAGTAAGGAAAACCACTAGACCATTCAGATATGACCTAAATCAAATCCCTTACGATTATACAGTGGAAGTGAAAAATAGACTCAAGGGATTAGATATGATAGGCAGAGTGCCTGATGAACTATGGATGGAGGTTCATAATACTGTACAAGAGGCGGTAATCAAAACCATCCCCAAAAAGAAATGCAAAATGGCAAAATGGTTGTCTGAGGAGGCCTCACAAATAGCTCAGAAAAGAGAAGCAAAACGCAAGGGAAAAAAGGAAAGATACATCCATCTGAATACAGAGTTCCAAAGAATAGCAAGGAGAAATAAGAAAGCCTTCCTAAGTGATCAATGCAAAGAAACAGAGGAAAAACAATAGAATGGGAAAGACTAGAGATCTCTTCAAGAAAATCAGAGGTACCAAGAGAACATTTCATGCAAAGATGGACACAATAAAAGGCAGAAATGGTACGGATGTAACAGAAGCAGAAGATATTAAGAAGAGGTGGCAAGAATACACAGAACTACACAAAAAAGATCTTAATGACTCAAATAACCACAACGGTGTGATCACTCACCTAAAGCCAGACATCCTGGAGTGTGATGTCAAGTAAGCCTTAGGAAGCATCACTACAAACAAAGCTAGTGGAGATGATAGAATTCCAGTTGAGGTACTTCAAATCCTAAAAGATGATGCTGTGAAACTGCTGCACTCAATATGCCCATAAATTTGGAAAACTCAGCAGTGGCCACTGGACTGGAAAAGGTCAGTTTTCATTCCAATGCCAAAGAAAGGCAATGCCAAAGAATGTTCAAACAACTGCATGATTGCATTCATCTCACATGCTAGCAAAGTAATGCTCAAAATTCTCCAAGCCAGGTATCAACAGTACGTGAACTGTGAACTTCCAGATGTTCAAGCTGGATTAAGAAAAGGCAGAGGAACCAGAGATCAAATTGCCAACATCTGTTGGATCACAGAAACAGTAGGAGAGTTCCAGAAGAACATATATTTCTGCTTTATTGACTATGCCAAAGCCTTTGACTGTGTGGATCACAATAAACTGTGGAAAATTCTGAAAGAGATGAGAATACCAGACTACCTTACCTGCCTCCTGAGAAATCTGTATGCAGGTCAAGAAGCAACAGTTAGAACTGGACATGGAACAACATACTGGTTTCAAATTGGGAAAGGAGTATGTCAAGGCTGTATATCATCACCCTGCTTATTTAACTTATATGCAGAGTACCCATCATGAGAAATGCTGAGCTGGATGAAACACAAGCTGGCATGAAGACTGCTGGGAGAAATATCAATTACTTCAGATACGCAGATGACATCACCTTTATAGCAGAAAGTGAAGAGGAACTAAAAAGCCTTTTAATGAAAGTGAAAGAGGAGTGTGAAAAAGTTGGCTTAAAGCTCAACATTCAAAAAACTAAGATCATTGGTATTGGGTCCCATCACTTCATGCCAAATAGATGGGTGGGAATAGTGACAGACTTTATTTTCTTGGGGTCCAAAATCACTGCAGATGGTGACTAGAGCCATGGAAATTAAAAGATGCTTGCTCCTTGGAAGACAAGCTATGACCAACCTAGATAGCATATTAAAAAGCAGAGATATTACTCTGCTGACAAAGGTCTGTCTAGTTAAAGCTATGGTTTTTCCAGTAGTCATAGATGGATGTGAGAGTTGGACCATAAAGAAAGCTGAGCACCAAAGAGCTGATGCTTTTGAATTTAGTGTTGGAGAAGACTCTTGAGAGTCCCTTGGACTGCAAGAAGATCCAACCAGTCCATCCTAAAGAAGATCAGTCCTGAGTGTTCATTGGAAGGACTGATGTTGAAGCCAAAGCTCCAATACTTTGGTCACCAGATGAGAAGAACTGACTCATTGGAAAAGACCCTGATTCTGGGAAAGATTGAAGGCAGGAGAAAGGGATGACAGAGGATGAGATAGTTGAATGGTATCACTGACTCAATGGACATGAGTTTGAGTGTGCTCCAGGAGTTGGTGATGGACAGGGAAGCCTGGCATGCTGCAGTCCATGAGGTCTCAAACAGTCCGACGTGACTGAGTAACTGAACTGAATGGAACTGAAGACTGAAAAGCTAAAGGTGGGAAAAGCTGAGCAGAAAATGGTAGTCCAGAAGTTGATAAGGTAAATAGAGTAGAACACAGTCTTATAAGTGTGGGGATAAACCAAAACTGGAGTTCAATATCAGCTGAGGTGAAAGAACACTGGATGAAATATAAATATACCAACCCTCAAAAGGACTGAAGATCAGTTGTGAACCAGTTAATTCTCCCAGTGATCTGTTTTTATGTAAACTGCCTGCTGCTAGGGTCAAAAAGTAAATCCTTTCTGGACTTCCCTGGTAGCACAGAGGATAAGAATCCTTCTGCCAAAGCAGGGGACACAGGTTCAGTCTCCGGTCCAGAAAGATTCCACATGCCACAGAGCAACAAAGCCTGTGTGCCAGGGCCCATGGTCTGCAACAAGAGAAGCCACCGCAGTGAGAAGCCTGCGTACTGCAACGAAGAGCTGTCCCTGGCTCACTGCAACTAGAGAAAGCCCTCACAAAGCAATGAGACTTGGTGCTGAGTGTAAAGTACCCCAAATGGCTGGAGCTTGAGTAGGCACCTTGGACCATGGAGTGGAGTCACACATTGCGGACAGTGGAGCAACAACATAAGAAACCTAGGTCTATATACATATATAAGAAACCTAGGTCCATCTGCATACACAAGAAACCTAGGTCTATATACATACATGGGAAACCTAGGTCCATCTTCATACACAAGAAACCTAGGTGCCCAAACTGCTTATATCTAGACTTCATTTAAAAAGAGAGAAATTTCTTTCTTGTGTAAACCACATTTATTTTGGATTTTTTGTCACGCAGAACCAAAGCTAATCAATACTGAGTTCATAAGAACTTCTCCTAAAACTAAAGAATATTAATATCCTTCTAATACTAGACTTGGAGAAGGAAATGGCAACCCACTCCAGAGTTCTTGTCTGGAGAATCCCAGGGATGGTGGAACCTGGTGGGCTGCCGTCTATGGGGTCGGAAAGAGTCGGACACGACAGAAGCGACTTAGCAGCAGCAATACGAGACTAGATCTTGTCTAGTATCCAGAGAATAATAAAAAATCTTCACAGCAACAACAAAATTTTATCCCAATTTAAAAATGAGCAGGTCTTCCCTGGTGGTCCAGTGGTTAAGAATCCGCCTTGAAATGCAGGGGACACGGGTTTGATCCCTGGTCCGGGGAAGATCCCACATGCCACAGGGCAACTAAGCCTGCGTGCCACAACTACTGAGCCTGCACTCTGTAGAGTCCGCAAGCTGCAACCATTGAGCGCCCATGCCACGACTGCTGCAGCCTGCGCCCCGAGCCCACGCTCTGCAACAAGGAGCCCACGCTCTGCAACGAGGAGCCACTGCAAAAAGAAGCCCTCACCCCGCAACTAGAGCAATCCCTGTCCACAACTACAGAAAGCCCACGTGCAGCAATGAAGACCCGGCCCAGCACAGGCAAAAATGAATAAATTTGAAAAAAGGCTAGACAAGGGTTTAAATGAAATAAAAATGAACAAGATATTTCTCCAAAGAAGATACACAATCAGTCAACAAGTATGTGAAAAGATGCTCAACATCATTAGGCATGAGAGAAATTCTATTCAAACCCATGAGATAATACTATCTACCCACTAGGACGGCTATAATTTTTAAAAATGCAAAGTAACAAGTATTGGAGAGACCATGAAGAGAGTGGATCCCTCAGTGACCTTGCTGAAGCAGAATGTAAGATTTGGCAGCTGCTGTGAAAAACAGTTTGGTATTTCCTTAAAAAGTTAAATACAGAATTACCAGCAATTCTACTTCTATGTGTGGACTTCCCTGGTGGCTCAGAGGTAAAGAATCTGCCCACAATACAGGAGACTTGGGTTCGATCCCTGGGTCAGGAATATCCCCTAGAGAAGGAAATGGCACCCACTCCAGTATTCTTGCCTGGAAAATCCCATAGACAGAGGAGCCTGCCAGGCTATATAGTTCGTGGGGTCACTAAGAGTCAGACATGACTGAGCAACGAACACTTTACTTCACTTTTCTACTCCTGTGTACATACCCCAAAGAACTGAAAACTGGTGATCATAAAAATAATTGAACACAAACGTCCATTGTAGAAGCACTATTCACAACAGTGAAAAAGTAGAAACAACCCAAGTGTCCATCAAAGAACATTGATAATCAAGTTGTGGTATATACATGCTATGGAATGTTATTCAGCCATAAAAAAAAATGAAGTACTGATACATGCTACAACCTCAAAAGCACGCTAAGTCAAAGAAGACAGGCATAAAAGGTCACGTGTTGTACAATGCCATTTATATGAAGTGCCCAGAATAGGTAAATCCATAGAGACAGAAAGCAGGTTGGTAGTCACCAGGGGCAGCGTGGGAAGTTGGGGAATAATTGTTGAATGTACCAAATGCTACTAAACTGTTCATTTAAAATAGTTAATTTTATGTTACATGCATTTTGCTTTATTAAAAAAAGAGGTAAATTCAGCAAAAAGCTATTTAACTAACAAATCCAGTAAGAATAAAAAAGCCTCTCTCTCCACAGTCCTGATAAAAGACTGACTATTCTACAGCCAGTAAAAGGTGAATTAGAACCAACTCAGAATCTATTTAATCAACAATAACTTGATCAAGTAACCTTGCCTCTGGAAGCCAACCATTCAGTGCGTCTCACACTTTTGAAGGTCAACCAGTCGACAAACTTATCACTAAATCTGACAGCCAGCTGGCCAAAGTGTCTTGCCAGAATAACCATGTTTCTAAGGGTGATGTCAACCCACTCCACCTCTGTAACCAACATAACATGAAAACAATACCCAAATCAAAAATCTTACTCAAAATGAGAGGCCTAACCAGCATAACTTTCCCTTAAATAATACAGATTTTGTTTCAGATATCAAGTGGTAATCTTGATATCTCCCTTGGACAACCCTCAAATCAAGATTTTTTTATAAGACCTTACTGACAGTATCCCAGGGGACCCCTGGACCAAGGAAGACCAGTGGCCTCTTGAGTCCCAAACTCCAATAGTTCTCACATCTGTTGCCGGGTGAGTCTCTCAACAACAATCTGAACTTTGACTAGATTCTTTGAGATCCAATTGCTGAATTTATTTTATTTAAGAGTTCTAAACAAATAACAGATCTTCGTATGTTACTGAGTACATTTAGATATGAATTTATGATGATCAGAGCCACTGCTTGGTTTCACTTTCTTGTTGATCTATTTATATAAATTCTTATCTTATATATTCTTATTTTGTCCCTTACTGTCCTGTATCTGTTGAACATATACTGAAGTGCTTCAGAGGGAACAGATGGAGGCGTAAGCTAGGTCTCCAAGTCAACACAAGTTGGCCCAAAAGACTAATGGTTCATTAGTTGGATGAAAACAGGCTGCTAAAATGACTGGGTCAAACTTTGCTTTGAGTCCCTGATGAGATCCCCTTAAGAGTACTCTGCAAGGCCTGGCAATTCGTGAAAGAAGTTCATTTTGTTTAGTCGGTATTTCAGGACCAATTGCTGGGGTCCCTGATCACGTGGCTCCTTCTTATCGTCTGCTTCACCGAATTAACAAATAGCGCTGTTCATTAGCAAACACACTTCACTGTCATTAACAAACACACTTGACTTACATAGTGCCTTTTCCCTGTTGTCACTGATTAGACCATGTCAAAGGCATGACGTTCTCCTGGCAGAATTCTCACAATAATTCAGTCCCTTGTGCTTACCTTGATAAAAGGAGATTTTTGCTAAAACTGTCTTAGAATTACAATAACGATTATAGGGAACTTCTGATAGATCAAAGTTTATATATTTCAAAGGAGCTCTAGAAAAATAAGGGGGAGAAAGGCTAAAGCATTCAACAGTCAACTGCTGAGGCCTCAAAATGAAACAAAGACTCTAAGCCTCTCTGAAAGAAATACCAGTCAATTCCTATTTTAACCTTCTGAAACCTACCCTGCTTGCATCTTTCTCTCTACCCAGCTGTATCTCTATCATCCACTAAAATCCCTTCTATCCTTCTGCACTTTCTTTTACCTTCCAAACAAGTAATCATTTCCTGCAAGTTTTTCTTAACAGATCATTTACATTATACATATCCCTTCAAAACTAATACACCAGAATACGGATCTAAAGAAACTGATCTTTGAACCTTGATCTAGAATCAAGTTGAGAGCTTTAATCAAGGATTTTTCTTAACCATAGGAAGACAGGTTTATATAGAGTTCAGATTTTGTAAAATTTTTACTGTCCTGGACTACTAAGTTTGTACCAACCAGCTCACTTAATTGTCAGCCCCTAAGATGAGAGCAAAAGAGTCAAAACCAGCAAAAACAATGACAACAAAAACAACACAAAAAGCTAGGAGATGGCTTAAATATTCAGCTCTTCATAATTCAAGGAATGACATGGAAGAGTAAGCAAACAGGAAATGTATGATTAAGGCATTTCAGATGCCTTTCCTTTAGGAAAAGTCTTAATGAAAATCAAAACTATAAACAAACAAACATAAAAAGATGAGGTGAGTAAGTAGCAGATTCCAAAACAAATCCAGAAAAAACTTCGAACAACATTCTAGAGTATCCTCAAAAGCAAACGTGAAGACGGGCTTGCCTATTTTTTTGAAAATGGACTCCAGAAGTACCAAGATGATCTTCAACATGTTACTAAACACTTCAAAAATCTAGAAATCAAAACAAACTTCTGACCTTCAAGATAAAGCAGATGCTACACAAAACAAAAATAGGACCAAAAGGTTCTCTGTTCTATGAGAAATGGGCAGCTGTGTTAATAATACCATAAGCAGGAAGGCCAGGGGAAGAATTCACGTTCTGTAATGACCAAAAAACAGGACAACTAGCCAAAATCTCCCCAGTAACTTACTCCAGGAAACATTAGTTAGTGTTAATCGCTCAGTCGTATCTGATTCTTTGCGACCCCATGGACTGTAGTCCACCAGGCTCCTCTGTCCACGGAGTTCTCCAGGCAAGAATACTAGAGTGGGTTGCCATTCCCTTCTCCAGGGCTCTGGCCTTTTAAATATAGATGAACAACAATATACAGATATGGGTAATTTTACATACTAATAATTCTAGAACCACAGAACATCAGATCCCTCAGAATACTAAAACCACTCAGATGGTGGAAATGTCCAACAATCTTTAATGATTATCTTGGGACCATTATCAGAATTTAGTACTTTCCTCATGATACAACAATTTAATAGGTAAGGTTTTGTTTCATAAATGAAACTGCCACATTAAAATTTACTGCAGAATTATTTTTCAAAATTGTGGAAAATGCTACATATGACCAAAGTATAGCTGATTTTGACATACAGCTACACTATGCATGATTCAAAGATTAACCAAAGGATAAGCTATGATCCCAGAATTTTATGGGCAAAAGACTCTCAAGACATAGGTAAAGTATTTGCAGGTGAATTTAAGGGTCTAGGCTGATTCTTCCTAGATTATCATAAGCCTTTCTTTCTTGTATGGACATGTAAGGTTAAGCCTATACTGTCCAATACAATAGCCACTAGCAACATGTGATTAGTGATCTCTTGAAACGTGGCAAGTGTGACTGAAAAACAAAATTTCAAATTTTTATTTAATTTTAATTAAAATTTTTATTTAATTTTAATTAAATTTCAAAAGGGACACCAGATCCAGTTGTTGGAAGGCCTTCGAGTGCATTTGGGAAAAACTGGGGCACATGAATTTATTTTTTAACAGTAAATTTTCTGAAATCAATGTATTTCTGATGAAAATTTCCTATCTAAATTGGAATGTGCTATAAATTTAAAATATATTGAATTTCAAAAAAAAAAATGAGAAAAGAATATAAAGTACCTAATTCTTACTGACTAAATATTGAAATAGTACTTTGGATACCAAGTTAAACAATATGCTATTAAAATCTCACCTATTCTTAAATTTTAGGCTACAAGAGAACTTAAAATAGCAGATGTGGCTCACACTGTCTTTCTGCTGAATGGCGCCTGATCAGCCCATGTTATAAGGCAACGACTGTCGGGGCAATTTTACCACCTGGAGAACATCTAGCAGTGCCTGGACATTTCTGGTTCTCACAAGGATGGCACACTGGCACTGAACATATATAGAGGCCAGGGATGCAGCTAAACATTCTACGATGCCCAGGACAGTCCCCGAAATGAAGAATTTTGCAGCCCAAAATGCTAACAGTAGTGAGGCTGAGAATTTCTGCTCTAATGGTTTTTCAAGAGCATGACAAAAATAAAAAATCTGTTGCCTCCTACAGCCCATCCTTATTTTCTCTTGCACCAAGAAACTGCAGCCTAGATTAATTAGTCGAAGTATCTTCAGAACTTGTACTCAGGTCACCTTTAAATTTGATTGTATCAACCACAGCTTAACATCATAATGCTGAAAGACTGAAAGCTTACTCTCTAAGATCAGGAGCAAAACAAAGATTATCTTTTCTCACCACTGCTATTCAATACTGGAGTTTCTAGTCAGATGTCTAAGAAAAGGCATCCAGACTGGAAAAGAAATAAAACCATCACTATTGCCAATGGTAAGACCTTATATATAGAAAATTCTAAGTTATACACACACACACACACTATTAGAACTAGTAAACAAGTTCAGCAAGATTGCAGGGTACAAGATCAATGTGCAAAAGTAAATCTGATGATACTATATATCTTCACTTTCTCCTTCTCATTTTACTATCAACTATACACTAGAAATGTATGCCTTCTCATATTGAGAAATTCTCTTAACTTTAGCTGATGAAATAAATCCCCATGGTTAAACATAGACAGTTAAAGAAACCACTGCTCAGAACAGATATGTTGAACACTCCACTCCTAAGTTGTTATAAATAACCGATTGTTAATGGGTCTTAAAGAATGAAAAGGAGCAATACTCTCTGGCTATACAATATCTACACTAGAGTTTTTTAGTATCCAATACTTAACTAGGTAGACTCCAGTGGTCAAACTTACAGCCTTCTATAGGGTACATAATATTCCTAAATACAAAAGAGTACATTGTATACTGTAGCCAGTATTTTTGAGATAATACGTCAATTTGGAATGCCATGGAAACAGGTTTCTTAACCTCCTCAGGTACCTCCATAAAATATGGACAACAAATATATAAATTATTTATGCTTTTGCGCTACCCAAAGAAGTTGCTCTTCTTAAAAAGAAAGTCACAGTTAAAAAAAAACAAAAAACAAAAAACAAGACACTGTCAAAGCTAATGGAACTAGCAGACCCTCATGCTAAACACTCTCCTTGGCCCAGAAGTCCTTTTGCAGAAACTTGTGTAAAACAGGTATCAACCCACTCCAATATTCTTGTCTGGGAAATCCCATGGACAGAAGAGCCTGGCGGGCTACAGTCCATGGGGTTGCGAAGAGTCAGACAACTAAGTGACTAAAACTTTCTTCTTATAAAACAGAAAGAAAAATTCATGGTGAGGTTCAAGGATTTCATTCATAAACATACAAAATTTTTGCCTCTAATTTCAAAAACCATACAGAGAATAACTGTACTGTAAAACCTTAGGTATAAAATTTGGCAAAGCCAGAAGAGCCTCCTGGTCCCACCAGTTAAAGCCTAGGATGGACACCTACCAGATGTTTCCGTAAGACGACTCATTATAGTAAGGGCAAATTGGCCATGAGAAAACACAGCAGGGGAAAAGGGAGTTAAGAAGGTTCTTGGACAGTAGAGGACATGTCTATCTAAGAAAAGTCTTAAGGAAGAATAACACTAGAAAACTACTCAGCTACTCTGCAAGATTAATTGTAAAGCTATTTTTTAAAGAAAAAAATATATATATACGTAGAATTAACACAGATAAATAGGCCAATGGAATAGAATACAGAGACCGGAAACCAATACACATACAACAAGATTTGGTAATATAAGTGAGGAGGCCCTGCAAAGTCAATGGGTAATGGATAGACTATTTAATAAATAATATTATGAAAACTGGCTACCAATATGGGGTAGGTTTTCTACCTAACACTCACAAAATTGCGTTTCAGGTAAATTAGGTATATGTTGAAATTCGTAACTTTTAGCACAANAGGAGGCACTGCAAAGTCAATGGGTAATGGATAGACTATTTAATAAATAATATTATGAAAACTGGCTACCAATATGGGGTAGGTTTTCTACCTAACACTCACAAAATTGCGTTTCAGGTAAATTAGGTATATGTTGAAATTCGTAACTTTTAGCACAAAATATGTAATATATATATATATATTTTTAAATCTCAAGGAAGGAACCAGTTTTTAAAAACGAACACAGAAAAGCCTCAGTCATAAAGGACAAGAATGATCAATTTGACTAAATTTAACTGAAAAATTCTATATAATTACAGACAGCCAAAGACCATGTTAATGTCAGGCCACCTGCCAGAAGAATCCTTGTCCATAACATGTGCAATCTGCAAGGAAAACAGGCATATAGATGAAATACGCACAAAATAAGGACCAATAAGTATATGGAATAAAGCTAAGATTCATGGTAGCCAGGGAAATACAAATGAAAACAAAGAGCTACTATCACACAGCTCTGACTGGAAAACTTTAAAAGTGCTAAGACTAAGCGTTTTGGTGATGACCTGGGAAAACCAGAATCCTCTTGTATTGCCGTTGAGCACACGAACTTACACGCCACTTTGGAGAGCAATCTGTCAACATGTAAGAGTCAGACACAACTTAGCGGCTGAACAACAACAACAAAGTCACAGAGCACGGATCTAAAATCAGAATATCTATTACCTGAAATCCCACTTGGGGGCGTGTGTTCAGAATACCTGGCATGTTTCATCTGCATAAGAAAATATTATCAAGAGTGTACGCTGGCAGTGCTGTTCAAAATGGCAAAGAGTAACAACTGAAATGACCACTAGTGAGGGAAATGATAAGCAAACTGATACGATGATACAAAACAGCAGTAATGTTGAATGAAAAGGGAAACTGCAAAAGAACACATCACAAAAGTTTGAAAAACTGCTGTATTACTTATGGATACAAACATGTGGTAAAATATAAAATCTTGAGCAGGAAGGAGTCATACCAACTTCAGGAGGGTGGCTGAGCTGCAATGAGGGAAGGAGGAGATGATCTCAGGGAAGAGTACAAAAGAGTAACATTTTATTTCTTTAAAAATCAGAAGCAAATACGGCAAAATAGTTCATGAAGAGTACAAGGGCATTTATATTATTATTATTGTTATGTATATTTGAAATATTTTGCAATTAAAAAGAATTTTAATGGGCACATGGTATAACAATCAAATAATTATTCACACCGCACAAACTCAAGTAATGACATTGCTTTAAGCCACAGAAACTTATATACATACATTACAGCATGTGACAAATAAGAGTTAAAAATAAGTTCTAAAATTTGCAATTTACATCAGGGCTTTAAATTAACAATTTTGCTAATGGGCTCTGAATCTCATGCAATCTTAAAATGTCCTTAATGCTAGAATTTTAAGGGATGCTCTCGAGTTGTCAAAGCCATATAAACAAACTTTAATTATAATGTGATATTCTGAATTTGTTTAATTTTGGAAAGCTTCTTTAGTGTATAAACAATAACAAGCTTTACATTTGTATTTACAAGTCTCAAAGAAAAGTGCCAAGAGTCCTAAGTATGACGAGTAGGCATCTCACTTAATTATACTGTTTCATGGGAGAACCTGATGCCCTGAAGAACAATGTGGAGAAACAATGCTCCATTATTCCCTTCTTTTCTACTTGGGGTCTGGGTCAGAAGCATGATGTACCACTAGTGGCAAAGTTATAAACAAAGCCTTACTATAAAACAATTTTAAAGGAGAAGTGTGTAATTTTCACAGAGGGGTAACACAATCTTTTGGGTTTACTATGTCAGAGAGAGACACAGGAAAAAGAGAGAATATTTTAAGAAAGGGGTTAAGAAGAGGTAGTAGAATTTTGCTATCTATATTCCTTGAGCCTATAAGGAATATAAGCCTATAAGGCTATAAGATAATAAATACTACAGAGAAAACTTTAGGAGGCAGATGAAACTGGGCAGGACATTGCATCTACAACTCAAGATCTTTAACTCACACGGAATACTTCAGTCTCCACTACGATGCTCTGACCACATTCATACTATTTCAATAATAACCATTTTACCCAGTTGATAGTAAGCAGTAATTTTATTTAACACAAGTTGCTTTTTGCCAAATAAACATGTGCAGCAGATATGATTAGCTGAGTCTTCATGTTACCTTGCTATGAGATAGGCTAATTATTTCCCATGTGATGGAAGACTGCAATAAAATTATTCCAAGTTCCAAACTTTCACACTTTTATATTTTGGGCACAGTTTTTAAGGGCAATAATGCTGTAGCAAAACTCAGGTCTTCACCTACCCTGTCTCACTCAGCCTGTTATACTGAATTATACTTAGTATTAAAATGTCTAACTCGCACTTATGAAGGCTAGAAAAAATTAGCTCCCCTCAATTCTCTAATTTAGTGTAATTCTGACCAGTAAGAATAGCAAAACTTGCTTACAAAATTTAAAGCCTCCTACAATGTTTTTATATTTTTTGCTTTTTCCACCACTCTTAAGTTTCAGAAATAACTCACTATTTCTTTGCTCTTGACAGAGGAATAGAAACCACTCTGCTTCATGAATGTAATAAGGTGACTTCTGTTTCTCTCAAATTCTCACCCTCCGGAGACTCACTGTAACTGAGTAATAAATTCACTGACACGTCTGCAATCCAAATTTCACTAGCACAAGGAAATTCTCTTACAGTAAAAAGGTCAGTGTTCTGAATTTAACTTTCTGAATTTCAAAACCCTTAATAAATGGAGGCACCTTAAAGTTCAGTTTATACTCTTTTACATAGGCTTTCAGAGCATGCTTTAAATAGCTTAAGATAAGCTATATTAATAGCTTATGTCATTTTATCATTAAAATAATCTACAAATATCAGAATACTAATTAATTTTTTTGTTGTAACTAATAAATAAGTCTCAAAATATCTGTGGATGTAAATCAACCCTCTCAATTCATTTACCTCACTTGGACTGTTCTAAACATAGATAAACTAACTGAATGAGTTTATCAGTATAATATACTTGTGTAATGCTTTCACTAATTCCACCTCTGTACTTTAGGGTTTTCCCATATTTATTTTTAAATTTACAAAGCAATTAAACTATTAATATAAATATTTTTCTCTCCAATATGTAATATTTTTATGTAAAAGAAAAGGTTTCCAAACATTTACAAAGCAATCTAAAGATAAGTAAACCTAATTTTAGGATCATTATATGAACCAAAATAATTTTCCAGAGAAGGCCCTATTTGAAAGTAATGCTCAGTGGCCGCCTCACGTCAGCACTTCAAGATGAATCCAAATCCACTGCCTTTGCTTGAATTTCTTCAGGGATCAATTTCAATGAGGGGAAAAAAAAAATCTCAGAAAAAGGTCTCTCGACAAAGTGGACAAGTGGATTTGTTGCTGGATGTAAACCATTTGTACTGAAAAAGAAAAGTCTAAATGTTAAAAACTTTTTACACTGCCGTTTTACATATATGTCTAAAGTAACAATTTTATATAAAAATTTACTTTATCAATTACACAAAATGGAAATTAAAGCAAACGTTTCTTATCAAACTGGCCAAGTTGAAAAGACAATATTATCTTTTTTAAAAAAATAAAACAAGATGAATACAGCAATCCTTTATTGAACAATGATGCTAAGCTTTGCATATTCCATTTAAATAGTGGTAGGTTTTACATAAATCATCTTCTTTTAATCCTTTCAACAACCTTTAGAAAAGTATTATTATCTCCATTTTACAGATGAGAAAACTGGAACTCAGGTCAGCAAGTTGGTACTTTGCAGACTAAAGTAACTTTAAAATGATTAAAGTAAGAAAAGGGAGACTACTGAAGTGTTTGTTCTTTACATTCATCTCCAAATCAGCACGGTTCAGTGCTCCTTCTAAAGGCCAGTGGTTCTCCGCACTCAGGCTCACGCTCACAAACAGGGAGGTGTTTAAAGAAACCTGCTGTGATGGGACTGAGCATAGTGAGACTTTCTTTATGATGTCTCAAAAGGGCAAAAAGCTCTGATGCCAGATGGCTCTCAGTTCCAATTTGTTCAGTCTCCTTTACGGTATACATCTTACAAAGCCATCCATTTTTTAAGTGCCAAGAGCTATTTTAGAAACTTCCATTTATTAAAGTGCTTTGATGCCACTAGTCTCAGTAAATTATTAATTTTCTTTTACAGATTTTGAAAAATCATTTTTAATATGTCTCCCATTAACCACAATTAAGAGAGTAACATCCACAGTTTTCCAAGGTTAGATATCATCCATATATAATATTAATATATGTAAGATATAAATAATCTAGTTTCTCTTTAGACTTACCAAACAAGCTGAATGGAACTTTTTTTTGCATGTTCTACAGGCTTTTTTGGGAAGAGAATAGTTGAAACCGTGAATGACTGAGAAACAAATCATGCAATCTTCAACACCCTCAAAACGTTTGTCAACATTATTTTTCCATAATGCTAAGCCTTCCATAATACTTCCATTCTGTTAACAAGGAAAAAAAAAATAAAGTTAACATACCCTTTAAATCACCAATATTATCTTTATTCGATTTCACAAATTTTAAAATTGTATTATAATCTGGAGAGAAGAGAATCTGCTTGGCTATATTCCCAATTCTAACTTTTATGACTACTGGTTTTCAAAATGACCTCCCATGTTTTAGGAACCAGGTACATTTCTTCATTAAATGTCGACCTGAAAGAAAAGCTTCTGACCCAGTTTTCAATTTTTGTAGTCTTAGCTTGTTATTTGATTAAACTTTTTAAATAATTAAGTTGTTTGGATCAGTTCTCCTAACTTTTAACTAAAAATGATGAAATTAACTATCTCACCTACTCAAATGCTTATTTGTTCCAGCTCTACAATACTAGTGAATAGACTTGTTTTAAAATACTTTTCCTCTACTGTAGAATGCCTGAGAAGCATCACCAGGTGCAAACAAAACTAGAGAAGACTTAACAATTTGTTTACAATGCAAAAAGGTCTTTGAAAGTACTGGGATTTCTCTAACCACGGGAGGAGAGGTGAAATGTTAAAGTAAAAGTAGCTCAGAAGACATTCTGCTGTCCCGAGACTTACAAAAAGATTCCCTCTCAAACTTTAATACCAGGTATTTTCTATAACACCTACAGGGTCAATGAAGAAGAGTCGATTATTTTCAAACACAAGGGAAAAATGCTATAGAGCATTTTTAATTTTTAAAAATTAAAATAAGCTTGGCAGGGTCAAATCATTTAGACATATATCTGTTTTAGTTTCTGTTCAGTCACTCAGTCGTGTCTGACTCTGAAACCGTGGACTGGAGCATGCCAGGCTTCCTTGTCCATCACCAACTCCTGGAGCTTGTGTAAACTCATGTCCATCAAGTCAGTGATGCCATCCAACCATCTCATCCTCTGTCATACCCTTCTCCTCCTGCCCTCAATCTTTCCCANCCAGGCTTCCTTGTCCATCACCAACTCCTGGAGCTTGTGTAAACTCATGTCCATCAAGTCAGTGATGCCATCCAACCATCTCATCCTCTGTCATACCCTTCTCCTCCTGCCCTCAATCTTTCCCAGCATCAGGGTCTTTTCAAATGAGTTGGTTCTTCGCATCAGGTGGCCAAAGTAATAGAGAGTCAGCTTCAGCATCAGTCCTTCCAATGAATATTCAGGACTGATTTCCTTTAGGATGTTTGGATCTCCTTGCAGTCCAAGGTACTCTCAAGAGTCTTATCCAGGACCACAGTTCAAAAGCATCAACTCTTCAGTTCTCAACCTTTAGTTTTGGTCCAACTCTCACATCCTTAATGACTACTGGAAAAACCATAGCTTTGACTATATGGACCTTTGTCAGATTCAACAAAATATAGTATCCATTTCTACTGAGGCAGAAGAGAGAAAGTTTTACTGCCCTTTCACACAGTAAAGCAGCAACTTCTCTCTAGTTCAGAAAGCCTAACAAGCATGTACATGGACACTTACTTGATGGGTGAGGTAAGTGCTTAGCTGAAGCATCCAGTTTCGCCACTGCTGCACAGCCACTCCAACTCTTTTCCCACTCTCCACTGTTATTGAGCCCAGTGGATAATTTGAAGGCAGCTGTATTATAAGTTCAATCACTATATCCTCAATGCTGTAAGTGGCCATGACTTCTCGAGTAGTAGCTCGAGCTTTAACCTGCAACACAGGAAAGGTAATTTTGGGGGGGGCCAATTTTCTTTTCTTCCCTTTTATTCAAAAGCCATCTTGACAGGTTGACAGACAGCAGCCAGTCTTCATTCAAACAAAACACGGGTAAACATATTCACTTATCTAATGTGAGATATTTAAGAAATAGGTTCAAATATCTGACATGTTTCATAGTGATGTTATGACAAAGATGTTTTTTAAAAGAAATGCACTGAAAAAGTATGTTTTGATTATACTAGGCTTGTCATATTGTAGTTTTTGAATAGAAGAGTATAGAATGGGTTATTATTAATTATCCCTTCTCTTCCAAAGTCAGTGTATCAAATATCACTTCTATTTAGATGTCTTCCAAGTCTTTCCCTATCACAGAATTTTCCTGAGCTTTAGAACCATCAACTTACTGCCAGAGTATTTATACCTGATCTTGATTTTCTTACTAGCATTGCAAACTCAACAGAGAATACAGATCACCATCCTTTAAAAATTTATTCTTCTGACTTTCATATTCTATGCTAACAAGTGTAGCATCATCTTAAATTTCTCTTTCAGATATTAATTAGCTGTAAGTTTGGTTAAATCACCACAGAATTCCTCACATCCCTCCCCTTTAAGGACTAGCCTCACTGATACTGTTTCCCACAGGCCCTCCTCATAATGTCTTTACATTATGAGCCTCCCTAACTGCTCACATGAACCCACGCCCCACGCCAACAGCCCATGCTAAGACTTCAGTCAGAGCAATTTCACTGCTTTAACTCTGACACCGTCACTGCCTCAGAAGAAAAAATTCAGTGGCTACGCAGCACTAAATATTTTAGACTGTTAGTTGATGCCTTTTCCAGTATGGACTCAATTCATCACAGAAGCAGTCTGTTCTCTATTTACCTTCATGAAAACTACTTTATATGAATATACTGGGCTACTCATTATTTCTTAAGCAATCACAGAAATTATTAACAGATTCTCATCTTCAAACTTTTTGCTTTNTCAATTCATCACAGAAGCAGTCTGTTCTCTATTTACCTTCATGAAAACTACTTTATATGAATATACTGGGCTACTCATTATTTCTTAAGCAATCACAGAAATTATTAACAGATTCTCATCTTCAAACTTTTTGCTTTTGCTGTGCTGTTTTCTCTATATTAAATGCTGTTAACAGATAGCAGCATCCTGCCGACCTCAAAATAAACTGTCCCCATCAAGTCTTACATAGGCCCCTAAGCCAGATGACCTTTTCCCACCCTAACTGCAGAACACTCTTCCTCTTAATGTGCCACTTTCCAGTTTCCAATGCAAAGAAACATTACCAGTATCACCCCTCTCTCCTTTATCGGACTGTATGTTATTACACGACAGGAAGGTGACCCTTCTGAACTGTCTATTTTGCAGGTGACTGGTACAAAGCACCTGGCATCTATAGGTATTCCGATATATATTTTGAATTAACTAATGAACATTCAAAAACTATTTAGCATAGGTAAATGAAATTATAACATCACTTCAATCGACGCATTGAGATCTGATGTCCAAGAATCAGAAAATAAAGTAGACAATTTCTGTTAATTTCTGAACCAACAGCTACAACTGTGATCATACTCACTACAATAGATAGGCATAACCAATACTGAGACAACTTTTCTAGAAAAAAATTCAAGATAATACTAACCGTCATGCCATTAAACAGCTGTGTACTTGTTTGCACAGATGATATTTCTTGAAAAGAAAGAACACTGCTAACATACTTGCTGGTAAATCTATCTACGATATTGAAAACACGCTTCTCACTACTGTTCCACCACAGCCTAACCATGGCTGGCAAGTCTTTTAATGTCATGTGATAGACTGAACAAGCCAAGTGTGGAATATGGTAGGGAAGAGCTGATGTATCTGAGGAAAAAACAAATTCTTAGTTAGTTACATTTATCTCTTACACAGAACAGACTAATATGAGTACTTTCCTTGGAAAATCATTTTCAATTCCTTAACACTAGTGCTAGAGCTCATACAACATACAAAGGAAACCAGAACTCTAGAATATTAGCTTTTTCTCCCACATTCGAAATGAACAATTAGAATGGTAGAAAGAAGATCCGAAGGATACTGAAAAATCTGCCCCCAAATAGCACTATTTTGCAGGAAAGATCACAAATAAAATGAAGCACACACACTTCAAAGAGGAAAAATTAAAGATTCTTTTTCTTATGAAAGTGAAAGTGANAGACCCAGTGAGAAGGTGGCTGTGTGCAGGCCAGTACAGGAGCCCCCACCAAGGACAGAATCTGCAGGGACCTTGCTTTTGAACTTGGCCTCCAGAACTGAAAAAAAAATCTCAGTCTGTCACTTAAGTCCTCCAGGTCGATGATATTTTGTTCTGATGCCTGAGCTGACTGATACACCTTCTCCCCAGGGACAGCCACTGCCCAGCTGGCCGTCCGCTAGGGAGTAAAGCCAGTGGGTTGGGAGAAGGAAGGCCAGCCCCTCGGTGTGGCAGTTTTAGGAGTGAACTTGGGTATCGCTCCTCAGAGGGAGCAGCGAGGGCCACCTCTCCCTCCTCTGCCTGCTTTTCCCCTGGTTTTCTGATGAGTAGCTCGGAGAATCTGAGGTCTGCTGGTCCACGCATGATCTCTGTCTCCCTTGTCATCTCACACATCAGCCGTGTGAATTATCTCTGAAGGCCCTGACCTGAGAGCCTCTTCCATTCACTCCCCGCCGCCCTGGTAGACACCCGCCCTGGGATCACCTGCACTTTCTCTCTCAGGTGTGACGCACACCTGCTCAGGGCAGTTGTCTCCCCGGGTCTGAATCCCTCTCCTCACTTCACAAGGTGGATGTCTCCTCTGGATTATCCACAGATGACAACTGTCTTCTCTGTGGCCCAGACTCAGCATCTGTGCATATATGACCCCCAACACCCCCAGCATAGAGGCTGTTTTGCGGAAGGTGCAGAGATGTGAGCACAAGCTCATGGGAAAGGGAAATAGTCACCAGAACAGAACAAAAACGCTGGGACTATTTTCTTATTTACTGAGTTGGATCGCATTTCTAACACCAGCCACCAACACTTACAGAGTTTACCTGAGAAATATCAAGCAATAAATCTAAAAAAGATGCATAAGGGAAAGTAATAAAAACTTATTTTAAAAGTTATTAAAGAAGACCCAAATAAATGGAGAAATATACCACAGGTGTGGCTAAGAAGACTCAATGTCATAACGACATGAATTCCCCAAAAAAGTAATTTACAGACTCACGCATTGTGAATTTTTCTTATGTCAAGTGGTGTTCTCACATAATAGGATTTTGATGGTTTATAGAATTCTATTATGGAGACATACCAACATTTACTTAAGATATCTCTTATGGCTTGATATTCATATCTTTTTATATTTTTCATTGATGCAAAATATATTGTGTTGCAAACCCTTGAATTCAAGTTATCAAATGTATTTCTAATTGTTTACTTGTTACTAATTCTTAGATGTAAAATTGCTAGACCAAAGCACAAGCCATTTAAAATAGTTTCCATTTGCTCATCAGTAATATTTTGCTCGAATTTTACTTTTCCTATCAAGTTTGCCTGTGTCTTTTTAAAACCGTCTGGGTACAGCTGCTGTACACTGCCATGCTAATTTCTGCTGTGAGCAGAGTGACTCGGCTACGTGTGCGCACAGTCGGGTTTCCTTCCCACTTAAGTCTCCACGGAGCACTGACAGAGGGGCCCGTGCTGCGCAGCAGGTCCTCACTCACCACCTGTGTTACACACACTAGTGAGCGCCTGTCACCCCCAGTCTCCCAGTTCATCCCACCCCTTCCCTCCCCGTATCGTCCATACGTTTGTTCCCTGTACTGGGTCTCTGTTTCCGTTTTGCAGATAAGGTCGTCTATACCGTTTCTAGATTCCACATATATTCTTCAATATACGATATTCATTTCTCTCTTTCTGACTCACTTCACTCTGTATGACAGTCCATAAAGCAGCCTGCCAATGTCCTCACGTCCCCCCAATCCTGGCTGTCATCACCTGCTCATCTTTGGTAAGAGGACAGCAGAAATGAATGCATCCGTTCTCCCATTGCTGACCTGTGCTCTGTGGAGCTGAAGAACATTCCAGCAAACATCAGGCGCATGCGTGGTGCATGAGAAATTGCCGGGAGCCAGAGTGAGGAACTCCGCCCATGGCAAAGGTCATGAGGAAGGAGGCTTGACATACGCAAAGGCGTGATCAAGCCTCAGGAAACCCCCTGTTCCCGAGCATCTACCCCCAAAACCAGAGTCTGTTTTATGCTCTCACCTACACCTCTGACTTTACCGGGGGCTCTCCTCCATAACCATTTCTCTCAGAGAAGGAGTTAACTTGCAGCTCCAGTTAATAAAAATTCCTGGGCGTGACAAGAGTGTTTCAACTTACGAACTCCTCTGGAGTTCCCCTAGCCTCCCTGATCAGGTTCGTCCAGCCACATGTGATTATTTACTGCCTCCCAACCTTGAGAGGCATGAGATGCTCTAAAACTTTCTAAATACAGACTCTTTTGAGAAGTTAGAAGATTATTAGTATAGTATAGTGGGTTGATTAGAAATTATATTGGTGAAGGGTTTTTTCATTTGTCCTGCCAATAATTACTGCTAATTCCCTGCCCTGAGTGTGACAAGGGTGTCTCAGGTCAAACCTCTCTGCTGACAGACTAGCTTGTGTGACAACCTCTCAACCATAAACAGCACAGTGAGTGTTAGCATAGGGCTTTTCTCATTGTTGAGTCAATGATTGCCGCCAGGCTCCATATCCTTAGGCACCTGAGAATATATTAATCAATGTATTTGGAATACAGAAAAGGAAATATGGTAGTTTTGATGTTAGCAATACTAGACTTTTTGAGTTAATGAATTTTCTCTCTTATTATAGATCGCCATACTTTGTTATAAATCACTGTGTCCTTGCTATGCAAAAATGTAACTTTATCACTATCTTAAGACTAAATAGATCTTAGGGGGAATACTGGTGAAGGGTTTTCATTTGTTGAGCCAATATTTGCTGCGAAATTTCCATATTCCCTGCCCTTATAATGAATATAGCTAGCATATAGGAGAAATAAGTATTAACCTTTAAGATTAATCATGTTAACCTTAGGTTAAGTAAATTCCTTTCTTGATTGTAACTCACTATACCCTCACCCTATAGGAATGCAACTTTATTTGGAGGGTGGCGCCTGGTTTAAGAAAAATTCACCCCTGGAAAAAATAAGTTTTCTGGTTAACTGACCGGTATCAGAAAGCCTGATAAAATGTCAGCAGGCCTCATGGCTGGAAGATGATGTGAAACCCATAAGACCTTTGTATAATTTTATATGAAGCACCTGATTGTGACAAGGGTCAGGTCTGCTCACTCCCACGTGACTCTGTATTCATCTCTATGTATAACAAAAAGTATATAAGCAAACCTGAAAAATAAAGAAATTGGATCAGTTTCTGGAAAGACCGATTCCCCCGAGTCGTTTCTTTCTTGCTCCCCGTTTTCCTGGCTGAATTCCCATCTGAAATGTGGGTACTCAACAAGCCTGCTAATTCTGCCTGGGCTTCTGAGATCGGACTGGGGAGGCCTCAGTGCCTCCTCTCCTGGAAAATGGAAAGACGCCTGTGGCCTACGTAGGTGGTGATTGGTATTCCATGTAAACCAGGTTATTCAGCCTCTTTTTCTCCACTAATTTTCCTACTACACTATCCGTTTCTAATCTCTCTCTATATCTGTAATTAAATAAGTTTTTTCCTAGGACGCCTATTCTGTCTCCCCTTCAAATTACCCTGGATCCACCGGGGCTGGACCCTGGCAAGAAATATTCTTTAATAAAAGAATAAAAGGCACAACTGAGGTTGAGGTGTGATTGTTGCCCATTTTCTGCTCTGTGCTGTGAAGGGAGGGGGAGCAGACAGGGGAGCCAGCTTTTGCCTGGCCGGCCCTTCGCATAGTAGGATGTATCAAAGCACCGTGTTCTCAATGAGACACAGCCGAGCAGGGTGGAAAGACCGTGAGACAGGATCCCTCGGGACCCAGCAAGGTGCGACTGAGATGCTCAAAGGAGGGAGGGGTGGGAATAGATGGCCTCTCAGGCCCACCTTCCCTGTAAGCATACATGTTTCATCTCCCATGCGTACCTCATTTTCATACCGCAATCTGAGGAAAATTGTATGAAATCAGAGAATAGTGATTCATAAAACGTTTTAAAACTTGGAGCCCCTGTAATCACCAGGCAGGCGCAAATGTGCAAAGCACACATTGGACCTTCTCTTAGATGCTAGAGAAGGGCCTGAGGCCCCGGACAGTCACTGCCTCGGGGCGGCGCCCCTCAACCCAGGCAGCAAGGCGTTTACGACCTACGTGACCTTGGAGAGAAAAGCCCAGTTTGTACCCAGAGTATTTTTGCTGTTTTGTAAAGTCAGTCACTGCTGTTAGTGTTGCATCCATGCTTTATGATGGGCAGTAAGGACCTGGGTCTAATTTTATGATCGTATCCACTGCTGTATATTTTGTTTACTGAAGGCCAAACATTTCCAATTTATAGTTGACATTTTCCCTGGCTTCCTTGGCATAAATTGCAGACACATTTATGTGTGTATAAACCATATGCATTGCAGTTTTAATACATTTTAAAAAGTTGGATCTTTTCAAAGACAAATGCCTGTTTCTCTTGATAACCCATTAATGTCTTCATTTCGGTGAAGTCTTGGGGCTTCCCTACTGGCTCAGAGGTAAAGAATCTCCCTGCAACTGGATCCAGGTTCAATCCTTGGGTCCGGAAAATCCCCTGGAGGAGGGCATGGCAACCCACTCTAGTATTCTTGCCTGGAGACTTCCTTGGACAGAGCTAAAGTCCATGGGCTACGGTCCATGGGGTCACAGAGTCGGGCATGACTGAAGTGACCGAGCGTGCATGCACGCACCCTGCAGACCATGAGGAGGCTGTACTGACAAATGCGGGAACTGGGAGGCCCCCACCTGGCAGGGTGGGTGGCAGCTGGTCTGCCTTTGGACTCCAGGGTGGAAAGTCCTGATCGGCAGAGTTGGGACATTCTTTCTCAAATATTGTTCTAATGATGGTGCTGGTTAATTCCTAAAACCCAGGGTAGAATTTTAAGGACATTCTACAAATGTGAAAAGTTTAATTTGTATTTGTTACTTTAAGTATGTGAATGGGACTTCTGCCTTTAAACCAAGGAATAAATACATTATAATCATTTAAATACCAAAACCTTGTTTACAGTTGATTCTCCAAGCACAGCCAAATGCTGAACGGCCTAAATCCAGAATCCAACCCCAGGTGGACTCTGGCAGCATCAGTGAGTGGTGGCCTGGCATGGCCACATCCCTGTTCATAAATCACAGTCCCAAGCCTCTCTCTGTGCCCCTGGGATGGTCTACCATACACTGTGTGGACTGTTCAGCTCGTCAAGCAGAATTTACGGTCGAGTTGCTAACCAGACTGTAAAAGGGAGAATTCTGTGATGGTCCAGTGGGCACGAAGTTCCCACAAAAGCAAAACAAACAAACAAACAAAACACTCATGCACAGAATGCTAACAGGAACAGGTGTGGGCCCAGCTCAGACCCAGAGGTGCCGAGATGTCAGCTGGTCCTAGAGTGCTGGCTCTGGCGCATGTGGACGCAGCTCTTACTGGTTCTTTACGAAGGAAGTGTGCGCTGAGCCTCACAGTCCGGAACCTTGCTGACTAGAGAGGCTGAGTTGCTGAAGTTCACGAGAAGATGTGCTGTTGACCCTAGATGCCTGAAGCTGAAAAACTGGATGGATCTGGAAATGGTCTGCTGAGGTTTCAGCTTTTAAAGACGGTGATGTAACCTTTAGATCAATCTTCTACAGACCAAATGGATGAAGCATCCTATCAATAGAAGCCCTGGTGAACACAGCCTATAAAAATGTCTTATTTGAGCCAAGAGACGCTTCCAGTCCAGAGCAAATTCTATTTCTGCTTTTATCACTTACAGAAACCTAAAAGACAGGAACTCTGAGAACTTGAGAAAGTGCTAGAGAGTAGTGGATTACTGATGACTGCGATACCATCACAGATCAATACAGAACTCGCAATTCAATAAAGAAGAGATTGGAAACTTCTCCTGCTCGCAGAAATCCCCACGCACTCTTTTCTTGGTTGTAGCTCACATACTGCAGACGTCTTTCATTACCCCTCGCCAGGGGCCGCTGGCAGGGGGAGACGTCCCCCGCCGTGATCAGCTTGACAGGTCTGGAGGGGTTCCTGCCTGGACCGAACATCACAGCAGAGAACTTCATTATTCAGCAGGCGCCGTCTCAGGAGCCACACTCTGAAGCGCTGTGTCCATTTAATCATTTTCCAATCTGTTTCCCTTGTGAAATTCATTACTTTTCATGGAAACAAATATCTGTTAAAATATCAGATCAGGCTGGCACTTGAAGATTCTAATATCCTCAGCCTCAATGGCTTCACATCCCCCCCCCCTTTTTTTTTCTCTTGGAAAAAGAACTGGTAAGCCTCTACGCGGATGTCTTCTAGATTTCGGGCTGTTCATCAGGTGGTCGTGCCCGACTCTTTGCGACCCCATGGACAGTAGCCTGCACCAAGCTCCTCCGTCCATGGGATTTTCCAGGCAAGAGTACTGGAGTGGGTTGCCATTTCTTTCTTCAGGGAATCTTTCCGACCCAGGGATCGAACCCAGGTCTCCTGCATCGTAGACATGCTTTACCATCTGAGCCACCAGGGAAGTCTGTCCGGGGGCTGGGTTCCAGCTGCCCTCATACAACCTAGAGGCCATCGCAGAGGAGCCGGGACAAGCCCGCGTGTACTTTTCAGGGCAGATAAAGACTCCACGTGAGAGGCTAAATGCCGTACCTCTCATAAAAAGCGCCAGGCCTCTAGTAGAGGGCTGCACCTGCATGTCCGGTAGGGGCATGGCTGAGACGGAGGGTGCGGCGCTTCCTGCTGCAGCCTGATGTTCGTCTCAGGTTTGCATCAGCCGGAGAGCTCAAAGGAAGTACCGGGCAGCAGGCAACCTGGAGACGCTCTTCCCGCCTCCGAACTGGCTTTGCTCTACGCGTGCTCTGGTGGCGGATGGATACAGGGCGAGCCGCAGCCGGGGCCTCCACCTCCTTCCTCCTCTCCCTCCTCCCCGCTGTGCTCCATCTCCACCCGAGTCCTCCCACCCTTTCTTCCCCGCGCGCTCCCCGCGCGGCAGCAGGCGTGGAGGAGAGGCGCCCACAGGACCGGCAGCCCNAGCCGGGGCCTCCACCTCCTTCCTCCTCTCCCTCCTCCCCGCTGTGCTCCATCTCCACCCGAGTCCTCCCACCCTTTCTTCCCCGCGCGCTCCCCGCGCGGCAGCAGGCGTGGAGGAGAGGCGCCCACAGGACCGGCAGCCCGGCGTCCTGCTTGGTTCTCGCTGTGGCACCTGTCCCCAGAGGGAGCCTCAACTGTGGCCATTCAGGAGATACCTCGACTCTCTGGAGCCTTCGGGATAAAAGCCTCGCGTCCCTAGGCTCAAAGCCGGCTTGCTGTGTCCGGACACCTTCTCTCGGCTACAATGACTGAATTCCTGATCCCCCCCAGAGATACTCCCTGCTCCCCCTTGCACCCCATGAAACCCACTCTCCCCTCCATCATTCGCTTCCCTCCTCCCACCCCTAGGCGCTGAATCACTTTCAAGAAAACGGCAGTGACTTGTTTTTCGAGTCAGGGGCTCCTAGGAAAACAATCGTGGATTTAACCAACCAGGATTTAGACTCAGCTACGGATTTATAGCCAAACTGTTTTCTCCCCTCATAAACACATTCCAGTGGAAAAGCACAATTTCCGACTCGAGGTGAAGCAGACCATCCAGCTGCACGTAAATAGAGGGAAACGAAGCATGAACACGCAGCGGGCAAGACGTCCAAGTCCCTCTGGGTCCAGAGAGTGCAGTGTGCACCGTGTGAAGACACGCGCACTGCACGGTCCCGCTGGAGCCCCGGGCCGGGGGGAAGGAGGAGGCGGAGGCTGGCTTCCCGGGAGGGGCCCCGACGGAGGCGGCCAGCTGCGATCCTGTGGCGGCAATGCTCCCTCGCTCGGGTACCGGTGGAGCAGAGAGCAGCAGCGTCAGGCAGGGACATCGCCTCGCTGCCTTTCCAGCACCTTCCCGGGGCGTCTGGTGGGAACCTGCCCCAGCAAGCTTAGGTTTGGGTGAAACGTTGAAAACGACTAGCGGATCATTTGTTTGCAAGTATTTGGGGACCAGGTATCATGCCAGACACTGAGATAAACCATGGGCATCAGATGTTGTGAGGAGTGGAGTGGGTGAAGGCGGTCAGCAATCAGAGTGTTGCCCAAACAACTGTGCTGAGGGCCATGCTCCTCCCGCCGGGATGCTGTGCGGTCCAGCGGGTGATGTCTGCTTGGGAGCCAGGAGTGTGTATGTCGTCTGACAGTGAAGCGAGGGATTGCGGTCTTCACCCTAAGAGCAACGGGAGGGAATCGTAAGGGCTCACAAAATGGGACGGATTTTACTCAGGGAGGTGGTAGGATCCGTTTTGACTTTTAAAAAAGATCTCTCCAGAAGGAAATCCGAAAGGGAAGGGACCGAAGACCCTGATTGCTTCCTTTCTTCTCTCTCTGAACTCCAGACTGGAAGGGTGAGGCTGGGGAGACAGTGCAGGCGGCCCCCGNTTGGGAGGAGTGCTGGGTGTTGATGTATGTGGATGTTCAAAATGTTCTAAAATTAGATGGTGGTGATGGTGTACAATTCTGTTAATACACTAGAAACACCAAACTGTACTCTTTATCATTTTTTTTGGCCACACTGGGATCTGAAGTTCCCTGACCAAGGATCAAACCTGCGCCTCCTGCAGTAGAGGCGCCTCCTTAACCACTGGACCACCAGAGGAGTCCCCAAAACTGCATCCGTTAAATAAGCAAATTTTTTTTGATGGTATGTGAAATACATCTCAGCAAAACTATAAGACACAGATACACAGACATACAGACACACAGACGTTTCCAATTCAATTGAATTCACTAATTCTTTGGAGACAAATGTTAAAACCAACCCAGATTAAGGACCAAAAATTTATTTAAAAAACGGTCTGTTTAGGATTCTCCTAATTACTGTTATTTACTGAGTTATGATGGTTTACTTGTTGACAGCTCAGTTCAACTTCTAGGCTCAATAAAGGCTGATCTAATTGTGCCCCTCCCCCACCCAGGCTTAATGAAAAAGATGATGTACTCATAATTTGAGTATAACAAGAAATGAAAAAGATGATGTATTCCTAAGTTCTGCATATAAGAATTATATAATTATTCCTAATATCTGAGTATAAGATAACAAGAACAAAATTCTTAGATATAAGGCCCCAATATGCTGCAATTTTTTAGAGACCAACAATATTCTAAGAAACAAATGCAGAAGCCTAACAAGTAGTTCTTGAAATATATAATCAGTGAATTAAGTCAAGCTCAAATCACAAACCTAAGTGGTAAGACTGAAAATAAGTAAAACAATCTGAACATCTAGATCAGTGTTGCCTCTGTGATTTCATTTTCTCCTTAGATAAACAAATGCAAAAATGTATATGTTGATATATTTGTACCAAGAAATAGATTATTCAGCTTCCCTGGTGGCTCCAGGATAAAGAACCCGCCTGCCATTGCAGGATACATGGGTTTGATCCCCAGTCCGGGAAGATCTCTTGGAGAAGGAAAGCAAAACCCACTCCAGTATTCTTGCCTGGAGAATCCCATGGGCTACAGTCCATGGGGTCGCAAGGAGTCAGGACTAAGTGACTAAACAACAACATGGGTTATTAGCAACAACCTAAGTTATAACTTAAGGATTCTGAAAAATCACATTGAAAATGAATGCCATGATATTTAGTCACACTTTAAATATGTAGCGATTTAAATCTTGTTGTATTAACCTGACAAAGAAGTGACCTACTTTATTAAACTGATTCAATGTCTGAAACTTATTAAAAGCCGGCATCTGTCTAAAAGAATTTTTTTAACTGGAACAGAGCTTTCCAGCTTCCTTCTTAAACGTGAGACAACAGAGACATCTAGTGGCTGCTAAAATAATTTGGGCAAAATAATTATTATAGGATATTTTCATTATTTAGTGATAACAGCTTGAATTACATACGGTAATATTTCATAGATCTTTCTCTAAACACTGATTTTCAAATAAGGTGAATTTCCATTGATAGTCCCACAAGAGTTAGTAGTTGACCAAAGGGAAAAAGAAAATAGCAAGATCTGGTTCTTGAGAAACTGTTACTATGATAGCACAAAAGTAAATTATAGAAACCTAGTTTCCTGAAATAAACAGACTTGGTGGATACATTCAGTTAGAAAAAAATTGATCCAAGCATAAAACTGTGGGAGGATGACAAAGTAGAGACAGAAATAAATTTAGCAGAATGTCTGTAATGAGCCAGATAAGATCAGATTAAAATGTGAGGCATATCCTCATTTTTCTCCAAAAGGAGAGGAAGGAAAGGGTTTAAGACAGTAAGAGAGAAATACATATAGGACAGAACTGTCAAAAGTTGTCTCATTTTATTTACCTGAGATGAAGCAGCTTTGAAGAAAGTAAGTATTAATTTCCAAGTGAGGAGGTACCCCAGAACATAACAGAAGTCTTCACTCAGTGGCTTGATAGTGACTATCTGTCCAACAGGAATACATCCCAAAACATTTTCTAGTAAGTCCTCTTGAGTGCTAAGAAGAGACATCAGTGCAGCTGGTGGCGACCTAAGAATCAATGATTAAACACCACAGTTTTCTTCATGATTTCTCTCTTAACAAACTGACAGCATGTATAAATTTGAAGCATTTTAGAAATATCTTTCTCTTCTTCTATTTTCCAAAAACCATTTTAAAAGTTCCCCTTTTATAGGTTCAATTTTGACCCCTAATTTTGTATAAAGGCAATTATAGAATCTGAAAGGCATAAAGTGATATAGAAATATATACATATATTTTCTTATTTATAAACATGTAAGATATGCTATAAAATTTACTCTAGAAGTTAGTACTTAAAGGAAAAACTTTTCAGTTCAGTGCAGTTGCTCAGTCATGTCCAACTCTTTGCAACCCCATGGACCACGGCACACCAGGCCTCCCTGTCCATCACCAGCTCCTGGAGTTTACCCAGACTCATGTCCATTAAGTCAGTGATGCCATCCAACCATCTCATCTTCTGTCATCCCCTTCTCCTCATACCTTCAATCTTTCCCAGCATCAGGATCTTTTTAAATGAGTCAGCTCTTCACATCAGGTGGCCAAAGTATTGCAGTTTCAGCTTCAACATCAGTCNGCACCAAGAAATAACACAGGGGATGTGAAAAACAAGGCTTTGAATATACAGTGACAAGGACACCTGTTTACAGCCTGACCTGAAATAAGAAGGCAGAGCATCACCTTGTTCTACCTCAACTGGGAATGTGCATGCCAGGCACCTTGAATTTCTGATGCTCTGAAGCATGTCCATGAATGACTGTGAAAGTGACTTGAGTACTGATTTGGGGCTTACAGATACATTTTAGGGGCTTCCCCGGTAGTGCAGTGATAAAGGAAGTAGGTCCTTAAACCAGGCTCAACCAACCAGGATGTGATGCCAGCATCCTGTACAGAGATTCTGGGATCACAGAGTTTCCAATGAGGCAGCTTGTCCCAGTAGAAGCCGGATCAGTTTCTAGAGGTCATGATGGCTATATTGCATGTCCTGGGCTGCTTTGTTATAGAGGAAACCAGTCCTCTCTGTGTTAGGTTTTAGGGAGGGATTTAGCTGTAGTGGCTACTGCCAACCCACCTTGGTTCCTGGTTTTGCAGTTGCATTGTCCAATGTGATGGATACAAGTCATACAATGGCTGTATAAATTCATTTAAATTAAATATAGTTAATGTTTGTTTAGTCAGACTTCAGGGCTTCCCTTGTGGCTCAGAAAGTAAAAATTCACCTGCAATGCAAGAGACTCAGTTTCAGTGCTGGGTCAGGAAGATTCCCTGGAGAAGGGAATGGCAACCCACTCCAGTATTCTTGCCTGGAGAATTCTATGGACAGAGAAGCCTGGCAGGCTACAGTCCACGGGGTCACAAAGAGTTGGACATGACTGAGTGACTAACACACCTCACTTTCACAGCTACACTTTAAGTGCTCAGTGGCTCCATGCATGTTGGACAGTGAAGACAGAAAATATGTCTTATCATTGCAAAAAATTCTACTGGACAATGCCATTCTATAGCCTTCCAGTAATTTTGTGATTTTCTTAATAGTCTTTCAGTCATGATGTTCTTACTTAAATCAGAGATTATTTCTGTAGCAAAAATTTGCCTGCAGCATAATCTTGATTGATGCTGACAGTATAGGCATTATCAGCAGCAAAGTATTACTATGACTTACTGTTGGGGTAGGAAATCTTTTTAGGGTATGCAGCAAATGTACTTTCAGAGTTGAAATCAGAATGTGATGTGCACTCCTGAGAAATAGTCCCCTAATTTTGAGACTGATAATTTGGAGATGTACATCCAGGGACTTGAACCAATATATCTTATGTTGGAAACAAAATCCTCTCTGTGAAACTCAGATAAAGGTATATATCCATTGACTAGTAAGATGCTAGTTCTTCCAGGCCATTTATCATTTCAGTGAAACATTTTGAATTGATTACTTGAAAAAAAAAAAGGGTATGATGTTTTGTAAAGCATTTTATAATCAATTTTATTAATCACTTTTATATCCATCTCTCTGACATTTTAAAAATCAACCCTAACAGTACAATATTTTCAACACACATTATGAACAAGAAAATCAGCCAGTTGATAAAATGAAAATGATAGGGGGAATGCGCATTGCTGTGGATCCCTGAAAAGGCAGACAGTGTAACCTAGGAGAATCTGATCTTATCTCCAATCATTTTTTCTTTGTTTTTAAATCACAGAAGCCAAGATTAGTCTTGCCCAGCTGCCCAAAGTCCTAGGTACCTTGACCTTGTTTTGCAAGAATCCAGTTTTGAGTAGAATTTGGATTTATTTGTGCAATATTTAAAGCAACATTTTAGTTTGTTATACTTATTCTTAGTAACATGCTCAAAAATATTTTTAAAGGAATGTATCCTAATTCTGCCTTACCATTTGCAAATATCATTTGCACACGTATTGACAACTGAGCCAAGTGGGTTTTTTATTTAAACTTTTTATTTTATGTTGGGGTCTAGCTGACACGACTGAACTGAACTGATAGCTGATTAACAATGTGGTGATGGTTTCAGGTGGGCAGCAAAGGGACTCAGCCCTACATACATGTGTATCCACTCTCCCCCAAACTCCCTTCCCGTCCAGGCTGCCACATGACGTGGAGCAGAGTTCCCTGTGCAATACAATAGAGCCTTGTTGGTTATCCATTTTAAATACAGCAGTGTGTACATGTCCATCCCATGCTCCCTAACTATCCCTTCCTCCCATCCTTCTCCCTGACGACCATAAGTTTGTTCTTTAAGTCTGTTAGTCTCTTTGTGTTTTGTGAATAATAAGCGTGGTGTTTTGATGCTGAGTAGGGGAGAAGGTGATGGCATCCAACTCTAGTACTCTTGCCTGGAAAATCCCATGGACGGAGGAGCCTGGTGGGCTGCAGTCCATGGGGTTGGGAAGAGTCGGACACGACTGAGTGACTTCCCTTTCACTTTTCACTTTCATGCATTGGAGAGGAAATGGCAACCCCCTCCAGTGTTCTTGCCTGGAGAATCCCAGGGACGGCGGAACTTGCTGGGCTGCTCTCTATGGGGTCGCGCAGAGTTGGACATGACTGAAGCGACTTAGCAGCAGCAGCAGCAGCAGGGTAAACCCATACTTTGCGTGTGATATGAGAAGGACTACATGAAAAGAGGAATACACGGGTACAGGCCATCTTTGTTATGGCTCAAGATATTTTCAAAGTCTAACTCAAGCAGGCATGAAGGATTTAACACTATGGAGTTTTTCTTTTCATATTTCATATCTAGTTTTCCCAAGGAAAGCTATACTTTCAGGTTTATTGTTCTACATGTTCTTTGCCAATGAAATATAAAATGGAACAATTTAGAAATAGGTAGATCACCAGAACCACAATATTATGCATAATTCTGGGGGGAAAGCCCTGGTCAATGATGACAAGAGCTGGGGAGAGTGGTCACTATGGAGGTCCCTGGGCGCTGAGTACTAGCAGCTGAGTCAGGTGTGAAGGGAGGCCATTTCCTAGGGAAACACCCAAGCTGTGACCTCTGATAGATTTCTTTGGGGGCCATGGCTAACTCCTTGATTCTCTCGTCACATCTCAAGAAAGCTCCTTCTTCCCACCCTTTGCAAATTGACTGACTGACACTCAATTTCCATCCCACTGTAGCAGCTTATATCTGAGTCATATATGATCTGTGTGTGCTGTGCTTAGCTACTTTGGGACCCCACAGACTATAGCCCACAGGCTCCTCTGTCCATGCAATTCTCCAGGAATACTGGAGTGGGTTGCCATGCCCTCCTCTAGGGGATCTTCCCAACCCAGGGGTCGAACCCAGGTCTCCCGCATTGCAGGCAGATTCTCTACTGTCTGAGCCACCAGGGAAGCCCAATATACGATCTAGTTTCCTAAATGAAAGATATTCTTTGCTATGCTTTGAATATTATAAAGAAAAATGATATTACTAGCCTCTTAGTGAATTAAGCAGCCACCTTGGTTTTATATGTTCAGATGATTTTTTTTTTTTGTAATTATAGAATTTATCTGCTATAGCACTTTTCCCTTTTTATCTCCTTTTGGCAGGGAAATAATTAGCCCTTAGCTTTTTATACACCTTCCAGTTACCTTAAGAGGAAAATTTCAGTTTGGTGAGAGTTTTATTGTAGCAAAATAGACATAGCATAAAGTTGATCATTTTAACCATTTTTAAGTGTACAGTTCAGTGACATCAAGTACATCTGCAATGTTGTACAATCATCACCACTCTTCATTTCCAGAATTTGTTTCATCCCCCAATGAAACGCCATACCCCACTAAACAGTCACTCCCCGCTCCCCCTCACCCCTTCCACTTCCTGTCTCTATGAATTTAACTATTCTAATTACCTTACGTAATTGGAGCCAGACAGTATTTATCTTTTTGTGCCTGGTTTATTTCACTTAGCATAATATTTTCAAAGTTCATCTATATATACACTACTTTTTTTAAGGCATGCATATTACACTGTATTTGTTGTTGTTGTTATTTTAATTCTCCAAATTATGAGTCCTTGGAGGGCAGAGATAATGTATAGTATATCTTGTTTTCCCAACACCTCTGGAGTTGGAGGAAGAAAGGATAAATGGTTTTTATTGATAATTCAACTGTATGGGTGTTTGCTCAGTTGTTCAGTCGTGTCTAATTCCTTGCGACCCCATGGACTGTAGCCTGCCAGGCTCCTCTCCCCCTGAGATTTTCCAGGCAAGAGTACTGCAGCGGGTTGCCATGCCCTTCTCTTGGGGATCTTCCCAATCCAGGGGTTGAACCTGAGTCTCTTGAGTCTCCTGCATTGACAGGTAGATTCTCTACCACTAGTGCCTCCTGGGAAGCCCCAATTTAGTGACAGGCAAGGCATTATAGCTCATGCATCACTTGGCGGCACTTGGACTGGATCTATAGTCCTGAAAGGGGAAGCTGCTCTTTTCAGCTGGGCCTTAATAGAGCAGTCCTCTGGAGGCCAGAAGTTTGCTCCATCCCTGTGTCTTGGGGGAAGATCAGAGCGTACAGTTGCCATTCTTGTCTGGGGTTTTGGAGAGCTGAACACGAGGGAGAGCGTGGGGGAGACAGAATTCAGGTAGGGGAGCCTCTGACTCACTGCTTTACAGTGTTGGACAGAATGGTAAGTGCAGAAATAGATTCTGAAGCAAAATTTAATTTTTGCCTTATCTTGAATTTTCCAGTACCCTCCTTTAGCTCAGGTAATCAGAGCCTTTGGAGCACATTCAATATTGAATGGGATTAAATAAAAGTTGATTCTGTCAAAAGTTGATTCTGCCTAGTAAACGATACACTTCTGACTTTAAAAACAGGAATACAGAAGAAACTACCAATTCAGGGATCTCTGAGCTACTGTGCTGTGTGACAGGGGAAGATATTTGCTCTGGTCTTATAGTTGGGTGGGCTTCCTGTGGCTCAGCTGGTAAAGAATCCGCCTGCATTGTGGGAGACCTGGGATCGATCTCTGGCTTGGGAAGATCCCCTGGCAAAAGGAAAGGTTACCCACTCCAGTTTTCTGGCCTGGAGAATTCCACGGGCTGTATAGTCCATGGGGTCGCAAAGAGTCGGACACGACTGAGCGACTTTCACTTTCACTATAGTTGGGTAGCCCTTTTCAACTTTTCCTGTCTGGGGCCCATGTATATATCTATTTCTGGTTTGATGACAGTCAGATAGGATTTCATTAGTGCCAAGGAAAGCCCTGATGAAGAGAATTGAGGTGTGTGGATGGCAAAACCAAGACAGCTTATGAGGGAAAAGAAGCTGTGACTCCCTGGGCAAGATGGTGTTAGTGTCTGGAGGCAGATGGATGCAGGTTTGAACTCCTGCATTGTAGTAGCTGGATGACAAAAGGCAAGATTCTCTCCAAGACTGCATTTCCTCCTTACAGGACTGACTGGCAACAATTATTATCATAGTTTTGGATCTGTAAGATGTGGTTCTCTATTGGACTCAGTTCAGTTTAGTCGCTCAGTCGTGTCCGACTCTTTGTGACCCCATGAATCGCAGCACAGCAAACACTGGAAATGCATCTGACCTTTGGAGAGAAGGAATGTGTAGCTAAGATACTATCATTTGAAGAGGTTCAGATAGATGGGGTTGCTGCTGCTGCTGCTGCTGCTAAGTTGCTTCAGTTGTGTCCGACTCTGTGCGACCCCATAGACGGCAGCCCACCAGGCTCCCCCGTCCCTGGAATTCTCCAGGCAAGAACACTGGAGTGGGTTGCCATTTCCTTCTCCAATGCATGAAAGTGAGAAGTGAAAGTGAGATTTAGCTAATAAAACTGCAAGGCACCCAGCTAAGTATCAATTTCAGATGAGCAACAAATAATTTTTTCTCAATTTAAATAATTCCATCAAATATTTGAAACATTATTTAGTTGCTATGTCATGTGACCCCATAGACTGTATCCCGCCTGTCCATGGGATTTCCTCCCATGAGGACAGACTCCTCTGTCCATGGGATTTCCCAAGCAAGAATACTGGAGTGGGTTACCATTTCCTTCTCCAGGGGATCTCATCAAATATTTGTAACATACCTATACTAAAATTATGTGCTGTTAACCTGAGGTTCAAATTTAACTCAGTGTTTTATATTGTTACCCTATAGGTAGGGTACCTTACCTATAAGATCTCCTTTAGATTCATTCTTGTGGTTCTTAGAGAGTTTTTTTTTTTTTNCTGTTTCCCCATCTATTTGCCATGAAGTGATGGGAACAGATGCCATGATGTTAGTTCTCTGAATGTTGAGCTTTAAGCCAACTTTTTCACTCTGCACTTTCACTTTCATCAAGAGGCTCTTCAGTTCTTCGCTTTCTGCCATAAAGGTGGTGTCGTCTACGTATCTGAGGTTATTGATATTTCTCCTAGCAATCTTGATTCCAGCTTGTGCTTCATCCAGCCCAGCATTTCTCATGATGTACTCTGCATATAAGTTAAATAAGCAGGGTGACAATATACAGCCTTCACGTACTCCTTTTCCTATTTGGAACCAATCTGTTGTTCCATGTCCAGTTCTAACTGTTGCTTCCTGGCCTGCATACAGATTTCTCAAGAGGCAGGTCAGGTGGTCTGGTATTCCCATCTCTTTCAGAATTTTCCAGTTTATTGTGATCCACACAGCCAAAGGCTTTGGCATAGTCAAATAAAGCAGAAATAGATGTTTTTCTGGAATTCTCCTGCCTTTTCAATGATCCAGCAGAAAACGTGTATTTCAACCTTTTGTTTTATAGATGAAAAAAAAGCATATACCCAGAGAGGCTAACTGATTAGTCTGAAGTCCCTGCCTAGCCAGGGGAACAATTAGGGCTAACAAATCCTATCAGGTCCTTTATCAACCAACAAAGGGTTAGAAGATCGTAAGGCTGTATTGTCTTTCAACACAGGTAAAGAAATGTTAAAGGAAACTTAACATTCATATTAAGTCATGGCAATGCAAGGTAATTTTCTTCTTTATGGAAGTAGTGCACTTATTAACACTTTTAGACAAGCTTGTAAGAGTCTCAAGAAGTGAAATACTTGTGTGTGTTGTTGTTGTCCAGTTGCCAAGTCATGTCTGACTCTGCGACCCCATGAACCACAGCACACCAGGCTTCCCTGTCCCTCATCATCTCCTGGAGTTTGTTCACGTCCACTGAATCAGTGATGCTGTCCAACCATCTCATCCTCTGTCACCCTCTTCTCTTGACTTCAGTCTTACCCAGCATCAGGGTCTTTTCCACAGACTTGTGTGTATCTCCAGTCAAATTCTCTCTGACATTCTGACTTCAGTCTCTTTTACCTCTGTGATCTTTCCTTCCTCGTGGCTTCCTACTACCAGCCCATAAGTAAAAGTTCTCTTCAAGCTTCTGCCCTTAAGTTTTTACCTTCAGCACCACCATCTCATGTACCAACCCTTCTCCATTCCATACCAGCCATCAGCAGATTTTACAAAGAACAACTCTCCACTTTACACACTAACCTCTATGCACTTTGGAACTTCTGGAGTGGCCTCCAGCTCTGCTTGCTACTTGTTCAGTTTATGAATCAGCTGATGGTATCCCATCTTCTACCAAACAATGCCCCGCTCTCTAAAAAATGTCATTTTGAAGGCCCTTCATTACCCTCCAGCTTTATCTTTCACTCTACACACCCTGCATACTCCACACATACTCATTTATTTGGCTTTTGGGTCTTAGTTGCGGCACGTGGAAACGTCACTGCATCTGATGGATCGTTCATTGTGGCACAGGGACTCTCTAACTGTGGCACGTGGGCTCAGTTGTTTAAGCACGTAGGTTTAGTTGCTCCCCAGAATGTGAGATCTTAGTTCCCAAATCAGAGATCAAACTCACGTCTCCTGCATTGTAAGGCAGATTCTTAACCACTGGACCACCAGGGGAGTCCCTCATTTATTCTTTTACTCAACAAATGAGGATTATTCATAATTATTTAAGGCCAACAACTGGGTGCTGGGGGCGGGGGGCAGTCAGGAATAAGAGACTAAAAGCCTCACAGAGCTTATATTCCAGTGGAAGATCTAAAAATTTAAAAATATGTCACATGGCAACAACTTGATATTCCCCAAGCATATCATGAGCAGTCATGCCTCAATGCCTCTGCACATGGTGTTTCTGTAACTTTCCCCTGCCTGCTGAAATGCTCTCTAATCTGAAAGCTCTTCCCTTTCATCAGTGTCTTCCCTTCTTGGCACAGCAGTTGTATCTCACTAACATCATCCTTTTTCTTAGCACTTGTCACACATTGTCTTCTATTATAGGGTGGTTGTTTAGTCACTCAATTGTGTCCAACTCTTTTGTGACCCCATGGACCATAACCCACCAGGCACCTCTGTCCATGAAATTTCCCAGACAAGAATAATGGAGCAGGCTGCCATTTCCTTCTCCAAGGGATCTTCCCAACGTGGAGATCAAACCCACATCTCCTACACTGGCAGGTGGATTCTCTACTGCTGAGCCACCAGAGAAGCCCACTCAGTTTTAGGGGAATACATCTAAATTAGACTCTAAGCTCCTTAAGAAAACAGCTTACTTAGCACTATATTCTCCCCTCACCATTTAATTAACACTTGCACAAAGGGGTGCTCAATACATTTTTGAACGGGTATACTCTTTCCCCAGTTAACTATGTGGCCAAAGAAAGTTTCACTAAACAGTAGCAAACTGAAAATGACTTAGAAACAATTAGAAGAGAGAGTAACTATCTCTTCAAGTGAGCTCTAAAATTCATTTATATCTTACAGATAAACATACAAGATTTGTGGAATGAATGTATTCACTAAATTTAGAGCTTTTGCACTGCCTCAGTCTTCTAAAGTCATCATGATGGATTATGAGAATTTAACGAAGCAATCCAACTTATGATGGTTTGACTTCTAATTTTTCAACGCTACAATAGTGTTAAAGCGATGAGTGTTCAGTAGAAACTATACTACAAATTGTGACCTTTTCCCAGACTGGCTATACGCAGAATGATACTCTCTCACAATGCTGGGCAGTGGTGGTGAACTGTAGCTCCCAGGCAGCCACGCAATCACAAAAGTTTAACAACCAAACCACTCACAACCCAGACAACCATTCTGCTTTTCACATTCGGTACAGTGCTCAATAAACTACAGGAGATATCTAACACTGTATCATAAAACAGACTTTGGGTTGGATGACTTTGCCCAACTGTAGGCTGATGGAAACGTTCTGAACACGCTTCAGTAGGCTAGGATAAACTGATGTTCAGCAGGTTATGTGTATCAAATGTATCTTTGACTCAACATGTGTTCAACTTACAATGAGGATATAACCGTAAATTGAGGAAGACTTGTATTAAAAATAACTTACAAGGCTGGTTCTTCTTCTTCATCTCCATATGACTTTAGATTATCTTGATCATACTGTGGGAATTCAGGCATCAATCTGGAAGTCAGAATATTAAGTTACATGTTTCAATGCCATTCTCCCAAAGTAATTAACCTTCAATTAAAATAAATAAAATTTAAAAAAAAGAATATTAAGTTACATGAAATGGTTCATTGTTAAGTCATGCTTAGCAATAGAAAGTCCAATACTTATTTTGTAATGAGTATATCCTTTTACTGAGCTTATTCTGAAATAATCCACTATGGCCAGGACTATATAAATGTAAACTGTGCATGGAGAAGTGACCATTCCTGTTACTGAAACGCTTAGTCAAGCTTACTCTGTTGCTGTTTTCACTTGACTTTTTTTTTTGTTTTTAATTTTTGGTAACTTCTTTCTACTTTGATTTTTTATTAATGACCAAAAATTGAAACTACGTATGTGAAAGTGAAAGTCACTCAGTCTTGTCTGATTCTTTGGGACCCCAGGGACTATACAGTCCATGGAATTCTCCTGGCTAGAATACTAGAGTGCACAGTCTTTCCCTTCTCCAGGGGATCTTCCCAACCCAGGGATTGAACCCAGGTCTCCCACATTGCAGGCAGATTCTTTACCAACTTAGCTATCAACTAAGTTAGTTTGGGAAACTTAGTTGGGAAACTTTTCCCAACTTAGTTTGGGAAAGCCAAAACTATATTTCATTTTTTAAAAAACCACCACAATACTGATTCAACTGAAAGAATTCTTACTTGTATAGCATATGATAGACAGCAATTTGCACAGGCCGAGCTCTGTAAAGGAGTAATGGGGCCAATGTATTTAACAAAGTCTGGAGGTATTCTGGCAAGTTTGTTTTCTGACCAGCAATCAATCTTGCAGGGAGTTTCTGACTCAATAGCTGATCCTTTGGGATGTAAGTTAATGTTTCACACATGGGCTTCAGCATTGCATTCTGAAATGATGTTTCAGATGTATCTCTGTTTTCTCCTAATGACAAAAAGGAAAAAAAGAGTCATACCCCAAACAAAGTGAGTAATACAACTTGACCGATTCATAGACAACCAAATGTTATTTTTTTGTTTTGTTTTGCATATTTATTAAACAATCCATTTTCTTTCTGACAATACTAACACTAGATGAAAATTTTTATAGGTTTTACCAAACTCATAGTAGAATGTGCCTAGTCAGTTCAACCTTTTAGTCTTTAAATCCATGTTAAGAGAGTTTTAAATATGGAAGACCTTTATTAGCCTCAAATCATTAAAAAAAATTACCAAAGACCTAAAATAATTATTGGCTAATTAATACATTTGGAATAGTGCCATGATTTTGTCCATGTATATTTCACCCAGCATTATCAAAATTAACCTGATAGTCAATTAAATGAAAACATCTATAAATAATTTCAAGAATGATTGAACTTTTTAAATCAATAGTCACAACAATATCATTGTGTTCTGAAATTAGAAAACTCTTGGCAGATATATAAAAACACATTTACCTATTTCAATTAGGTCAATGTTAGGATTTATCAAAATTCTCCATCAAAGTTTTTTAAAAAATCTTGATCTTTAGGTACTATAAAAAAATACTAATCAAATGAGATGTGTTTGGTCTGACCAATTCCACTAAGTGAGGAGGAAAAGGAAGGAAAAAAAAAAAAAACTTGTACAGTTAAATTTCAAATCCTAAACATTAAATCTTTTATTTGAGCCTACCTCTCTAAATTTATAAAGATACCAGCACTCTTGGAAACCAATTGTAAGCAGTATCAAAATTTCACCGCTATGAATTCTAATCAGTTTAGTCCTCCATTTTCTTACACAGTAAACATCTTTTCCATCAGAATCTATCAGAAGAATAATGCAAATCTCACTTTCTCGGTCACCTTTCAGCCCAAGGCCAGTTAGTCTCAACAACAACCAAAAACTGTAGCTTTATGATTGGTAGGTTGTTTCTGCAGTAAAACTATTTCTCTGGCAATCAAAAGTGTCACCTGAGGCAATCCTTCACTGCCCTAGAAGCACAGTTCGAAGCTTGTCTTCTTTCTCGATCAACACTGAAGCAATGGCTCCGTCATTAAACTCAAAGGAAGTTCCTCCATCCACAACCATGCATGCATCCCAACCCTGAGAACGCACACACACCTTTGAGGTGTAACAACGCTGACAACTGCTTGAGAAAATTCTGTTTGCTATTGGTTCTCGAATACTGAAAAGTATTTTTTGGTTCTTCTGGACTGTAGAGCAGTGATTCATTATATTCCTTTGTTACTTTCTCTACCAATTCTCTGTTCAATGGAAGACTTAAATTTCCCTGTCGGTTTGCAATATTTAGAACATCTTCCACAGCCTGAGGTGCCCCACTTAATGTTGAATGACCAGGCCTTTGATCCTGTTACAGTACACAAATTGAGCCCAGAGCTCTTCTGTTTTTCCCATGGACCATCATCAACTGAAATCTAGTAGTAGGAAGCCCTGGATGATCAACTCTCCCCAGTGAAGACTTCATTTAGTGCTCTCACTGGCAAAAGCTGGGGTCCAGAAGCCTCAAACTTTTCATCATGAACTCTTTCAATGTTGAAGGCTCTACTATGATGATTCAAACTCAGCTGCTGTTCATGGAGGTCCACAGGAACAGGGTTGATGCCAGTCCCTTCAAGATACAACCTAATTCGCTGCCTCCACAACCACCTGAACTCAGCACGATAGGACGTCTGTAAGGTTTCTGGGAAGGAATGCGTATATCGAACACGAAGACATAAATGACCCTCAGACCGTTCTGGGTCGGTGTTTACACCAATAACCGGTTTAAGTCTGTCCAATAACCGGTTTAAGTCTGTCCAAGACTTTACTTGCTGCCAAAAGCATCGTGCCATCCCCTCCTGCAGCTGTGACAGCATCTGCCCATCGAAGTTTCCTCATCATATTCTCTCTCTATGAGACGAACCTCACTTCCTTCCTTCCGTAAATTATCAAGACTGTGCTCTACATTTTTGGTGTGACTATGATGTCGCTCAAGCAGTCCGCTGTAGCTAGAGCCCTTCAGCGCCAGCAGCTGCTTCAGGTCATCCTCCGAGAGCTCCGCTTAACAGTATCGCTGCTGCTCGAACTCGTACAGGGTGGTTTTGGCCGCCACCACCACCCAGGGTAGGCGGAAGCCGCCGTCGGGGCGGCTGCCACAGCCCGCCGGCTGGCGCGGCTGCCCCCGCCCCAGGGCCCCTCAGCGCCGCTGCCCGGCCCCCAGCCACGCGACAGCAGCGGCCCAGCAGGAAGCCTCGGTGACAAGTCAGCGTCGGCAGGCAGCGGCTGCAGGCCTCGGCTCCCCGCCGGCAGCGCTGCGTGCCTTCCGCCGCCCCTGCCTCCCCAAATGTTATTTAAGAAAATTTAGAAAGATAGTAATGATGACCCTGTATGTGAGACAACAAAAGAGACACAGATGTATAGAACGGACTTTTGGCCTCTGAGAGAGAGAGGGTGGGATGATTTGGGAGAATGGCATTGAAGCATGTATACTATCATGTAAGAAAGGAGGCGCCGGTCTATGTTCCATGCAGGATGCAGGATGCTTGGGGCTGCTGCACGGGGATGATCCAGAGAGACCATGTGGGGTGGGAGGTGGGAGGGGGATTCGGGATTGGGAGCTCGTGTACACCTGTGGTGGATTCATGTCGATGTATGGCAAAACCAATACAGTATTGTAAAGTTAAAAAAAAAGAAAATGAAATGAAAACTTGACAAACATTAATGCAGTCCAAACTAGAAGCGTGAACTGAATATATATTTCAGATAATCTCAACTATTTAATGACTTCTATTATCTTATCCTTTAAAAAAAAGAAGTCTGAGTTAAAATAATTTATTCATATTTTCTGAATTAGTATGGTTCTAATTTTCAGTGATCTCTGGGTGTCTTGTGATGTTTCCACTCTTGTCTGTAAAGCAGAAGAATACATGATGATTCGGAGATGCTCAACTTTCTCTCTGGCTCTTTTACTATTTTGTGTTGTGTGACCTAAACATCCAAAGTTGATTTTGGAGTGTTTTGTGTTGTTTTAGTTTTTTCAAAACAAGTTATTTTCAATGACTCTCACTATTACTCCCCTTTTCACTTGCCTGTAGCAGTCACCAAAAGAGGTAAAAGCAAACTGTGGATGCCAGGAGAAAAAAATTCTTTCCATTCACTGATTAGATTTACAGGAAGGCTGCCAGTGGTGCCCAGAGTTGTGGAATCAAAAAAAGCGCTGAGTTCACAGGCCAAATCACAGCTGACATAGGCAAACAGTTGTACAAGTGGAACAGAATACAGTGCCTGATTCTCATTTGTTGTCTGAGGAAACAAAAATTAAATAGGTAAGCAGACCTCCTATAGAATATTATAAGTCAAAGCAATAAAGAGAAGTCCCTTTCATTTCTCTAAATTTGAAAATAAGAAACAGTTTGAATGTATAGTCTCAGGAGACATTTATATATCAAAATAACTTATTTTCAGAATTAAATGTTAGGCATTAGAATTAACCCATTTATCGTGAACTGTTCTTTTTCATTTCTGCAACCATGAAGGAAAATAGTATCAATTACCATATACCAAGTTAAATATATTAAAAGCACATTTATAATTTTCTCAGGAGCCCTAATAATTGGGCATTATTAAGTTATTTTAAAATGAGGAAACTGAGGCTCAACTAGGTAAACTTTAATACCCTAAGCCACAGAGGAAACAGCAGGCAGAGTAGAGATTCAGACCAATTGAACAGACTTGCTGCATGACGTGCTACCTAATACCCATAGGTATTACACAGCTGGTTTTTGGAGTCATAAAAAGAACTCTAATTCCCTCTGAATTTGTTTAATCTTTACTACACTAGTCTGGCAATAATGAAACAGTACACTGTAAGAACAGAAGCAAAAGACAAAAAACCTTGTCATGAAAAGATAAAACCTTAAAGGGCTATGCTACAAATATTTACACTAAAATGAGCTAATGGAGAGACCATTTTAAAAGCAGTTAGCAGAATGGTTACTGAATGATATCGGCAAACATTAAACCTCAACCATTTTACTGGTCTGTCAAGCAGCTGTCAGCAAGGAACATATCCATAAAGTGTTCAAATGTTTGCAAAGGAGCTAACTGCAATCACTACTTAAAGAGGATGAGAAAATACTTCTGGCACACAGAGATGCACAAAAGCCCAACAGCAGTGATGACTCAGGTTAACTTACCTCCAGCCAAGCCAACATGGAGCACATGATGAAGTCCCATTCACTCTCCGCCAAAGGAGACGAGCAGTACTTCAGAAACAGGGAGAGGAAACGGATTATTTCTATATTTACCGCCAGTATCTCTGGACTTACTTCTGACAGATTACTGTGATAAAGACAAAAATAAAACATTGACAAATTTTACAGACATTCACTGAGAAAAATTTAAATCTTATATACTCAGACTGACTTAAATGCCTACCATCCTATTTCTCTACGAAATAGTGACTATAAGACACATAATCTGAGTCCACATCATACACAGAGGGAAAAATATAAAGTGTTACCTACCAACTGAAAAGAAAAATATCTTCGTGATCTTTTTTCCAAGTTATCAGAATTTTTAACAGACCATGTAATAGCTCTCCATCATCTATGCTTTTGGTCTGCAGACAAGAATTGAAAATGGCAAGATGTCCAAAACCTCCTATGGCAAAATTAAAACATTTTAAAATTGTATTGCTACTATAAAAAAAGAAAGCCTATGCTGAGATACATCAAAGATTTTCTTCAAAAGTGTCCAGATTAATAACTCTAAAATTACGGCTTGTAAGAAAGAGCCAACAAATGAGCTTATAAACTCTGTAGGCAGGGACCTGCCAACATACTCAGCACCCACCACAGAGAAGAAAGTGTGGCGGGACAGGCAGCGGGAAGCAAGTGAATGACACTATGCATTAAACTAGCCTACGCAATTTTTTTCTGTTTTCTTATGTATATGACTTACTCAGCATACCCACCTCTCAAAAAACAAACCTCTTGCTAGAGTACAAAGTTAAATAAAGTTGGAAAATAGAACATACTGTTTTATAATTCATACATTCACTCTGTAAGCATCTATGTTGGGAAAGCTCGTGTGGGGTTCCCTATTCTTTAGACTCCCTGATTCCTCCTTATTCTTCAATTCTCAGCTTGAATACTGCCTCCACTCTGAAACTCCCAAGTACATAAAGTATGCCCCTCCTCATTCCTCTAGTATCACTTGTTTGTTGCCTTTAAAGCTCTGATGTTTGTTATTATCTCATCAGGAAGTAAGCTCCATGAAAGCAGGAACCTTGTCAGTTTTACTCATCACTGTTATGGCCCCCTAACACAATGCCCGAGATACATTTATTTTGACTGACTAAATAAAGGACAAATAAATGAATGCATACAAGGTACACTGCTAGACAGATACCAGGGAGAAAGCTGAACAAATCCAGGCCCTGGAGGGATTTACTCAGTAGTACCAGCAGACTTAAAAACAAATTAGAATAATATGGACAAAAACTGAGACCCAGAGCAGAAAACTATACTGAGTCAGAAAAGGCTTCCCCAAGTTGGTGTATGAACTGGGATTTTCAAAAGATCAAAGTCTGCAAGACTAGAAAAGGGACGCTCCAAGGAGTGCTAAGGCACAAAGCTGAAGAAAGTGTGGACGGATCAAAATTCAGGACAATTTAGCATGGTCAGGGTCCAGAGTGGAAGCAAAAGAGGTGAAACTGGAGGAACTGGTTGCAATAAGATCTTAAAACACCTTACAGGCCAAACTAAGGACTTAGGTTTTTATCCTGTAGACAAAAGAGAACCAACAAAGAAAGCAAACATTAATCAATTAATAACAATGTAGTCTTCCTTTAAAGGCAGAGGAGGAATTTTTTTTTTAATCTTCCTGACAAAATATCAATAGAAGAGGCTTCAAGTTTAATCAGAAACAACTCATGTTCTAATAACCGAAAAGTATTCGTTAGCTAATTCTGCTTCATCACTTGGGCTAGAAGAGAAAAACTAATTGTCAAACCTTAAAAAAATATTCTTCATTTACAGATTATACTATCACCTACCTGACATGGACTCTGAAAGCAGCATTTCCATCTAGCCAACAGCCTACTGCTTACTGACAATCCCCATTTGAGTACTTATTCCATAGCCACCTTAATCGTAATCTCATGTGTCCAAACCTTAACATTATCTCCCTGCACACTCCTTCGCCACCTTCCGTCCAGCCCTGAAGTCTCTGGGCAGGGGTTCCTATAAGGCCTCATGGTACTACCATCTGCGCAATCCAAAAATATAACCACAGAACCCCAGCAATTCTAATTCCTACCTCTCTCAATTCCATCTCCACTCTTCATCTGTGCCTAGACTCAAGAGTTCTTATCTCTCATTTTGATTATTCGAATGGCTCTCTATCTATATAGTCTTCTACCCCTAATTCCTCTCTTCTCCCATATCCACCCTTCACACAGCTGTCAAGATAATCTTTCTAATGTGAATATGACAGTCTGACTACTTTCCTACCTAATTTGGGCCAATAGTTCCTTACCTCCTAGCGCTTAAAGTCCAAACTCCTTAACTGACAAAATGAGGCCTTTATGATCTGTGCCCTGCCATTCTCAAGATCCATATTCTTGTGCACCCTAATACTCTTTGTCCCAACTTTCTACCTTAAATCCAACCAAAATGAAGTTATCTGCACTCTTCTAGTTTCTGTGTACCTGGAATGCCTTTTCTAACTATAACGAAAAGTACCTTTTACCACTACTAAAATATTTCTTTTTGTGAAATAGCCACTGCTATCTCAAAGCAAAGTGGAAAATCCTTTTCTGCACTTCTGCACATAAGATATCTTTTTACTGTATCAGTTATCATAGAACTTTATATCTATCTTCTCTACAAAAGAGACTGCCACATGGTCAGGGCTCACTAAGTGCTAGTTAAATTAGCAAACAAAGGAACTAACAAGAGTACAGAATGTCCGAACAAAAGCTGTTTCCTCTTTTGCTTTTGTAAGTTCACTGGTCGGTTGACTAGAGGGAAATGATGTATAGCTAAGAAGAGCTACACACGGTACAGAAATGATTAGAGGGTACCTGTGGTTATATACCTTCCCTTAGGCTACAGTATTTCCATACTGCAAAGTAACAGTCACTCTCCAATGAAGTTGACTACTGAGTCAACTTGTTATGTAACAAGAATATTAACTAGGAAAAAAAGTAGCTATAATTTATCTCTGTCAGATTTGGATTTAGATGTTAAGAAACACTTCTTTCATCTCAAGCAATAATTAAATTAATGAAATATTTATTACCAAGTAACTAACCATTAATATGGCAAACACTTTCCTTGGTCCAGGCCAAAAGGGCAGGTATACACTCAGCAATGAATTCTTTCTTGTCTTCTTTTGACAAAAATGGACAGAGACTTTGAATAGTATGCATATTACCTTCTGTTAGTGGAAAAAAACTGTTTAAAGAGAAAAAAAAAGATGTGAATTATATTTATCCTAAATATTTAGTTATTTCAGAAAATTCCTCTTATTCATACAATTTAAACAGACTAAAATTTCCACTATATAAAATAACTGAATAGAAAAAGAATAAAAGAAACTCTGAAAGAGGTTGACACTTGCTGATTCTATTTGATGAAACTGTGGACAATTATTTTTGTGTGCTTCTCTTTCTTAAATGTTTCTGATTTTCAAAAAATAAGCATATATAACTTTCCCCAAGGATGATTTTTTTAAATTATACAAACAGTACATGATTATGCTGTCATTAAGAGCCAACTGATTTCAATTTAAAGAGGACCAGTTACATATTGCTCATATGAACTGATACTCATATATATGTATATATGTACTTTAGTTTTATGTATCTAAATTTTTTATTACCTGACACTTATATACTTTCTAGACCACTTTACAGCAGAACATATAGGTACAAAGTATTCTATTTTAAAACTACATATCTAAGTAAAAAACAAAACCAAAATATTTCATACTATCATAATTTAACTATTTTTCTTATTAGTGAACATTTAGGCTTTTTCCATCAAATTTTTGCTCTTACAAATAAAACAATAATAATTGTCTTTGAACAAGTACTGCTCTGTATATGTGTAAACACCTCTTTAGGCTAGATTCCTGGAAGTAGAACTTCAAAATCAAAGGATCTGCATGTATTATGTTTTGATAATTTCAAGTTTTTCTTCAAAGAAGAATAATCAATTCACAGTTTCACCAAAAATGTACAAGTTTGACTTTTCTGCTGCACACCTAATAATTCTTTTTAATTCCTGGCAATAAGGTAGATAAAATATATACTCCTTTGTATTTGTCATTATTAACAAAGTAAATCCTTTCCCATTTCACATTTCATTAGTGAATTACCTTTGACTATGTAATCTATGAATTACCTGTTCAAGTCCTTGACACATTCTTCAGTTTGAATAGTTTAATTACTAGAAGCTATTTTATTATGAATATTAATTCTTTATTAATTAACAAGTATTTTCCTCTATTTTGTCACCTATCCTTTATACTGTATTTTATCATACAGAAGTTTTCTTTTTTAAATGTGGTAAAATATGTAAAATTATGTAAAATTTACCATACTATTTTAGTTAAAAAAAATTTTTTTTTGGTAATGCCGTGCAGCATGAGGGGTCACAGTTTCCTGACCAGGGATAGAACACATGCCTCCTGCATTGGAAGCATGGAGTCTTAACCACTGGACCATCAGGGAAGTCCTGCAGATTAACTATTTTTAAGTGTACAGTTCAGTGACGTTAAGTTCATTCACACTGTTGTGCAACCAACCTCCAGGACTTTTTCATATTACAAAACTGAAACTCTGTCCATTAAATAAGAACTCCCCGTCTTCCTTCCATTCAGCCCCTGACAACCACCATTCGACTTTCTGTCTCTATGAATATGCCTAAGTACCTGATATAAGTAGAATCATACAGTATTTGTCTTTTCCTGACTGCTTTATTTCACTTAGCATAATGTCCTCAAGGTTCATCTACATTTTAGTATGTCAAAATTTCCTTCCTTTTTAAGGCAGAATACTACTTCATTATAACCCATACATTTTTGTTTATCCATTTATCTGTTGATGGACACAAAGGTTTTTGCGTTTACAAAGTCAGGTACCTACTGTTTCTTCTATGGATTCTGGGTTTGTGCTATGCTTAAGATTTTCCCTGTGCCAAGACTATACAGTTTCTTATTTTCCCAAATACATTTATAGATCTGTTCATTACATTTAATTTTCATCTGGACCTTACTTTCATGTATAATGTAAGGGAGTGGGTCTTACTTTTTTTTTTTTCAAATATAAGTCCAATTTCCCTATCTCATTGATCTGAAAGATCACCTGTATCAAAAACTAAATTTTCATTTATGTGTGCATTGGTCTTTGGACTCCATACTTTGATCCAAGGATATATCTATTCACCAATTTCATACTCCTTAATCACTGTGTTGGTAGGGCAAGTCCTTTTCATTTTTCTCTTTCATAAATTTCCTAGCTATTCTTGAGCATTTTTTCCTTTAAATGCACACCATGTTTAGAAGAATTTGTGAAGTTTTTCAAAAAATGCTGCTGAAATTTTGACTATCATTACACTGAAATTAGATACAACAATTTTTACAATTTATCTTCTCACTTTGTTTTGTGATCTTTAAGTTTTACAGTTGCAATTTTTCGTTAAATTTATTTCAAAGTATTTACAGTTTTGTTGTCAATGTGAAAAGAATCTCTTTTTTCCTATGCCATTTTTAAATTGATTATTACTGATGAATAAAAAAGATACTGACTTTTGTATGTCAAGTATACATCCATCTCACTTGTAATTAGTTCTAGCAGTTCTTTAGTTAATTCCCTATGACTCATGTAAACAGAAAAAAAATTTTTAATTATGCTGAATAAAAAAAGTTGATAGGAAAAGATCATATGCTGTATGACTCCGTTTATATAACATTCCTAAAATGGTAAAAATTATAGAAAGAATAGATTTACTGGTTGCCAGAGAGAAAGAAAATGGCAGGAGGGCAGGTGGCGGTGGCAAGAAAGGGTACCACAAGGTGTCCTTATGATACAGCTATTCTGTGTCTTGGAATGTGGCGGTAACATGTGATCTACAGAGTATACACGTGGATGCAAGTTAATTCAGTCAATGAACTATATCAGTGTCATTTCTTGGTTGTGAAATTGTACAAAAGTTATCCAATGGGACCATTTGGAAGAAACTAAGTAAAAGGTACATAGAACTTCTTTGTGTTTCTTATAATTGCACGTAAATCTACAATCCACATTAAACTGAACTCAAAACAGTAAATTAAAACAAATTTAAGATTTAAAAATCAAAATTTAGCTTACAATTTTACTGTGCCAGAACACACACACACACACACACACACACACACACACACACACACGTATATATACATATATATATATAATTTATAAGTTCTTCTTGATAAATCCATAAATTCAAAATGGCTCTTGGTAAATTTCAGATAAGTGTTTAATCTGAATGCTCAGCTTCTCTAATATAATCAACCCTAGTAAATCTCTAGTATGTCCAACCTCACTATTTCTTTGCTTTAGGAATATATTTATTGTCTTTTTAGAATTCACTTCAGTGGGATGATCCTTATTTTGAAGAGTAACTTTCTTATCACTTCCATTTAGCAAATAAAGGAATAGAAGGATGTTAGAGAGGGGAAAAGATTCTACCCGAGAGATTTCTGGGTAAAAGAGAATACGCTTATCAAATGCTAATTATTTAAAGCACATACAAAATTCTTCAACAAAAATGTTATAAGGTTAAAAACACCTCTTAAGAAAGTATGGGTCCTCAACCTAAAATGATTGGAACTGTTTTACACTCTTTAAGTCTCATACTCTTTCATTTAATTTCCTCATGTCCTAAACCTGTTTTCCTGTTTCATTACACAGTTAGTCAAGGGTTGCCAGAGTGACCAATATAATAAATTTCAAAGTAAAAGTATTTTAAATAAAAATACCCTTCTTTTCTCTTATAATGCTGTTTTACTTCATCAGATGAAACACTTCGGGAAAGGATCAATTTAGCAATAATAAGAGACCAAAGGGTGCCGTTTTTCCTGGATCTAAAAAAGAAAAAAAATTGTTTTGAAAGTATACTTAATGTTCTGAAAACTCGCTTACCTGGATACCTTTTACAGAACTAAATAAAACACCTTGCAGGGTATAAATCCACACAGTACTTTTGCACGTAAATAACTGCTGTTACCAAAAGGATTGGCAACTTAGGCTTCTGAAACTCCTTTTACTGAGCTCTCATCAAGGCAATCTCAAAGCCCCTTCATCCCAAAAGGGAAAAGGATCTTAAGGATTAAGCTGGAGGATCAGAAGCTGCAGACGGAAAGAGGGCAGAGAAGACCCAGAGGAGACCAAGGATTGGTGAAGCTGAGGAACCAAGGAGGGTATTAACATCCACTGAGAAAAGTTCTTCGAATCAAGTAAGTGGAGGGGGACTGGAGAGGAAGACCTGTTCAGCCTCAGGCCTCTGATACTGCAAAGCATATGAAAAATACTACAGGCAAATGTAAAACTCTTCAGGAGAAAGCAGTTCAACAGGATAATTTCAACCAACTAAACATCAGACCACTATAACCTCTACAACGACTCTGTTTTCATACCTATTTCCTCATCGAGGGGCAAGGGTTTTGTGGTTATGATATTAAGACAAACCTGCAATAAATAACATACAAGATAAAAGGCTAAATTTTACCTTGGAAATTTTAAGTGGAAGGATGGGTCACATATGACAAATTAAAACAACTTCTACAGGACTCTCTCTCTTCCACTGTCATCTGCCCCTTGCATCATATTCATGGATTTAAAAACACAGACAAAGTACAAATATCTCCCCAGAAGAAGAAATCAAGTACTTAGTACACATAAAGTATTTATCGTTAACCACTGGGATTAATTTAGAACAACCCTCTGATTCAAAGATTAGCATGAAGTGGGCTTACATTTTACAGACACAAAACCATAAACTAGCAAAACAGTCATGAAACAGAAATTGAAAAAAGGTTCCCACCTGTCAAATAACAGCTGCAGAAGGCCAGAAGTATTACCAAGTCCACGTAAATTATCATACGTGATATTCATTTTCTGAAGCATTTCACAAAATCCAGTTAGGAAAATAGGTGGGTTGTCTAATTCTTCATACCACTGCAATGAATAGAGCAGTTCTGCATCTAACAGAATGGACAGCACATTATCGGGTGCACCCTGTGAACAGCACTTCCAGCTGCCCTCACTTGTCTCCCGTTCTCTAACACCGCTGTGCCCACGAATTCTAAAATATCTATGAACTGATTTCCAGCTCCTTGATATACAATTATAATGAAAACTGAGCATATTGGATACAAAATACCACTCCTCTCCCAAACCTTACGTGGTCCCTTTTCTGGTGAGTTAAGAAAGTGACAGGAACTGAAGTTATCAGAGATGTCAGAAGAATCTTCCTACTGTTTTTGCCACAAATGGTAAGAAGCTGAATCCAGGATAAACAACTAAGGGACCCAAGACCTGAGAAGTTCAAGTCAATGTGTTAAGGAAGAGAGCAGGACCCAGTACACAGGGAAGGGCCTCGGGGACAGACCAGTCTGGATTCAAAAGGGCTGCATACACTGTTATCAACCAGGATACGATAAATCTACCTCAGGGGACTGTTGCGAGAATGACTGAGTCTCATGAAATCTGGCCATACCACAGGTTCTTAATACATAATCAGTCACAACTCTACAAGTATGGATTTTGGAGTCGAGAGACTTGAAACCTGGTTCAAAATCTAACCCTGTCCCTTGAAAGCTCCAGATTAAGAAAAACAAGAAAAATTATTACCCTAATTCCCAGTGTTGTTTTTGGACAAATTCACTGAGTAAAGGAAACAGCAGGCTAAGCTCCTTGATCTTAGCTGCAGGTGGAGCTGGCTCACTGTACGAGGTGTTTCCAGCTTTCTTTCACAGACATATATTCTCTTCTGCTAGGAACCATACTCCACTGAGGGCTTACAACCAAGCCTGACACAGGAATTATTCAAGTCCTCCACCTTTCAAACTATTTTGTACCGGTCACACGGTTACCTATAATGCTATACCATTTCCTAGAATGGGGGGGATTTTCCAAATCTTTTTGAAATTCAACATCTGAATGACCACTTGCCAGGGAAAAAATTATAGCCCTATACAAAAGGACTGATCCAAAACTAACTGAAAAAAAATTAATTGAAAATTCAGAATCCCTGATGAAACACAAGACTTGATTAACCATTTTCCTCAGGGTTATGTGCTACAAGGCCTGGTTTTATTGACATCATGCCAGCTAAAGTAACTGTGGTGGTGGTTTACTCGATCAGTCGTGTCCGACTCTTTGCGACCCCATGGGCTGCAGCCTGCCAGGCTCCTCTGTCCATGGGATTTTCCAGGAAAGAATACTAGAGTGGGTTGCCATTTCCTTCTCTAGGGGATCTTCCTCACCCACAGATCGAACCTGGGTCTCCCTTATTGCAGGCAGATTCTGTACTGACTGAGCCACCAAATTCTGCTCTACAGATAATAAGACTACAGCAAGATTTTTTGGTATGATTCCATCTGATTTGCAATTTAACATTCATCTCTTGAGAGGCCTCAATTTCTCATCACTAAAATAATTAAAAGGAGCTAAAGATTTTTCATTCTTTAAAAACTTAAAGTATAATCAAAATTATTTCAAATTTTTAATTTTAATTAAATTCGATTTTAATTAATTTAACTAATTCAAGATTTATATGTATTTATCTGAATGCTCATATATACTTACTTATTTTCTCAAGTTCATTATTTTCTAGGACTGTTTCCTTTTTCAGTGCAACTAATATCATTTTGCTCAATAATGCTGATGTACACAAATGGCTGGGAAGTTTCTTTGTATCTTGCTCTTTAAAATCTGTTTTGAAACCCTCATAATTCAAACTCAATCTTCCTTCTAAAAGAGGCCTATGCAACCACTGTAAAAAAAAAAAAAAGCATTAAATTATATACACAATCATTATTTACTACCTACACAATTAAGGCAGGGAACAACGATGAAGTTAGTAGACTATCTTCAAAATGTTCTTAGAATAATTTCAAAAAGGAAGCTATTGCTAGTTTACTAATAAAAGCAAAGAAATCTAAAAATTTGGTTTCTAGTAGCAGAAATGACCAGCATGTGTATTTTAGGGTACCTTCAGGACAGAACTATGTCCTATTCACTGTCAACTGTCAAATGTCGTGTCAACTGCTATAAACATCAAATATCCAATATATGAGCATTCAAAAGCAGAAAGGGAAAGTAAGATACACATTTCATTTACATTTTTTTCTTTCCCGGAATACAATTAAAATATTTAAGCCTGTATGAAATACAAACTTCAGAATGATATGAGCACTCTCCAATATCAAACATACCTGAACAGGAAGAGACTGTCTCATTTTTTCCCATTCGCTGTTGTCTGGCATTACACTTCCAATATAAGCTCCCAGGAGATTAGCATCTTTACTCTCTAGAAGCACATTTACCAAATCATCAACAGCAGACAACAGCACCTGAAGACTGAAAATAAAGCAAGGAACTTAACTGCTGTAGTTATGTTACAACCAATCTGAACACCCGGGTAAACATTACATACCCTATCAGATAACAGTCTACCTGAGCAAAAAGACAAATGAAAATAAAGGTAAGTGACACCTCCACCCTCGTCTCGTGACTGACACACAATCGAATAGGGGATTTCATCCAACATTCATAATTTGAAATTAAGTGCTGTTTCTACTTCAGAATGAAGGAGACCTATTTCAGATCAGGTATTTCTGAAATACAGCTACTCCATTTCATGAAAAGAGCATGACACTCAGAGAAAGATTTAACCCAACCATGGCAGCTCTGGACGTGTTCTCTTAGTTTTCATTTTTTTATATATTTGTGGATTTAAGTACGAGATGTGAAAAACATCTGCAATTTCAACCACTTACAACAGTGTCTATCAGACCCCACCCCACCCCCGCCAGAAACCAACAATGAAGGACAATAACTGTCTGTGGTGGCCGTGAGAAGTTACAGTTACAGCCCATACCAGCTCAAGACCAGGACAGAAACCGATCACATCAGCGACCAAGAGTCAGGAGTTCGGCAGGGAAGCAAAGACAAATCATTCTTCCCATTACTTGAGTTCAAATGGATGTTCCTTTTGGAAAAACCTATTTGGATCTTCTCTTAGAATCCTGTAGGTTTCTTATACAACAAGTGATTTTTCACAGGCACTCACACTAATCATGAAAACTTATTTAAGGACAATGATCAGTTATTAAAGAGAAACTCTGCAACGGAGCCTCAAAAAAAGCTTACCTTGTGACATCCAAAGTCGAAGACTGAACTTGGTTCTTCAGCCACAGGGCAGATAAACGTAGGAAGGTGCTCTGTTTAAATGTGTCGCCAGTTCGATGAACCAATAAATTTACACCAGAGAGCCAAGTATTTTTCAGTTTACTGACGATAAAGTCTAAAATCAAGATGTCAACAGTAATTTGTAGTCCCTCTAAACTAACTATCAGCAAGACAAAATGCTTTAAAGCACTCACTGTAGATCTGAGATTTTTAGGGTACCATTAAGAAAACATAAAACTATTATTTGCTTGCCAAAGCAAAGTAACAATGTCATAAATATGTGATGATACAAGCTAGTTCATGCCATACAAATATAAAAATGGTAAGAATCTCAATTTCATTTTAATATATACCAAGATTGAATGTTTCTAACTATTAAGAGAATCAGATATTAATATATCCCTTTATGAATATGGAAACTGAGGCATCAAGAAATTAGCAACTTGCCAGAGATACTGAGTGAAGGGGTTAGGACTAATTCATCTATCACAGCTGCTTCTAAACAGTTCACTCAACATCAAGTCAGAACTTGAGACAAAAGGTCTACATTCATCTTGGTTTGGAAACTTGGGTTTCTAAAGCTCAAAGTGTTTTAAGATTTGTAGCCCCTTACTCGAAATTCTTTCAACTCGCAAACACATTATGATTTAGTTAATAAAGCCTGGGCACTTACACTATGAAGGTCAGAGCCGGAGAATCCCAACAAAACATTTGAGCAGTAGGCTATTACCTGGCAAATGTGTTTTTTCTTTGCTCTCAGCACATAACTGAAAGAGAGTCAATAATAAATCTTCAGATGATGGCATCAGCAAGCATCCTTTCGCTGAGCTGAAATAGTTATAGGCCACATCACAGATAAAAGACACTGATGAGTCATTATTTTCAGCTTCTGACAATTTCCTTGCTTTGGATAAAGTTTCATGAAGTTTAACAATAATTCTTTTAACATAAACTTCTCCAATCAAGTAATCTAGAGAAAAAAATTCAGACAGACAAAATATAAATAATATTAACAGTTAATTTTCTTTTTTTCAATCTTTGTTTTTCCTTTTTCAATCAGTGTATTTTAATACTTTACTTTGGGTTAACATTCCACCTTGTCTCTCCATGTGTTTTTTAAAAATCAAGGTGTTTATGTATTAGCTAGAAGAAAATTACATCAATAAATCAATCTGTTCTGTCACACATAAAAGCCTTCATATAAAAAAACTTTTAAATTAAGGAAAAAAGACAAAATTAGAGTGAACGGTTAAATTCAAATCCCTTTAAAATATAAAACTAAAAGCATTAAAAATCTCAAATCATGTTACAAAGGAGAAGGGGACGACAGAGGACAGATGGTCGGATGGCATCCCTGATTCAATGGACAGGAGTTCGAGCGAACTGCTGGAGATGGTGAAGGACAGGGAAGCAGCAGTCCACAGGGTTGCAAAGAGCTGGGCACAACTGAGCGACTGAACAATAACAGGGTGTTTACAAGATTAAGATATTTCAATGAACTAAATCCTGCTATTCTCAACTAATACTATGCTAACTGAATAACACCGAATCCCCCAAAGGGTGAAAAAAAAAGACTCCCTTCCTACTGAAAAAACAAGCCATATTTTTACCTACCGTTTTTAACATGTCGGGATAACACCAAGCTTAAAAGAGTCCATCTTTCTGAGAGGTAAGGTTCAGAAGATATTGTGGATTCCAAGTCTCTGTTACAAAGATGCTCTGCCAAGGTTACCAATTTCTCTCCAAGGATATCTCCTTTGAGCCAAGGTGTTACTAAAGCATGATTATCGGAACTAGAGCATGCCTAAAACCATAAAAATTGTAGCAAAGGTTAGGATCAATATAAAAAAACAAAGTGTACCTGCCCCAAATATTACCTACACCTTAGTACCTCCCTTCATCAGTATGGACCCAACTTTATCCCCCACTCCTCCTCCTCAAGTGCTAAGAAAGCTGGTATCGTCCCTACTCCCCACCAGTCTCGCTTATGTACACTTCCATGCTTTGTTCACGCTAGCTTCCCAACCATAAATATTCCCTCTCTTTTATTTATCAAAATTACATCCATTACTATATTCAATATAAATCCCACCTGCTTTGTGAAGTCTCCCATAACAGCCCATACTCATCACTGCTTTTCTCTGAATTTCTAGAGCAAATAATGTTTCATCTGTGTATGCCTTGTTTCCAATGAAACTGTAAGTTCCTTGAGAGCAGAGATTGACTTAAACTTCTTTGATACCTGCTATCAACACTATAGATATGTTCAATGAATAATGAACTTTAAAGACAGATTTTAAAATGCTCTACAAATATTAAATTGTTGTTCATTAATTTTGTTAAAATTAAAGAATAATTAACATACAATAGCGGCAAATTACTTCAATATGAACAATGGGACTTATTATTTGCCCAAATTTTATGAAATAGTTACTGAGGCCAGATATCTGACAGCAACTGGTTTATTTTCAGGGGATGGGGAAGGCAAGGAAAAAAACTGTAAATCCACCCCCAAAAGCATGGTGATCCATCTTCCCAGAGCTTCTTTTGGTATAAGGGCTGAGAAGAAAGGAATTTGCAATCTGGTTCATTTCAAAGCAATCTGGAAAAAAAAAATCCAAATGCAGATTGGGTAGTGTCTGAAAAACCATTTTATCTCCTTATTTAAAATATTGTAGGTAATGAGAGCTTTTATTTTAGCCCAAGCTTTATCACTATTCTGGCTTTATAACCTTATATAAAGCTCTTAATCAACCTGGACCTATGTCTTAATTTAAAACAATGAACATTAACTTAGAAAATCTCTAGGGTCCTTTCCAGTTACAAAATTCCGGTTTGTTTTTAAAGAAGTTGGCTTTAGGACTCTGCTCGTAAAGTATGAGGTTGCATAAAAACATAAGAAAAACTAGAATTTAGATGGCTATTAATATTGGCTTTCCTAAGACAGCTTACGAAATAAAACCTATCTATAGAATTCTATAGAATCCAGAAAGTAAACTCCTGAAATTGTTTACGTTCCTTGACTTCTTTTTATTATTCTCATCACTAATTTTCTTCCTTAGTCAAATGGCAAGACATGAAGTCCAACTTCTCAATGTTTTAACACTTTCACACAAAGTATCTGACCAGAGGATAGGGAAGCTAGTTAGGCATGGAAGTACAGAGGCAAACACTGGCTATGAACTCTCAAACCCTGCCCAAGCCTTCCAAACAGAAATATCTGAACTATGTGGTAGCTACCTCCCTAAGTTGGAAACAGAAGTAACAATCTTCTCTTATCAAATTATTAACTACTTTTGCTCTGATTTTAGACTTATCTAGCAGCTTTATCATAATTTGGCTTTTCATGTAGCCTGCCTATAGAGAAAGAGGTAATGGATAAAGTAATTCAAATGATGTGCCTGATAAATTATATTTCTCATTGAAAAACAGTAAATCAATACTCAGTGTTTATTTTGTAAACAATAAACTGTTGGGGGAAATGGGGAGTTTTTGCTTAATGGGTATAGAGTTTCAATGTTGCAAGGTGAAAAAGTACTAGAGATAAGTTACACAATAACGTAAATATTAACACTTAACACTTCTAATATTCACTTAATATTAACACAACACTTCTAACACTACTAAACTGTACTTATAAAGATGAAAGAGTTTATGTGTCTTTTTACCGTAATTTTAAAACACAGGAAAAAAGAAAAATTTTTGTAAAGTAGAGTTATGTATGTAGAATTTTAAAATAATGGAAAAATGCTTTAAAAAAAGGAAAACTTTTAGTTAACTAGTCATAATATTTCTTTGGTTGGAAAAGTGTTACATTATATAATTTACAACTTCATCAGGAAAGAATACTTAAGTCATTTAGAAAATTTTCTAAATTGTTTATGTTCCTTGACTTCTTTTTATTATTCTCATCACTAATTTTCTTCCTTAGTCAAATGGCAAGTAAATAAAAGTGGGAAGACTTTAGTTTGCCTGTATAGTACTCTAGAGCAAAACAAACTTAATTTACTGGTGCGTTCTACTTAAAGCTAGAAACACTCAATCCATCTCTACAGACGAAAAAATAACTAGGGTAACAGAGAAAACCTTAGCTTAAAATATAAACTAAGATAAAAGATAATGCATTTAACTCTTTGTTACCTACTGGGGAAGAAACAATAGATTTTCAGGAATCTGCTCATTCTTCCCTGATATTCCTAACCAGAAAAATAATTCTATAGAAAGGTGAACATCGCTAAGTCTTCCCAAATTATGAGAAGAAAGTTACAATAATAAGGAAATTCTTTAACAGAGACACCTGATCACATACTAGTACATGAATATGGCTGGGTTTTTTTTCCCCTACACCTATAAATACAGAAAAAGGAGAGTATCTCTAAGGTACCTTTTCAACGATCTGAAGAAGAGAGTTCCATTTCAGCTCCACCTAAAGGAAGAAAAAGAGAAACAGTCTGCTAGAACAAACAGTAACTGGTAAAACTGTTTACAAGTAAAGTGAGCGTGAAATCACTACAAAACTAAAATGCTTTTTAGCTAGTCCAACTTTAAAGAGTCCAACTTTAAAGACTGCAAGAACTCACCCTTTCATTACCGAGTTTTTGTCATTTTAACATATTTACTCTTCACTGAACAGCGACCCAGAAGTCTCACATACTTCTTAATCCGGATCAAGAATACATGGCAAACTGACATTCATAGTCAAGAAACGATCACAAATGACCCCCATCCGGGTCTCATTCTACTCACACGTTATCAGTGCACCAGTGTAAACCACTACAGTTTAAAGAGAAGAGCAGCTTCCCAGGTGACTCGGCGGTGAGGAATCCACCTGCCAATGCAGGAGACACGGGTTCCGGCCCATCTCGGAGGATTCCACACGCCGGGGAGCAACGAAGCCCTTGCACCACAACTGCTGAGCCTGGGCTGGAGAGCCTGGGCGCCCCAGCTGCTGGGCCCGTGAGCCCCGGCTCCTGAAGCCCGAGTGCCCCTCGAGAGACGCCGCTGCAGTGAGAAGCCCGTGCACCACTAGAGGGCACAGCTAGAGAAAAGTCCGCGCAGCAGTGAGGCCCCAGCACAGCCAAAACTAAATTAAAAAAAAATTTTTTTTAAGGTACGGAATAGTAATACCTCAATAAGATCATCCAGAATAGCTTTTCTCTCCACATTACTGTCACAGCAACAGAGGGCACTGTAGAGAATGTCCACCAAGAAGGCAGCATCCTTCCTTTGATCTTCGTTTAGCCAACCTGTTATTTTCCGGTATAGAAATTGTACCGCGGGATTTTTCTGTACAAGTTTGGCTATTTCAAGAGGCTTGCCTTTGACAGTACTCTGTTTCTCATCACCTAGCAGCACTTTAAACACTTGTCTTGACGAGAACGAGTTGAGCAGGGTGGAAAGAAACCTGAGATGTTGCTCCGACTTTTGGTCATTGACGTAATTGATGCTCATCTCTGCCAGTTTACAGACTAAGTCTTCCAAAGGTTTTTTCCTCAGCGGGGATATACGGTTGGAGCAACTTGGAGAGACAGAAGGTTCAGCCATTAACTCAGAGCCTTCACTGTTCTCTCCCTCTGAGGAGACACCTTTTTCATTCTCCTTATTATTTTCAGGCATCTCATCAGCAAATCTAACCTTACCAACTTTTTTTTTATTCAACTTCAAGGAGCTCTTCGGCTTTTGAAGGACCTGCAATAGGTTAGAAACACCCAAAACTGACTTAACATCGGCTTCTGGCTCGTTGATTTTCTCAACACAGATCTCTGATAGTTTTTCCCAGAAATTCAGCAGCACTTTCTCCAAGTTGCAGGCTGTTTTATCATCTTTTTCCAAATCGGCTCTGGCTTCCCAGGAACTTAAAGTTTCTGCTAAATGGTTAAATAGTTGCCCATCCTGCAACTTTGGGTCTTTGAGAACTGCATCAATAAAAGGAATCAACTGAAAGAGAGGGCAGAAATATAAAAGTTCACTTTTCAGGAGAAATAAAATTTGAACCTTATTTGTAAAGCATTATAAATTTTCTTATTTAATAACTGAAAAACATGATTTTCCCCCAAACTCTGACAAGAGTTAAGTTGAACTGGAAAATAATTTTCACATCATTCAAAGAGCCTAATGATTTCACTGTTTCTCCTGTGAATTACTTTTTATGATATAACTGACCAAGATTATTGGTCATCAACAAGTAACAGTTTTCTTTGTATCTTCTGAATTTACTCATGTTTTTTGCTTTTTTCTAAACCAATATGAAAAATACAGGACCCACAGAATTCAGAATGCTTTCTCTTAAATTACAAAGGTAAGGAAAATTAAATATCTGAGATCAAGTAGAACTGGGCTTCTATAATCACAGTAATTAATTTCCTGCCTTAAGGAACCTTAACCAGAACCTGCTCTTACCAGTAGTCCTAAAAGCTAAGCACAATTATTCACAAAAGGATAGGTGTACTACATATTTTAGAAGGAACAAGATGACTATTATATAACTTAAACTAAAACACAAAAGACCGAAAATCACATCTTCTAAATTGTTTGGGTTCTTACTTCAACTCTCTAAAACAGGGTTTGCACAACCAGAGAATAACTAGCCCTTAGACATTATGGTATTATGCTAGTAACTAATAATACAGAAATTTTTATTTATCTGGTCAGTAATACACATTACTGTATAAAAATGTGCAAATCATTAAAATGAAATCTTTACAAGGAAGGCTAATTAATAAAAATGACAGAAACACACACAATGAGCTTGATTCTTTACACATAGTGTGCAAAGGCACCGATGAGTTTTACAATATAAATACCTGATCATTGACGAGCATCTCTTCTATCTCTTCCTCCCCTAAGTTTTGTTGCATTATAAAACGTAAACATTCAAAAAAAGCAGATATCACTGCTGAGCACTCTGAAAAGCTGGTTTTAGTTCTTTCTGTTGATAGCCTAAGAAATAATAAATGTGTGGCTTATTCTTTCATGAAAATGAAAATAAGCAATTCAAAAACACCAAACTGAAGGCATGGAAAATGATTTCTAAAAAATAAAATTCTTAAATGAAAAACTAAGACCAACCAATCAAAATACAGCCCAACTAGAATATAAACTTGAAGAACTGAAAAAAAGCATATTTTCAAAAATAGGTCAACAGAAGATAACATTTATTTTCTATTCATGAACGAACCCACTTGCAAATTTCAAAGAGAAGACTTAACCAAATAAAGATAGCAGTGTTGTGAAAAAAATTTTTTTAATCATTAATAAAACTGGGTATCTTTTACTAATTTCAATAAATACATTGAAATGACATTTTAAGTGTGAGTTTAAAGAGCTATTATATTTAAGTTAATGGAAAACCCATCACCGGTTGATTTTCTGCATTTGGGCATTTGTATTTATCAATATACTAAAAAAAAGGGTCACTGACAAAGAGTCTGTTCCACCTACTGGGTCTTACAATACTTTACCTCACTTTCTGCTATAGTCTATCACTGCAGACTTGAAAGCATCACAAAAAATAATTCCAGTTGTAACTGTCTGAAAACTTTACAAGTGTTTAATGAACAGCAAAACAATTTGAGGAAATTTAAGTATGACAATAACTACGTCATTCTGTCCATTTATAAAAAATAAGAAAAGAAAAATCTATTTGAGTTTAAAGGTAAAGAATTTAAATTCCTGGGGCTTCGCTGGTGGCTCAGTGGTAAAGAATCTACCTGTCAATGCCGGAGACACAAGTTCGATCCCTGATCCGGGAAGACCCCACATGTCACAGAGCAAATAGCTTGTACGCCACAACTACTGAGCCCACGTGCTACAACTACTGAAGCTGGCGCTCCCTCGAGCCCGGGCTCTGCAAGGAGAAAAGCCTCTGCAGCAAAAAACCCCTGCACCACCACCAGAGAAAAGCCCCCACAGCCAGAGAAAAGCCCCCACAGCCAGAGAAAAGCCCGAGCAGCAATGAAGACCCAGCTCAGCCAAAACTAACCATAAATAAAATTACTTAAACATACACACACACACACAAAAAAAAACTTAAAATTCCTTACCCTGCAACTAGGGAGGTGAGAAAATTCTTGAAGAAATCCAACTTTGGATCTGTAATGGACTGAGGGAGTTTGCTGATGAAGGGCAGAAGATAAGGATATATGACAGTAGCCAGACCCCGACCTCCTTCACGAACCACAGCTGACAGCTTGGGGAACACACTTTTTTTTGCATTTACATGAAGCCAACAGTCCTTACCAAATTAAAAAAAAAAAAGATTATAATAGTAATTAGAGATCATAAACGTAGAGAAAAGACACAGAGACTCTCAAAAATAAAATTCAAGTATTTTACCTAAAGGGGGTAAAAAAAATCTGTCACTACAAACTAAAAATTTGAAATTATAAGAAATTTATTACATATGGTAACCAGAGATCCAACATGCTTCCAGGACAATATGGATCAAAAATAATTAATTAACTTGAAAGATTCCTAAAAAAGCTACTTTCTAAACAAGAAGAAAAAAAAAAGCTGCTTTCTAAAAGTGACAGCAATTATTGTTGTTGTTTAGTCTCTAAGTTGGGTCCAACTCCTATGACCCCATGAACTGTCGAACAACAGGCTGCCCTGTACTTCACTATCTCCTGGAGTCTTAAATGTAAGACTCAGATATGTTGACTTCGTTAAGCCGTTAAGAATTGATATTGACTAAACTGAAAGCTGGGCTGGAAGAAGCAAAAGCTGGAATCAAGATTGCTGGGAGAAATATCAATAACCTCAGATATGCAGATGACACCACCCTTATGGCAGAGAGAAGAGGAACTAAAAAGCCTCTTGATGAAAGTGAAAGAGGAGTGAAAAAGTTGGCTTAAAGCTCAACATTCAGAAAATGAAGATCATGGCATCTGGTCCCATCACTTCATAGCAAACAGATGGGGAAACAGTGGAACAGTGTCAGACTTTATTTTGGGGGGGCTCCAAAATCACTGCAGATGGTGACTGCAGCCATGAAATTAAAAGACGCTTACTGCTTGGAAGAAAAGTTATGACCAACCTAAAGAGCATAATCAAAAGCAGAGACATTACTTCGCCGACAAAGGTCAGTCTAGTCAATGCTATGGTTTTTCCATTAGTCATGTATGGATGTGAGAGTTGGACTGTGAAGAAAGCTGAGCACAGAAGAACCGATGCTTTTGAACCGTGGTGTTGGAGAAGACTGTTGAGAGTCCCATGGACTGCAAGGAGATCCAACCAGTCCATTGTGAAGATCAGTCCTGGGTGTTCTTTGGAAGGAGTGATGCTAAAGCTGAAACTCCAGTACTTTGGCCACCTCATGCAAAGAGCTGACTCATTGAAAAAGACTGTGATACTGGGAGGGATTGGGGACAGGAGAAGAAGGGGATGACGGAGGATGAGATGGTTGGATGGCATCACTGACTCGATGGACACGAATTTGGGTAAACTCCAGGAGTTGGTGATGAACAGGGAAGCCTGGCATGCTGCAATTCTTGGGGTCGCAAACAGTCGGACACGACTGAGGAACTGAACTGAACTGAAACTGAAAGTAAAATAAAACTATTTCATTTTATAGTCAGTTCAAGATTTATACCAAGATTTGGATTAAAGTATTTGATGTCCAAGAAGCATTTTTCTAGCAAGTTTTAAGGATTATAACCTGATAGGCTCTCTTGGATGGTATGTAAGGCTTCTGAAACACAATTAAAGGAACTTCCCCAGTAGTACAGTAGCTAAGACTCCATGCTCCCAATGCCAAGGACCCAGGGTCCCATCCCTGGTCAGGGGACTAGATCCCACAAGAGGCAACTAAGAGTTCATGTGCCTCAACTCAAGATCCCAACTAAAAGACCTCACATACTGCAACTGCAGATCCTGCGTGCACAACAAAGGTCAAAGACCCTGCATGCTGCAACCAAGACCCAGTGCAGCCAAATAACTATATGAAAAGACAAGTATGAAGAAGACACGTATTCCCGGATATACTAAATGTACCTCTCTTAACTTACCTCAACAGTTGTAAGTGTATAAAGTACAGCTTCCCAGAGAGCCGGGCATACAACAGGGTCACTGTCATCGATGCTAAGAAGAACAGACGGGCTCACTTTGGATGCTTCATCTTTCATCAACTGTGGAATACGTTGGCACAAAGCAGAAACCAACTCAAAATAGGCTGAGCGGATCTGAAAGAAAAAGTGGAAAGCTGACTTAAAGTCTAGTAAAGATATGACAAAAACTTTTTTTATTTTACAGCCATGGCAGGTAGGTTATTTATACTAACCTTCCATATATAAAACTAAAAGGGTTAGAAAAAGTTTTATAAGAATCTTAACATTAAAAAAAACCCTTAAGGACACCACATGGCTGAAAAGACATTAGGATTTACCAAGCCAAAATGGAAGGCACAAAGAATTCAACTTTCTTCTTCTTTGGCTCAAGCAAATAGAAATCTTCTCCAGTCTCAGAAGCCTTCATTTGGGGACTCATCCTACGAATATACTAGTCAGCACAAAGTTGAATACAGCCAAACAAAAAATAGGATACTATGAGCCACTATGAGCAGAAACAAAAGATAACACAGAGACCTGAGACTTTAAAGTTTAGAATTATCTGTCAGCTACAAATTTCCTATCAACAACCTTTGTTACATTTTTTCCTATCAACAACCTTTGTTACATTTAAAGAAACAAAAGTTTAAACAAATTTGAAGGGAAAAGGATCTTAGAAAAAGCACAGCAGATCTGGAAAAGACCCAAGTACAATTTCTAAAAGTAAATACACAAATAAATAAGAGCACAATTCATAGTTTAAGAGCATCATGCCACCGCCACTTCTATTCGACACAGTACTGAGGACATAATAAATACAGAGGAAAAAGGGGGCAGGGGGAAGAACTGGAAAGTAACCCGTTACTATCTATAATCATAGCAAAATAATAGGCTACAAAAATATTTAAAAAAGAATTTAAAGGCAAGAGTTGCTGGATACAAAATTAACAAAAGCACCGCATTCCTATACAACAGCAGAAACAAAACAGAATGTGGAATTTAAAAAAAAATTCACAATAGTAACAAAAACCACATTCAGCATGCAGCATATTGTAAAATATTATTCCAGGATGCCAAGGGCCTTATATAGCCTAAAAAATTCTGAAAAAGAGCAAAGTTGGCAGATTTCAAGATTTACCATAAAACAATAATAAGAGTATGGTACTAATATAAAGACAGGCATAAGATGTAATGGGAGAAGAGCCCAAAATTAAAATCCCACACATATGTTCAATTTAATTTTGACAAAGAACAGGGCTGGGGTTGGGGGAAGCAGGGAGTTAGTAGTCTTTCAACAAATAGATACCTATACAAAAATAAATCTGACTCTCAACTTTATGCCTACACAAAAATTAACTCTAAATGGACCTAAACTATAAAACTTCTAGAAGAAAATATTAACAAATCTTTGTAACTTTCAAGTAGGCAAAGATTCCTTAGATAAAACATCAAAAGTATGAAGTGTAAAAGAAAAAAATTGATAAAAGGACTTCAAAATCATCTACAGAAACCATGAAAAAAGTGAAAAGGCAAGCTATATACTAGAAGAAAAGCTAGTATACTAGTCATACTAGCTATATACTATAGTATAGTCATACTATACTAGAAGCTATATGCTAGTCATGATGTTTTATCGGACATCATACTTGTATACAGGATAAATAAAGCACAATTCATAACTCAAAAATAAAGACCAAAAACCAAACTTACAAATAGGCAAAAGAATGTGGAATAGTGAAATAGTGTAATTGATACAGTGATCTTTCTGGAAAGAACAACTACAGACTCTGTGAACCAGACCCAAAAAACTATCTGAGGTCTCTGAGGACTGAAATACTTATTCTGGAGGAGGTGATGTCACTTGGAGGAAGCAGTCCACACACACTGAGCTCCCATTTTGTTCAGCTTTGCCCTGAAGGTGGCTGCAGTCACCAGCACAGCGGCACAGGGGCAGCTACAGCTGCCTGAATCCTTCTGGGTGGACGAACTGAAGGAACTAGGAAAAGCAGCCCAGGGTAACCGAGACGGCCGGAGAGCGGCAGGGAACTGCAGAGAGGAGACAACCCCCTCAGTCTGAGGTTAAACAGCCTGAGTCTACAGCGGACACTTGAACCATGCCCACTGCAGGCCTGAGTTTGCTCTTTGAGTCTGACCAAGTTGATTGCCCACGAACACAAACATATCAACACCTTTGGAGCAACGTAAAATAATCCTGTCTCCAAAACATAATATACCAGGTGGTAATCTAAATATTTATATCCAAGATAAAATCTAACATCACTCAACATACAAAAGCCAAGAAAATGTGATCCCATCTCAAAGCATAAGATAATTAACTGATGCCAATCCCAAGATGATCTTGATGTTATTATCAAGACATGGACTTTAAAGCAGCTATTATAACTATACTCAGCAAGGTAAAGGAAACTATAACAATGATTGGAAAAACATGAGATAAATGTCATTATACATCTGTCCAAACCTACAGAACATACAGCATCAACATGAACCCTAATGTAAATTCTGGATAATAATGATGTATTAACGTACGTTCATCAGTTGTGAATTAAAAACAAAAGAAAACAAAACAAGGTTTCACTCTGGTAAGGGTATGTTGATAATGAGGGAAACTATGTTTGTGAGGGTCGGGAGGTATATTTGAAATATCTGCACTTTTTCCTCAATTTTGCTGTGAACCTAAAACTGCTCTTTAATATAAAATTTCATCAAAGAAACAATATACAAAAATCAAATAGAAATTTTAGGTATAAAAGATACAACATATTAAATTTAAAATGAGCAAAAGGGTTAAAGAGACACCTCAAAAAAAAAAAAGAAGGGGGTGGAATTCCCTGGCAGTCCAGTGGTAAGGACTCAGCACTTTCACTGCAGGGGCCTGGGTTTGATCTCTGGTTACAGAACTAAGATTCTGCTTTACCACTTGCCAAATGATATGGCCAAATAAAATAAAAAAAGATATACAATGGCCAATAAGCACATTAAAAGATGTTCAATATCATTAACCCTGCTGCTACTGCTAAGTCGCTTCAGTCGTGTTCAACTCTGTGCGACCCCAGAGACGGCAGCCCACCAGGCTCCCCAGTCCCTGGGATTCTCCAGGCAAGAACACTGGAGTGGGTTGCCATTTCCTTCTCCAATGCATGAAAGTGAAAAGTGAAAATGAAGTCACTCAGTCGTGTCTGACTCCTAGCGACCCCATGGACTGCAGCCTACCAGGCTACTCCGTCCATGGGATTTTCCAGGCAAGAGTACTGGAGTGGGGTGCCATTGCCTTCTCTGCATTAACCCTGAGGGAATGCAAAATAAAACCACAACGAAAAGTCTCTACTCCAGAGGTCAGCAAACATTTTCTTTAAAGAGCTAGAAAAGAAACATTTAAAACTGTGCAAACCATAAGGTCTCTGTTACTACTTTGCTCTGCCACGGTAGCATAGGGCAGCCACAAACAATACAAAAGTGATTGACAAAAACAGGGCAGCTGTACCAGATTTTAATCCATGAGCTGTAAGTTGCTGATCCCCGATCCCACATCTGAGAGAATGACTTAAAACAACAGACAACATCAAAGTAAGGAGATAGAACTAAAACCTCATACACTGCTGATTAGAGTGGAAACAGTACAACCACTTTGAAATACTGATACAACCAACAACAAAGAATCTTCAAAACATTATGCTGAGCAAAAGAAGCCAGATACAGGGCACTCCAATAGTACAGTGGTTAGGATTTCAAGTGCTCACTGCCAAGTGCCCAGGTTCAATCCCTGGCCAGGGAACTAAAATCCAACAAGCTTTGTGGCATGGCCAAAAAAAAACCCCAGCCAAATACAAAGTAATAGATAAATAATTAAAAAAAATTTTTTTTAAGTGAGAAGACTTCATAAGGCAAAACCAGTGGTTTTGATTACATCGAAATTAAGATTTTTAAATAAAAGAGGACACATGAAAGGTAACAGAATGAGGGATAATTTACAATGCCTATAAGTGACAAAAGGACTAATACTGAAAATATACAAGGAACTCCTGTAGAATAAGAAGAGAATTCTAGTAGAAAAAAAGGGGAGAAAGATATGAACAAGTAGTTTATAGAAGAAACACAAACNCAACCCATCTAAGGAGCATTAGGTGATTGCTGTTTGTAAACCCTTTGTCTAAAACCAGTTTCTAGTACACAGGAAACAATCGAGACGTTTCTGCTGCACAAAGACTAGCTAGGTCCTGCTGGTCCTCAAATACAGCCAAGTCTACTAACACTGGCTTCTGAGAGGAGACTCTCCTTGTTACAGTCCCTCTTCAGCTAGGCTGGATTATCTCACATAAGAGAACATACTCAAATTTAGGATTATCCACACTGTCTCTCATTAGAACACTTCTTAAACGCAGAAAATAGAATCGTATTATTGCAAGTTTGTGTAATAGGAGAAGTGGACAGTTGCCCACTTAGCTGTTGTTGTTCAGTAGCTAAATTGTCTCTGACCCTTTGCAACCCCTTGCACTGCAGTGCGCCAGGCTTCCCTGCCCTTCACCANAAATAGAATCGTATTATTGCAAGTTTGTGTAATAGGAGAAGTGGACAGTTGCCCACTTAGCTGTTGTTGTTCAGTAGCTAAATTGTCTCTGACCCTTTGCAACCCCTTGCACTGCAGTGCGCCAGGCTTCCCTGCCCTTCACCATCTCTTGGAGTGTGCTCAAATTCATGTCCATTGAGTCGGTGATGCCATCTAACCATCTCATCCTCTGCTGCCCTCTCCTCCTTTTGCCTTCAGTCTTTCCCAGCATCGGGGTCTTTTCCAGTGAGTCGGCTCTTCACATCAAGCGGCCAAAGTTATCAAGTGGCCATTGTTAGTGAGTTACCCCAAAACAGTGCTATTGCCATGCCTGTGTATTCCTTTATGTTATTTTTAATAAATATACCTATATTTGTAAACAACAGGGAACACTACTGTTTCCTTCCTTTAAGAAAACACGCATTTTCCCATAGTGCTCACACCTGTATGACCATCATAACAAATGGTTACACCCCTTAGATGGATGTACCTTAATTTATTTAAACATTTCCAATTTCCCTCCAATTTTTCCCTATTAGCAACAATGTTATGATTACACCAGAAAAGACCCTGATGCAGGGAAAGACCGAGGGCAGGAGGAGAAGAGGGCAACAGTTCATACAATCCAATATAAAAAGCAACCTGATTAAAATATGGGCAGAAGACCTAAGTAGGCATTTTTCTCAAAAAGACATACAGATGGCCAGCAGGCACATGAAAAGCTGCTCAACATCACAAATCATCCAGGAAATACAAATCAGAACCATAATGAGCCATCACCTGTCAGAATGGCTATCATCAAAAAGACCACAGGTAACAAATGCTGGCAAGGGTGTGGAGAAAAGGGACCTCCGTACACTGCTGGAGGAAATGTAAATTCATGTATCCACTGTAGGGAAGCTCCATAAAAAATTGGAAATACAAACTACTATACGATCCAGCAGTTCCACTCACGAGTATTTATCGAAAGAAAATGAAAACGCTCATTTGAAAACATGTGCACCCCAACATTATTTACATACAATAACAAAGATATGGAAGCAACCTAAGTATCAGTAGATAAATGGATAAAGGAGAAATGGTATACACACACAGGAATGTTACTCAGCCATAAAACAGAATGAAATTCTGCCATTTGCAACAATACAGATGAAACTGGAAGGTATTACACTTGGTGGAATAAGTCAGAGACCCAAATTTTGTATATTTTTACTTACACATGGACTCTAACAAAATAAGTGTAACAAAAGAGAGTCATAGAATCAGAGAACAAATTAGTAGTAACTAGAGGGGAGTAAAATAGGTGAAGGGGGTTAAAGGGTACAAATCACTAGGAATAAAATAAAAATGCAAGGATGTAATACACAACATGGGGAATATAGTCGATATTTTATAATAACTTTGTATGGGGTGTCATCTATAAAAATACCAAATTATTGTGTTGTACACCTAAAACTACAATGAAAATGAAAGTGAAGTCACTCAGTCGTGTCTGACTCTTTGTGACCCTGTGGACTGTAGCCTAGCAGGCTCCTCTGTCCATGGGATTCTCCAGGCAAGAATACTGGAGTGGGTTGCCATTTCCTTCTCCCGGGGATCTTCCTGACCCAGGGATCGAACCTGGGTTTCCCGCATTGGAGGCAGACNACACACACACACACACACACACACACACACACACACACCTCCTTCTAACCAGACACACACCTCCTTCTAACAAGACACACACACACCCACACACACACCCACACACACCCGCACAGCCACCCCCGCCCCTCCTTCTAACCAGAAAAATACTGTGGCCCGTTCTCCAGATGGGGAGCTTCAGCCAAGATCCAGACTCGGGTTAGGCAGATTTTTAGGAGTTGAAGTGAGGAGCCAAGGATCACCAAGTTTAACCTCCAAAATGATCAGATTAGCAATCCTCCCCGCCCCCCACAGCACTGTTGACATGTGGTCCAGTTGGACTCATGGTTGGACTACCACTTCCTGCCACCTCAGGGGTAAAGGTGGTCATGTGATCATCTGGCAACACAGGGCAGAGCAAAGACCCCTCCACTCTGGCTGGAGCAGAGGGTGGATGGGGCTTGGTACTGTGTATTCAAGAAGGGATGCTGGGAAGATTTGCTTAGAAGTGTTTCGGTTCGCCACTGCTATTTCCAGCTCCTATTTCGTGCTGTTTTCTCTAATTATCCCTAATCAGTGTAAACTCCTTAGAAGTCTGCTTTGTTGGGGAAGTGCTCTGGGAAAAGGATCCTCTTCCCCAGGGACTGGGTTCCGACTGTTATGTCCAGGCAAGGATGTAAACTCCTTGCCAAGGGGTAGGAAAATGGAGAGTTAACTTGATTTCTGATGCTCCCTGTGTGGCATCCTGGCCCGTGTCCTTTTGATTAGGAGACTGTGCCTGGAGNGAAAAAGACTGTGATACTGGGAGGGATTGGGGACAGGAGAAGAAGGGGATGACGGAGGATGAGATGGTTGGATGGCATCACTGACTCGATGGACACGAATTTGGGTAAACTCCAGGAGTTGGTGATGAACAGGGAAGCCTGGCATGCTGCAATTCTTGGGGTCGCAAACAGTCGGACACGACTGAGGAACTGAACTGAACTGAAACTGAAAGTAAAATAAAACTATTTCATTTTATAGTCAGTTCAAGATTTATACCAAGATTTGGATTAAAGTATTTGATGTCCAAGAAGCATTTTTCTAGCAAGTTTTAAGGATTATAACCTGATAGGCTCTCTTGGATGGTATGTAAGGCTTCTGAAACACAATTAAAGGAACTTCCCCAGTAGTACAGTAGCTAAGACTCCATGCTCCCAATGCCAAGGACCCAGGGTCCCATCCCTGGTCAGGGGACTAGATCCCACAAGAGGCAACTAAGAGTTCATGTGCCTCAACTCAAGATCCCAACTAAAAGACCTCACATACTGCAACTGCAGATCCTGCGTGCACAACAAAGGTCAAAGACCCTGCATGCTGCAACCAAGACCCAGTGCAGCCAAATAACTATATGAAAAGACAAGTATGAAGAAGACACGTATTCCCGGATATACTAAATGTACCTCTCTTAACTTACCTCAACAGTTGTAAGTGTATAAAGTACAGCTTCCCAGAGAGCCGGGCATACAACAGGGTCACTGTCATCGATGCTAAGAAGAACAGACGGGCTCACTTTGGATGCTTCATCTTTCATCAACTGTGGAATACGTTGGCACAAAGCAGAAACCAACTCAAAATAGGCTGAGCGGATCTGAAAGAAAAAGTGGAAAGCTGACTTAAAGTCTAGTAAAGATATGACAAAAACTTTTTTTATTTTACAGCCATGGCAGGTAGGTTATTTATACTAACCTTCCATATATAAAACTAAAAGGGTTAGAAAAAGTTTTATAAGAATCTTAACATTAAAAAAAACCCTTAAGGACACCACATGGCTGAAAAGACATTAGGATTTACCAAGCCAAAATGGAAGGCACAAAGAATTCAACTTTCTTCTTCTTTGGCTCAAGCAAATAGAAATCTTCTCCAGTCTCAGAAGCCTTCATTTGGGGACTCATCCTACGAATATACTAGTCAGCACAAAGTTGAATACAGCCAAACAAAAAATAGGATACTATGAGCCACTATGAGCAGAAACAAAAGATAACACAGAGACCTGAGACTTTAAAGTTTAGAATTATCTGTCAGCTACAAATTTCCTATCAACAACCTTTGTTACATTTTTTCCTATCAACAACCTTTGTTACATTTAAAGAAACAAAAGTTTAAACAAATTTGAAGGGAAAAGGATCTTAGAAAAAGCACAGCAGATCTGGAAAAGACCCAAGTACAATTTCTAAAAGTAAATACACAAATAAATAAGAGCACAATTCATAGTTTAAGAGCATCATGCCACCGCCACTTCTATTCGACACAGTACTGAGGACATAATAAATACAGAGGAAAAAGGGGGCAGGGGGAAGAACTGGAAAGTAACCCGTTACTATCTATAATCATAGCAAAATAATAGGCTACAAAAATATTTAAAAAAGAATTTAAAGGCAAGAGTTGCTGGATACAAAATTAACAAAAGCACCGCATTCCTATACAACAGCAGAAACAAAACAGAATGTGGAATTTAAAAAAAAATTCACAATAGTAACAAAAACCACATTCAGCATGCAGCATATTGTAAAATATTATTCCAGGATGCCAAGGGCCTTATATAGCCTAAAAAATTCTGAAAAAGAGCAAAGTTGGCAGATTTCAAGATTTACCATAAAACAATAATAAGAGTATGGTACTAATATAAAGACAGGCATAAGATGTAATGGGAGAAGAGCCCAAAATTAAAATCCCACACATATGTTCAATTTAATTTTGACAAAGAACAGGGCTGGGGTTGGGGGAAGCAGGGAGTTAGTAGTCTTTCAACAAATAGATACCTATACAAAAATAAATCTGACTCTCAACTTTATGCCTACACAAAAATTAACTCTAAATGGACCTAAACTATAAAACTTCTAGAAGAAAATATTAACAAATCTTTGTAACTTTCAAGTAGGCAAAGATTCCTTAGATAAAACATCAAAAGTATGAAGTGTAAAAGAAAAAAATTGATAAAAGGACTTCAAAATCATCTACAGAAACCATGAAAAAAGTGAAAAGGCAAGCTATATACTAGAAGAAAAGCTAGTATACTAGTCATACTAGCTATATACTATAGTATAGTCATACTATACTAGAAGCTATATGCTAGTCATGATGTTTTATCGGACATCATACTTGTATACAGGATAAATAAAGCACAATTCATAACTCAAAAATAAAGACCAAAAACCAAACTTACAAATAGGCAAAAGAATGTGGAATAGTGAAATAGTGTAATTGATACAGTGATCTTTCTGGAAAGAACAACTACAGACTCTGTGAACCAGACCCAAAAAACTATCTGAGGTCTCTGAGGACTGAAATACTTATTCTGGAGGAGGTGATGTCACTTGGAGGAAGCAGTCCACACACACTGAGCTCCCATTTTGTTCAGCTTTGCCCTGAAGGTGGCTGCAGTCACCAGCACAGCGGCACAGGGGCAGCTACAGCTGCCTGAATCCTTCTGGGTGGACGAACTGAAGGAACTAGGAAAAGCAGCCCAGGGTAACCGAGACGGCCGGAGAGCGGCAGGGAACTGCAGAGAGGAGACAACCCCCTCAGTCTGAGGTTAAACAGCCTGAGTCTACAGCGGACACTTGAACCATGCCCACTGCAGGCCTGAGTTTGCTCTTTGAGTCTGACCAAGTTGATTGCCCACGAACACAAACATATCAACACCTTTGGAGCAACGTAAAATAATCCTGTCTCCAAAACATAATATACCAGGTGGTAATCTAAATATTTATATCCAAGATAAAATCTAACATCACTCAACATACAAAAGCCAAGAAAATGTGATCCCATCTCAAAGCATAAGATAATTAACTGATGCCAATCCCAAGATGATCTTGATGTTATTATCAAGACATGGACTTTAAAGCAGCTATTATAACTATACTCAGCAAGGTAAAGGAAACTATAACAATGATTGGAAAAACATGAGATAAATGTCATTATACATCTGTCCAAACCTACAGAACATACAGCATCAACATGAACCCTAATGTAAATTCTGGATAATAATGATGTATTAACGTACGTTCATCAGTTGTGAATTAAAAACAAAAGAAAACAAAACAAGGTTTCACTCTGGTAAGGGTATGTTGATAATGAGGGAAACTATGTTTGTGAGGGTCGGGAGGTATATTTGAAATATCTGCACTTTTTCCTCAATTTTGCTGTGAACCTAAAACTGCTCTTTAATATAAAATTTCATCAAAGAAACAATATACAAAAATCAAATAGAAATTTTAGGTATAAAAGATACAACATATTAAATTTAAAATGAGCAAAAGGGTTAAAGAGACACCTCAAAAAAAAAAAAGAAGGGGGTGGAATTCCCTGGCAGTCCAGTGGTAAGGACTCAGCACTTTCACTGCAGGGGCCTGGGTTTGATCTCTGGTTACAGAACTAAGATTCTGCTTTACCACTTGCCAAATGATATGGCCAAATAAAATAAAAAAAGATATACAATGGCCAATAAGCACATTAAAAGATGTTCAATATCATTAACCCTGCTGCTACTGCTAAGTCGCTTCAGTCGTGTTCAACTCTGTGCGACCCCAGAGACGGCAGCCCACCAGGCTCCCCAGTCCCTGGGATTCTCCAGGCAAGAACACTGGAGTGGGTTGCCATTTCCTTCTCCAATGCATGAAAGTGAAAAGTGAAAATGAAGTCACTCAGTCGTGTCTGACTCCTAGCGACCCCATGGACTGCAGCCTACCAGGCTACTCCGTCCATGGGATTTTCCAGGCAAGAGTACTGGAGTGGGGTGCCATTGCCTTCTCTGCATTAACCCTGAGGGAATGCAAAATAAAACCACAACGAAAAGTCTCTACTCCAGAGGTCAGCAAACATTTTCTTTAAAGAGCTAGAAAAGAAACATTTAAAACTGTGCAAACCATAAGGTCTCTGTTACTACTTTGCTCTGCCACGGTAGCATAGGGCAGCCACAAACAATACAAAAGTGATTGACAAAAACAGGGCAGCTGTACCAGATTTTAATCCATGAGCTGTAAGTTGCTGATCCCCGATCCCACATCTGAGAGAATGACTTAAAACAACAGACAACATCAAAGTAAGGAGATAGAACTAAAACCTCATACACTGCTGATTAGAGTGGAAACAGTACAACCACTTTGAAATACTGATACAACCAACAACAAAGAATCTTCAAAACATTATGCTGAGCAAAAGAAGCCAGATACAGGGCACTCCAATAGTACAGTGGTTAGGATTTCAAGTGCTCACTGCCAAGTGCCCAGGTTCAATCCCTGGCCAGGGAACTAAAATCCAACAAGCTTTGTGGCATGGCCAAAAAAAAACCCCAGCCAAATACAAAGTAATAGATAAATAATTAAAAAAAATTTTTTTTAAGTGAGAAGACTTCATAAGGCAAAACCAGTGGTTTTGATTACATCGAAATTAAGATTTTTAAATAAAAGAGGACACATGAAAGGTAACAGAATGAGGGATAATTTACAATGCCTATAAGTGACAAAAGGACTAATACTGAAAATATACAAGGAACTCCTGTAGAATAAGAAGAGAATTCTAGTAGAAAAAAAGGGGAGAAAGATATGAACAAGTAGTTTATAGAAGAAACACAAACATTTCAAAAGCTTATGAAGAGATGGTAAGTCACCAGTTAGCAGAGTAATTAAAATTAAAGACAGCTTCAGTTGAGACTGATAAAGAAAAATAAGAAGTTGAATGATGCCTAGCCCTGGCTACAATATAAGATACATATTAATAGTATTCATCACGTATTGCTGGTTGAGCCTACAGCAATGCAGCCCATCAGGTGAGCACTCTGGTGCTACTTCAGAAAATTAACTATGCATATACTCTCTGACTCAGCAATTCAAAAATTAAGAGGATTTCAGAAAAAGAAATTCTCACGGATCCGGGGATACATGAATGAAGATGCTAACTGCTGCCTTATTTGTGGGAGAGGGAGTCTGAGACAACCAGGGTGTCTATCACTGGGGAAGTGAACAAGTATAAAATGGAACAAATGCAAACTTCTGAGTACTACCCAGAAGCCATGGGCTGACTATACACATACAGGAATGTAAAATAGTTCAGTACTTTAAAAAAAAACTACTAAGTAAAAAGCAATAAACGAGATGAAATATAACACAGAAATTGTTCATGTGAATTAAAAACACATAGGTTGGGACATGCCTAACAAAGAAAATAAGATAAACGTCATTCAGGCATGAATGCTGTGTGGGAGTTCAAAAGTTAGCGAACTAACAATATATGTTAATTAAGGTGTCTTTAAACAGACAAATATAAAATAAGGTAATGTACTGACCGATTACCAAAACTGTTGTGATCAGAGACTCACAGGAACCCTAAGAGCAATGCTTCAGTACTCAGGGTTTGTGCACGTCACAGAACGTAATTATCATAAACAATGAGACAGCTACACAAGCAAAAGCACATAGATTAATCACATTTAGAATGGTCAGCTGGTGGAGGTGGAGAATGGAGAAAGACAAAAAGGAAAAAACAAATATATTAAATGAAAAAGCCTTACACACACACACACACATATACAAGTTTTAAGGTGCCATGAACAGAGGAAGACGATGATTCAACTCTGCATCTGAGGTCCAAATAACTAAGTAAAAAAATGAAAATACAATTAACATTCTAGTAAGAGAGGCAATTCAGTCCCAGCACAAAAATGTGTTTGCAGAGTTTTAAACATAAACAAATATTAAGCATAAATAAAAACTAACAAGATCAGGGGAGAAAAAGGAAATCAGAGAAATGTCTTAAAACCAAAAGTTTAAGATACCTGAGGTATACTGTGTTTTCCATACTTCCAAAACTTATTCTGTGATAAAAGAGACTTAAATTTCTCCTCCAGAGAGTCAAGCTCATTATCAGGTAACAGGCAAAGCAATTTCTTTAATGCCAATAAGGAACAAGTTACGACTCGATAGAATTTAGCATCTCTCTCTTCCTCTGGAACAGTTCTTAATGTAAAAAGAAAGTAAATATACATAAGGATTGAGGATAAGACATGCTACATATGCAGCACTTCTATTTTAAATGTTTTATCGCTGAATATCTACCAAAGTTGCTTTATTTCTATATTCATTCTCCCTGTGTCAAACCCTCACACAAAATACAAATACACATACAATTTTGATCATATATTTTTTGAATAATACCAGGTTAAAGTAGATGAAAAGGAGTGGCCTGATATAAATGTATATGTATATATCACTCTCAGCAGCAGTTAGCTGGATTTTCTGGAAAATAAATAATACTGCGTCTAAGACTGTTTTCCCTTACAGACTCTTAATAGCTTGATTAGAACACAAGAGTAAAAAGCAAATGGAACTTCTTAGTACTCTTTCAATAGAATTATTCACAGTTCTTCAGTTATTTTCATCCAGACCTTAAAATGATTCCTGTTATGACTGTCAAAAGGCAAATGTGGGAAAAAAATATATAAAAACATCTCTTTGTAAAAAAACCAAATGTGTGAGCTCCCAGATAATTCAAATTAAACAGAGGGACAACTTGCAAGTAAAAAAAATTTAAAATTGCACCTGGCAAATAGTATTGCATTAAGTATCTTCATCTCTAAGTTCCAAATCCTTTTTCTTTTTTTTAAAGAATCCCTTTTAAGGTCACATTGAAATTATCCCCTTGTTACCTATGAGTGCAACAGAGTTTCACTTAACCTGAGTCACACAGACACAATACAACTTACTGTGGGTCACTGAGGGTATCAGGTGTTTCTTTGATAAGATGATCCTGTAGCACCTACAGAGGGGGATTGAGATCTTATTGAACTGTCGATGGTGAAGAGACAAGAGTATCATCTACATCTTAACTAAAAGTTCTTAATCCTCTTCCTCACAAAAGAAGCAAAACTAAAAGGTCTGAATTTCACCAATTTTTTCCCCTTACTAATTCCCAAGGTTGGCAGCTGTTAGGGTAAAGAAGGATAGGGTACTTCTTTCAAACATCTCTAGTTTCTGCCAAGAGGACTTTCTCCCTAAATACTCTTGTCCTCCTGCCTTTTCATTCCTCTTTGCACGCAGCAGTGAAGTGAAAGGATGCCTGATTAGCAGGTCTCGGACAGAATCAGGCTCTGCTTCCCTTGCCCTGCTTTTTTGAGCACCTCCCTCCTCACAGGGAAGAACACACACTGTGTCAGAGGAAGGCCGAAGGTTCCAATTCAAATGCAGAGGAAGGCTGCTTATTTCGGGGGGTGGACTACAAGCAAGTCCACTGCTCCAGTATCAGTCTTATCAGCAATAACAATAGCCAGTTAAATTTACTGAGCTTTTCCACCCACCTTGCATCCCATGCATTAACTAAATGAATCCTCACAGCAACTCAGTTAAGTACTCACTTTAACAGATGAGGAAATGGAGGCACAGACACTCGCTCGTGGCCAAACATCCTAGCTAATGGCAAAGAGGGACGGGACCCAATGGCGTGAGCCAGAGCCCATGACCTCTGCCAGATACTATGACATTTTAATTTCATTTTGTCTTACTCCTCTCTAATAAACTGATTCTGAACACAGAAAAGTTCAAACCGGTATCTGTATAGCTGTGACACAGCCAACTCAAGGTGAAATAATACAGGAACTAATCCATATATTCAATGATCAGTTATCCAATCATAACAAAGCCAAGAAGAAGAAAAAAACTATGAAGAGCCAAATTAATTGTCTCAAAATTCAATTTCTAAAACTCTTAAGTGTCCAAACTCATATTTCACTCTCATAATATTTATGCTTGATATTTTAAATAAACCAATGATTCCTAACTTACAGTTGGGTCAGAGAACTCCCTTTGAGACTATGATTAAAGCTACAAACCCTCATCCTAAAAAAAGAACTTTGGCCCCCAGAAAAATAAACAATGGAAGAACCAAGAATCTAAATAAGGAACTAGAATGCATATGTGTACCTGTGTAAAGATATGCTGGGTGAAGAGATCAGATATGTATGTATTAAGGGATCATGAAGAATCCTGCAGGCCAAGAGAAGCAACTTCAATTTGTAAGGGTAATGGGAACTACAGAAAGGCTGATTAATTTAAAGGCAGGAAGGGAAGGAGGGAGGGAGGTAAGGAGAGAGGGGATGTTTAAGCAGGATTATACACAGGGTGCTAAACAAGAGTACTAAATAGGGGAATGAACGAAAGCATGATTTTTTTTAAACCTCATCTCTCCTCAATGGACTCACAACTCACTTATTCTTACTTCTTGCTATAAAACTAACAAGTCTGGAATTTACTTTTTCTAGTTCATATATTAGGAGTGGCAAATGAGGGAAAAAATGAAAGTGTCAGTATTACACACAAACTGGAAGTCACAAAAGCTATGGCCAATATCAATTTGGTAAAGGTGTTGGCCAAGTGTTGGAGAAATGTATACCTGCTAATGGGTGTATAAATTTGGATGGCCTTTTGAAGGGCAATTTATCCATATTTATAAAAATTTAAAATGTTCTTATCCTTTGACCCAACATATTGAATTACTAGAAGTTCTGGTAACTCCCATCCCTACAGGGTATAAAGAGATCTATTCAAAAAGGTTCACTGAAGCAGTGTTCGTTACCATAAAAAACTGGGGAAAAACCCCAAATGTATACTAATGTGAAAAATGTTAAATAAACTATAGTATATTAATACAAAGGATTATCAGGATGAAATATATCTGTATACATGTATTGATTTGAAAATATGGGAGAAAAAAGTTTAGATTTAATTTTTAGATGGATTCTTTTTTTAGTTTATATATTACAAAACATATACCTCAAGTTTTTTAGACATGGTAAGTTAGATATTAAAATAAAGAAGGAAAAACCTAAATAATTTAAGAACGGTCCAATCCAAAAAGTTTATTATGTCTAAAAAGCCAAAATGGTCAATTTTGTTACATATTGTTTAAAAAAGGCAATCTTCCACTGAAAATGTTTTCATTTCTCATTCCTTCACAATGCTAGGTGAAAGAGGTGCCTTTGTAATATGCCTCATATCCCTTAAACACTTTAAAAATTAGATATGGAATGGTTCCTAGGACTTACACTTGTGATTTCATCCTTACAAAATGCTATGGCTTCAGGTTGCTTGCTCGGAGGGAAAGCTGCTTCAAAGGCATCTTTTGCTGCAGAGGCAGCTGGTGTGTAAGTATCACACTGAGCCATCAGCCAATAACCCATTAAACTTTTTAAATAAGGAGCCAAGTGTTTCTTTACTTTAAGGATAAGTTTTTCAAAAGCTTGCTGTGTGGCTTCTCGAACCCGGCGGTCATGATCCTATTGAAAACACAGTAAGGTTTAAAACAGTTCTAACCCACAAAAACAAATACAGACATTTCTGGGTATGCTATGAAGACCCATTAATAAGAATTCACCTATGTGCAGAGCTAAAGGAAAATCCATAATTATATAGAAAAATTAATTAATTCTTCCTTTTTCCCATTGAAATAAAAAGAACTACATTCAAGATGGAGTCAAGGCTACTTCTGGGATAATGAAGCAATTCATTCTCATTCTTCCAGAGCAAGTATTCAAAGAAATTACATTGTCAAAATTTGTTGCTATTTAGTCACTAAGTCGCCTCCAACTCTTTCGCACCCTGTGGACTGTAGCCCTCTACGCTCCTCTGTCCTTGGGATTTCCCAAGCATGAATAATGGAGAAGGTTGCCATTTCCTTCTCCAGGGGATCTTTCACACCCAGAGATTGAACCCGAGTCTCCTTCATTAGCAGGCGGATTCTTTACTGCTGAGCCACCAGGGAAGCCCTGTCAAAATTTACTATGACTTAGAACTGTCTAAGGGAGCTTCCCTGATAGCTCAGTTGGTAAAAAACCCGCCTGCAATGCAGGAGACCCCAGTTTGATTCTGGGGCTGGGCAGATCCGCTGGAGAAGGGATAGGCTACCCACTCCAGTATTCCTGGGCTCCCCTTATGGCTCAGCTGGTAAAGAACCCGCCTGGACTGCAGGAGACCTGGGTTCGATCCCTGGGTTGGGAAGATCCCCTGGAGAAGGGAAAGGCTACCCACTCTAGTATTCTGGCCTGGAGAATTCCATGGACTGTATGTATAGTCCATGGGGTCTCAAAGAGTTGGACATGACTTACATTTTCACTTTTCAAAAGTATCCAGGTAACTCTATAGTAATGACCTATTTTCCGAAAACACATACTCCTTTGCATAACCTACATAATCTAATCTGTATAACCATACTGACATAACAATCCATAACCCTCAGCAAAAATGAATCACATAAATTTGACAGTCCTCATAACTTCAAACAAAAACAAAACATCAACACAACAGAAATAAAATAGGAAAGTCTGAATACTCACAAGTGAAATTTTGCAGAAAATTCTTGGCCAGTATGGAAGAACTCCTTTTACAATTTCTGTGTCTCTCTCGGTACACATGGTTCCAAATTCCTGCATAGCCTAATAGTAAATTATTAAAATCATTAGCCAATGAATCAACAGCCATAATATTAACTACTGATTATATTTCTAGTTTTTAAAATTGCATAAATATTTTATATAACATGAGAATACTTTGTTTCTGTTGGTGCCATATAATACTAATCTTAAGAGTTCCATCACAGATTACTATGGGAGAAAACTTTTTTTTTTCCCCTCTTTTTAAAAAATACAAAACATATACAAACAAAAAACCCATTTACAATTATAGGGTCAAAATTACATTATCTAATAGGAAAAAATGTAAAGGCAGAATTCCAAAGTGATTCTAAAAAGTGCAGAACAACAAACTAACTTATAATCCAGAAGACAACTATAAAATGTATCAGAAAAAAGTACAATTGTAGAAGTATTTATTAGTGGTAAATGATTTCGCTGTTCTTTATATAACATATGCTAATGATGGGAATTCCCTGGCGGTTCAGTGGTTAGGACTTCAAACACAGAGGTCACAGGTTAGACCTCTGGTTGTGCAATCTGGCGGGGGCGGGGGGAGAACCAATGACATCTTAACAAAAAGATTTTCTTGATCATTTTAATGAAAACAAAACTTGCTTTTAGTTTTGTTGTGACATCTTTCTTAGAAAGTTTCCGCAGCACCATTCGGAAATCAGAATCCACAAGACTGTCTATTTCTTCAGCTCCTTGAATAGCAGGAACATAGCCTAGGTCACTGTGAAATGTTCCAAAACCAATAAATCCAGGCACTGTTCCCTGTTCCTTGGCAAGGAGTTCCGCAGCTCGGCCACTGTTTGAAGGCTGATGAGAAAGAAGGAAGAAAAACAGAGTTCAGGAAGAGTTCAAAATTTAACTTTGAGTTCTTTAGAATAATTCCCTGACAATTCCCACAAGGAAGCAAATTCATTTGAGGAGATTTCCCCCCTAGCCTATGCCTCTATTGTAATATTCCCCAAAGATGAATACTTTTGTCACAAGTTCTTAATGATAATGATCCTAGGAGCTATTTCCCGGTTTCCTAAACATCAGAACAATGTTTTTTAAGTTATGACTACAAGCCATTAGGGGCTTTCCAGATGGCTCAGTGGGTAAAGGATCCGCCTGCAATGCAGGAGACATGGGCAAACATCAGTTTGATCCCTGCATTGGGAAGATCCCCGGGAGGAGGGCATAGCAACCCACTCCAGTTTTCTTGTCTGAAGAATCCCACGGACAGAGGAGCCTAGTGGGCTATAGTCTACAGAGTCGTAAAGAGTCGGAAACACTAAAGTGACTGAGCATGCACACACACACAAGTCATTAGAGGTTCCTGATATCAACTTAACAGCCCGTAGGTCATTTTAAAGAAATAGAACAAAATTTAAAATATCAGAATATATCACATGTGGTAAGAATAAGTACTGTTTTGTGAAATATTTTTGTTTCAAACTTTTTTATAAATAGTATATATACACATATATGTGTGCTGTGTACTGATGCAAAATTAAGTCTTAAATGGATTGTATCTTTTCATTCATTCATTCATTCATT